>CM065377.1:18916682-19164182 GCA_033060915.1 Euryodendron excelsum
TCAGTAACAATCACAATAGTCTCATTTGTAATTATTACTAAACAAATAACAAAACAAAAATAATTCACAAAATTCACAAAAAAAGAAAGTATGAACAATCTAAACTTTGAATACAAAAAGAAATGTAATTCTAACAGAAACACAATTCTAAAAAAAAAAAAAATATTAAAAACACAGTGCAAACCAATTTTTTTAAATTACAAAATAGCCCCAAAATTTATCTAATTACAAATTGTACCCTTATAATTTATGAAATTATAGTATGTATTTCAAAACTTTAGAAAATATCACTATGCTTCCCAAAATTGCATGAAATTACACTTTATTCCACATAAATTTTTGAAATTACAAAATATTCCTAAAAGTTTCAAAATTTCAGAAATAAACCCAAAACTTTTTTTAATTGTAAAAAAGTCCCCGAATTTAGAAAAAGAGTGTGGGTTCATCCTTTATTAGAAACGGTATGCATGTTTCTAGTTCTGCAAATTGGAGAATCGTAGACTTAAGAAAACATTAGAAATTCATAACTTTTAATCCGCTAATCCAAAACACGCAAATGATATACTATTGAAAAGGTAATCAAAAACCAATTATACATATATAAGTTTCATGCAATGAAACTCAATGTATAAAAAAAATAAAATCGACAAAGTTTTGGATTACAGTGCAACAAATTGAAACCAATTAAAACTCTTTAAAAATTAGGAAAGTAAACTAAAAGAAACTAAAAGTCTCTATTTTAGAAACTCAAAAAATACAGAATTTGAACAACACAGTAACACATATATAATCAACAAACATAAATGTGATAAACACCAAGAATTTGTCTTAAGATTGTTATGGATAATTATATAACCATGTGTTTAAGAATATCTTTATCACTGCGATAATTAGATTCAATAATAACACTGAATAAATATACGTTGCAAGATTACAGAATTCATAGATACAACTAATTTAGAATCCAATTCAAAACAGAGTCACGCTTAATAGAAAAATTATACATAGTATACCTGGCAAAACCAGTATGAATACAGATAACGTATACAAATTGCTAGACAATTAAATACTAACCGATTTGTAGAATACCAAAGAAGAAGGAAGGAATATACTAATCAAGGCTGGAGTTAGAGTTTATGTCCCTAAGACAAATTCCTCCCCCATAGAGATGCATAAGGATTTCGACGTCTTGCTCCCAGGATACAACGATCTCCTACTCACAGAAGATACACTCTAATTTGTGTATCTTGTAAATCAGAGTAGTGTAGGACTCTCTCAATGCAATGAAAATCAAAACTCATTTTACTTGTCTTTTTATCTTGCGTTGATGCAGAACTCCATAGGCATATATATATATATATATATATATGTAGAAAATAAGTTGTCTGTTCCCAATAGACACCATTCAAATGGTGTCTTCCAAAGGTCACAACCGTCCTATTCGTTCAAAATTAAAACGAATGTTTTTCTAACAGATGTTTCCATTCTTCATTGTTAAGCATGTTTAACTTATACTTCAAAATTGTTTGTCAAAAGAAAAATAATAATTGAAAAACTTTATTGTTTTTTGTGACTATAGATATCCAACATTATGATGTATAATACTTGGTGCATGTTTTCATGTATTTTTTTTTTTCATTTTGTGGTATAACAATTTGATACATTTAATACCTCAAGTAATGGGATGGAACAAAAAAATAGAAAATATAAGGAAGGCATTTTTTTTATGTAGAATAATTGTTTTTAAAAAAATATTTCCATTGTCATAAACAATGAAAAATGTAACCTTACCTAGACACTCAATATTCATGGGCAATTGTATAGTAAATAAAAAAAATTTTTGAAAAGGAGGTGCATATGCATTCACTTAAAAATCCCCACCATTTCAAGCTAATAGTTCACCCTGTGGCACCTCCCAATATGCATGGGCATTTTTCTGGACATTGTCCTAATTCCATCACTCCCCAAACACCAAGATCAAGAAGGACAAAATCAATTATGTAAGGCAAATGAAAAATGCTACCATCAGTATAGTGATGGTGGCCAGCTCAGTTGGAATCCACCAACTGATGGTGAGCCTGGGCTAAGCTGGCTTCCATTAATCAACAGTTATGACCTAAGTCACAAGTTTGCTAAGCATGAGAGCGTCGATTTTCAAAATACGTAATAGTGAAAGCGCCTTTAGAGCATCATTACTAAATTATACATATTTTTAATTTTAATATAATTATAATTATGTGTGTATTTTATGTAATTTTTTTATCCTGTGAAAAAATTACTACTCATTTTGAAATTCAACTTAAAAGAAATAACATGAACCTAACACAAGCCACCCAACAATGTAGCATGCTAGGCTTTTGCCGCATTCTCTCCACAACCGGCTGCAAGTTCAAGACTCTGCTGTCACCTAAAACTTTTGATGATATAAAAAGGTACCACGGGCAAATCCGGTGCATAGTGAACTTAGATTTTTCTTGGTGCATGCAGGTGTATTAATCAGGAAACCACTTGTCATTCTATTATTGGCCTGCTTGACAATCAGCGTATTCGGAAATGAGTTCGCGGGTTGAGAATGAAGAATCCGTGAATTAGACGTGACTTCCCTCACAATCCACCAGTTCGCGCTAGTGCGCAGTTTTGGTAGCCCAGCCCAAGGCAAATTAGAGTTCTCATCTAAGTCACTACCCAAACACCAATTAAACAGAATGTGGGATCTTATGCACCAAATGTTAAAGAAACAGGCAACTGATCAATAGGGGTAACAGGTAATAAATACATTTGAATTCCTGGTGGTTGGTTCAGCAATGCACTAACTTCCATTAACAAGAAAGTAAAAAGAGCAAATCATTACAAGAACACTTAATCCAGTCACATTCAACAGATTTTCACAAAATGGGGCAGTTGTTTCTCTGTCCAGGCTAGAGCTACTACAAACCCATGCCAAATCGTTTACCTTAAAACCAATCCAAGTCCCAGTCCCAAGATTAATCTGAATCTGAATGTTTTATTCACTATATTCACTTAGACCATGGGGTAAGATTATTCATAGAATTTTGGCATGTTGGGGAAAAGAGTCAACTGCAAATTGAGATAGATATAACTTCAACTCATTTTCTCTTCTGCTGCGTCTCTAACTTTCAGGTATTTCCAATTTTTTTTTTTTTTTCTGAAGACTACATTTTTAGTAGTTTAGTATCATCTTTAAAAGAAAAAATTACTAACAAAAAAAACTAAATGTTTGATCAGTGAAAATGTCAAGAAAAAGAAATTCAATAAAGGGCAAATTTAGTCAAGGCCAGAGAATAAATAACATGATTGGGCCTGGTCAAAAATTCGTCCAAAAATTCACGAGATAAAAACCAGTAATTGACAACCAGATACAAGTCGGATTTTGTTCAACACTAAACCAAAAAATAGAAGTCATTCACATCCCTTCAAAACCAACTCATTTTGAGGCATGCAGGTATAAATTAAACACCGCGTAAGATTCACAAAAAACTTGTCTCCTAATAGACAACATTCCACATTACACAGCAAAAATTGTCAGTCAACACTACAGCCATCCAAAACATTACAAATTCAAAGAGTGACACAGGATATTCATATGCCCATAGAACAAATTTATAAAGTCAAGATGATGTGAGCGTGCACCATACCAAGTTTTAAAGACCATGGTACACATTGCTTTTGAATTCCACACAAAAAGAGGCCAAAATGGGGACCATTCTGGTACACAAATTGACTTATCTGATATGCCCAATACTGCACCATCTATCCAGCATTTGTCGTAGCAGAATCAGAATTTGTCACATAACCTGGAGGATAGCCAATAGCATCAAGGAGGTAAAGTTAACAACAATGTTTAAGAAAGAAAAAGCTTCTATTATGCTTAAACGTTGCCACATCCCATTGATGAGTAACTCAATCTCAACTCTTCTTTACGAAGACAAAGAAACATTGCACTTAAAGTAGCCAACCCAGCAGAATTAACCACAGATAAACCAATCCGAATTTAGTACAATTAGCTTAAGTAGTCAAATAACTCATTAACCTACCTCTTTTCCCCTTACTGCTCCATTAGTTGTCATTCTAGTTTTTTATAGCACCAGTTTGAATGCTTCTGACAGAGAAGCATCCCTAAAAGACAGATTAACTTCGTAAGGTAAATCAACATGGATAAAAATGAGGTAAAAGAAAGTTTCTATGTTCATTAATAGATATTGTATCCTAAGTTCTTATGACACACAGATTATTCGCAGAGATAAAGACAATCTTTCTAAATAAGACAGCTAGAGACTCGGAAAAGAGTAAAGCCTTTATGCTATTCGACCTCTTCTCTCTTTTTTTCGTTTCCTTCCTTTTCTTTTGGCCAAGTTGCTTCTTTTGATCAATCCTGCTATAGCCACTAAGCCGAACAAGGCTTCCGACGCAAACCTCTCCATAAAATGTACGAGGCACATCGCGAACTTTAAAATTATGTTTAGTACAAAAAAATGAAATGAAATAGCGTATCTCTACTTGTATTTTTAATCGCTTATTTAGTATTAATATTTAAAATTAGAATGTCCATCTCGCGTTAAAATAACTATTCAGAATAGGCATTCCATTTCATCGCGTAAAAACAAATTGATCAATTTTTGAAGCCCAAATTGGTTTTCGTTCGTAGCTGACTGGCAAGCTCACTCTCTCACTCCGATCTCTCTCTTTGAACACCCTAATCCCATTTTTCTTCCACAGCTGACCCCGATCTCTCTCTTCGGAGGCTCTAATCCCATTTTTCTTCCACAGCTGACCGATAGATTAATCTTGAACTGCGCTGGTATGTTTCTCTCTCTCTCTCTCTCTCTCTCTCTCTCTATATATATATATATACACACACACACTGACCGATAGATTAATCTTGAACTGCGCTGGTATGTTTTCTCTCTCTCTCTCTCTCTCTCTCTCTCTCTCTCTCTCTCTCTCTCTCTCTCTATATATATATATATATATATACACACACATACATAACACTTCTGTTTCTGTCATCATCTATATTTGATAAGTAACAGTTGTTATTCAACTTTGTTGTCCGATTATTGTGCCCTCTAGAGGTAATTATATTAGTAAACACTAGTGGATCTGATCAAACTGTTTTCTTTTTCTATTTTTTTGCCATACTTTCTGTAGTAAGTAAATACTAGAGCCCTAGATTTCTCTATCCCGAATACATTTGGCGATTGCATAGCTGTAATCTACTGTACTTGCTTTTATCTTTTCTTGTTCACAATTCTTCCGTAGAGAAACAGAGTCATTTGCTTCGTTTATGCACAATGGAATCACTATTTAAACACTTGTTGCGTCCTTTAGTTTCAACAGAAACTATTTGGTTGAAAAAAATTTATGGGGAAAATCGATTTTGTTATTCGGTTGCCTTTTCTTTTTCTGTTTTTTCTGGGGAAGTTTTTCAGGGAAAGATGATAGGCTGAAAAAAAGGGAACGATATTAATTGTGTTTTAGGTGCAGAGAAAAATTTGGGTTTTGGATCCTAATATTGAAGGCTTCATGTCAATTTATGGGAACCCAGATATGTGAATGTATTAGCTAATTATGTTTTTTAGGTGTTTTGTATGTGTCAATGTTATAATATTAAAGGAGCTAACCGTTGATCTTCTTTTGAGAAGTAAATGTTTTATGCAAGAGGGGAATACATGAAGTATACAGACATGCAAATAGGATCTGACACTTTTATCAGTTTCTTATTTTCCATCTTTGATGTTTGGTAAAATCTGTTTATTGTTGTCAGTTTTTTATAACAGTTTTTTTAATTTATAAAAACTAAAAACAGTTTTCTGTGCAAATGAAAATACAGTTTCAATTTTCTACCTTATTCAATCAAACAGTTTCAGGTTTAAGTTGAGGCATGTTGAACTTTATGAAATGAGAATTTTGCTTTATGATGTTTGAAAATCCAAATTGAAGTTGTTGTACATCAGAATGTGCTTGTAAGGATTTATCTTCTATGAAACTGTTACTTATCAATTTCATGGTCACTTGACGGAATGTGCTTATGAGAACTTGATGGACCAATAAGACCAAATCAGTTGGTGTTCCCCACTCCTTGGTCCAAAATTAGTTGTATGTATGTGATGTGATAGGCAAGAAGCCCGATTGGGGAATAAGCTAGCCCCAGTTCCAAAGAACAACCTGCAGAGAAAAGAATTGCCATCACATAATAAGGAATAAGTGGTTAAACCAAATGATTATTCTGTTCCTATATATTGGTGTATATATAAAAGTCTATTGAACACATGCACATGTAAGATTCTATTACTATTGTGTCTTTGCTATCTTTGAAAGTTCAACAAAATTATTTCTCTAGTGGCTCGATAATTAGGCTCTGTTTTTCACTGCAGTTATGACTCATTTAAGTTTGAAAACAAGAAAGTCATTGAGACAAAGGAATTTAGCTTCAGTTATGTTGTTCTGGTTGGATATAGAATATGTAGTGAATTAGTGGTTTCACCTAGTCTACTCATTAGTTGATTTATACATGAGGAAGTCTTCTTTGAATTCAAGATATGTTATGAATTTCTACACAAATAGAGGACATATTTACCAATTTGTTTATACTAGTGATAAGGCTTGTGTTGGACAACTTAGGATGAATAGAAATACATTCACCAAATTGTGCTCCATGCTCCAAAATTTAGGGAGATTAAAAAATACAAAAAATATGATAATTAATTAACAAGTAGCACTGTTCCTGCATATTCTTGCTCACCATGTGAAGAACCGAACAATAGTAGATGGATTTAATTGATCGACTGAAAGTATTAGTAGACATTTTCATAATGTCTTAAATGCTGTTATACGTCTTCAAGGCGAGCTACTTAAAAATCCAAAGCCTATTCTTGCAAATTCAACAAATGAGAGATATAAATGGTTTGAGGTACATACTTATCTTGTATGTTGTATATATACTTTTATTAGTGATACATTACTGAAATAGTTTCTTTTTTTTTTTTTTTCAAAATATTAGAATTGTCTTGGAGCTCTTGATGTGACATACATTAAGATGAGGGTACTTGCGGAAGATAAACCTAGGTCTAGAAACCGAAAAGGTGAAATTGCTACAAATGTGCTAGGCGTATGTTCACAAGACATGCAATTTATCTATGTATTACCGGGTTCGGAAGAGTCAGCTACTGATGGAAGAATTTTTCAATATACTGTAAATAGGAGAAATGGATTAAAAGTTCCTCATGGTAAGTGCTATATTTACACATAATAAAGAAAATGATTTAAAACATTTTTAATTTTATCTTACGCTAAATCTTAGAAGAATTATCATTGTAAGTTATTATTATTTAGTGGATCTTGGTCCAAAATTAGTCGTGATTGTCTTCTTCTTCTAGGCCAGGTCATAGCAAAGAAGTCTATTGTCGTTACAACTCAAGAGGATTTCATTGTTATTTTTTGAACAAGCTAGAGGCCTGAGGTATTCAAAACCATCGGTAATTGGGGTTAATACTGACAATAATTTAGTCCAAGACTCATTCACACTGTAATCCTTCATCACCCATACATCAATAAAGCCATCATTACAACAATGACTTAAACATAGGCATCCCTTCAATGTCTCTACACTCATATAACAACTCTCCCATTGGAAGTCAAGTTGTGGCATGACCCGGTACTCCTCTGCCCTAATATCAAAAGCCACAAGTGTCACAGCCTGCCCATTTTTGCACTCATTGAGTGCCATGTTACTTATTTGGAGGCCCAACATAGCATCACAAGCTTAGAAGGTTCTAGGTCATTCAAGGACTTTTAAGCATGTAGCTTAAATGGTAGAGACTTGAGAAATACACTAGAAACTCCTACACTTGGAGAATAGATGGAGTATTCTAGAGAAAGGAGGGAGCTTGTAGGTATTCTAGAATCTTCCACACTAGTGTACATAAGGAAGATTATTCTAGATTGTGGGGGAGAAGCTTCCTAAGGAAGCTTTACACTTACAAATATCTAGATATTTGTATAGATAATTCTTGAGTCATATTCTCCACCCTTGGATCAAAAAGATCAATACTACTCATTGAGAAGGTGGATGACTATAAATAGGGGAATGAAGTTCACTTGTAGACCATCAAGTGTAATCAAGCATTTCAAGAGTTTAAGTAAAATGTTCAAATTCTCCCTTAAAGAGTGTTCTCTTATTCCTTCTCATGTGTTCCTAGCTTTCTCATTTGTGAGGGTTTAAGGCTTACTTAGCATTTTCAAAGGGAAGTTGTCTAAGGCTGCACGGGTTTGAGGTGTTTGAGATTCAAGCCCGTGACACAAGTAAACTGGGTATTTCGGGTGAAACCTTTCCCTCACAACCCAGTGCAAAGCACCACCAGCAGGCACACCCCATGCCTCTATGAAGCAAATGCAATAAGGAAAATCTTGAATCCTTCGCCACGAATTCGACTTGAGACTGTAAATTTGAACCTCATTACAATAAGTATCAAGCTCTACACTACTAAACTGGACAATCCTTAGCACGTTATAGTCATCATTAACGCAGTCATAGCAAAACCTATAGTTTTCACATTTCCTGTATCTAGGATCGTTTAGGGACGTGACTAGTGAATCGGGTAACTTTTGGTACTCTCTAACAGATGGGTTCCATATGAAAAGCCCTTTTTCGGCATCACCAAGAAGGAGCAAGCTATTACAAGAACCTATTACATTGGTAACAGCAGGACAGGGGTGATCCATTTTCACGGCACAACCAAATGAGTTGAAGTCGATGGAGTAGAGGTTGTAGGGCTGCGAAAATTCTCTTAGAATGAGGCTGACATTGGAGTTTCTTTCGATTGACTGATTAAGGTGCCTATAAATGAAATTGGGGCTGTTGATTAAGGCACACCATTATTTCGATAAGCACTTGAAACGTAGGAGAGTTTTCATCAGCAGTTGTGTAAGTATAACGACCAGTACGTCTGCTGGAATCTCCGACATTTCAATGCTTCAGCCAAGTATTTGGGTTTAGGTGATCTTGTCGTGAGAAATGGAAGTGCCCCCCCAATGAAATGTATCTGGGATTGTTTTATGTAAACTAGAAGGCCCCGCACATGACCGCATGTGCAATACTACTCAAATCATAAAACCAAATAGGACAAATTACATCAATAGTGGCTTTAGTTTGCCACATGTCTCAATTTGGCCTCTGTAGATCTAAGTGCAATAAATTTGTCCCTTAATTTCATCATTGATTTGTAATAAGGTCAATTTGATAACAGTTGTCACAAAATTGGACGAAGAATAATAATGTGACATGCACAAGAGGCTTATAATGATAAATGTACATATATTCCTTTCCCTTTTGTGTTTCTTTTCCTCATCTTCTCTCTCCCCCTCCACCAACCCCCCTAAAGCACCCAAACATCACATCAGTCACCTTCCTTGCCACTCTAGCCGAAGCAGCTTTTCTCAAAGCCAAATCCACATTTATAATCTCCAAAGCGAATTCAATGTCCTGCTTCCACTTCTTATAATTTGAGCCATTCAACAACACAACGATCATATTATTATTGTTAACTACAAAAGAAATTA
The DNA here is from genome assembly GCA_033060915.1 of Euryodendron excelsum. Taxonomy (NCBI): domain Eukaryota; kingdom Viridiplantae; phylum Streptophyta; class Magnoliopsida; order Ericales; family Pentaphylacaceae; genus Euryodendron; species Euryodendron excelsum. Next base: position 18,926,262 of record CM065377.1, read on the forward strand.
TACATGAAAACACAAGAGGCAACCAATCACCTGGATAAAGGCAATAGACAATCCTTATATGCTTTTAAACGTAATCAAGCATAAACAATAGGGTAGCCCGGTACATCATTGCCGTCTCTCCTTAGGGCCAAGAATGTAACATGCTATGGGATCCCTAATGGGTAACTATTAAATGAGAATGCCCAAGTATCTAACAAGTTAGTCCTCTTTGAGCAGACTAAACCTCTTAAAATCAAGCACTCTCGGGTCGGTCACCGAATGCCATCCGTGTCATTAAAATAGTCAATAACATCCTTTAGGCAGGCAATTGCATGCAATAATACAATGGATATAGTCATATAATGTATTAGATATCAATGGATATACTTTTTTGGACAGTAGCACCCATATCAATCCATAGCTCCTTATTATGACATCATCTTGTTTAAATTGCCCTATGTTATTTTCAACATTCTTGAACTAGAGCGATATGCTTGCAATCACATCTTTATGGGCATTTGTATAACTGAATATACCCATTATTCGCATAAATAACATATATGTTACCCAAACCATGTATATAAAAAATTTCGTTGCAAAAATTCACATAAAATGACGATACTGGCTCTTTATGGATGATAATGAGAGAGAACATGATTTATAGAAGAGTATCTAAGAAAATTACTCACTACCATTAGGTTCAGAAGGTGGAAAACAAGTTATGCATACAAAATCACCTAAGAATTATACACGTTTTTCAAGAAAAAATGCTTAAATACACTTAAAACAAGCCTAAAATGAACTCTAAAAAACAATTATAATTTTCTATATTAAACCAGAGAGTACAATATGCCATAATGTTTAGAATGTCGAAAACATGTTATCCATAAAAAAATACTCAAAAAATACACGATTTTCGAGAAAATGCACAAATAAGCACGATTTTGGCTCAGCAAAATACCAAACAGTGTCCAAAAATTATAAAAAAATATTTTCTGGAATCCTCGAGTTGAGAGGAATCTTTAAAAATTTTGCACAGCCCTAGAAGAGGCCCCACGCGCCCTCACTCTCTTGACCCGCGAGTGGGGATCATTTTGGCCCTAACTGGGTCATCTTCTTCACCCGATTAAACCGGCCTGACCTGACTCTTTGCAAATCTGACCTGATTTACTGCAGAACCGTTCCAGACCTTTTTTGGCCCAAACAAATGACTTTTTTGCGGCAATTTTTGAAATCAAACACCATTTTCGAGAAAAACGAACATCAAGAAACATGTTTTTGGCAATTTGAAGCACAAAAATTGAATTTTTGATGGGTTTCTATGAACCCTAAAAATGTTACTGGCGGTTAGGGTTTGAAAAAATCAAAAACTTGATAAATCTTGTACAATACATACTATACATGTTCTAATACAACTCAGAACATTCAATATATGTTATTATACAAGAATCATGCAACAATTCATGGATTTTTCAAACTTTTTAACAAAATCATCGATTTTTGGCACAAAACTTTAAATCGATGGATCTCCTTCTACGGTATGAATTAGAATGCGTGCTATATATCAAAATTTTCTTTGTTCAGAGAGGAACAAAGGCCTTTTATTAGTTTTCAGAAAAGAATAATCTATTTTCTAGATTAAATCATGTAAGATTTCGGGTTTATCTTAAAAAATCAAGAATAAATAAGTAAAATTATAGGTTTTGAGTCCGTAATTCATATACAAAGGCTCTGATACCACATATAAGATTCACAATAAGCATGTATATGAATATGGAAATGTCAATTCAGGTATTCAAGATTGCGGGAGCGTACCCATTTGTTTCAGGATCTTGAATTCAAAGAGAAGCAATCCAGTCCTGAAATCAAACAGTATATTGGCTTTACGTCTTTTTCTCTATCTCCAAACTCCTTAAGACAAATCTCTATTGGTAGAATATTATCAGTTATGGAAAGAGAGGAGACTTAGCCTATATATATTGAACCCTAATGGGTCCTCCCATAAAAGACTCCCAAATAGGTTTTCTTAAACCTACATTATCCGTCTAACCACATCAAATAATCAATAGGTGCACACAAGCTCAATCCATATGGATCACCTCTTTATTGGGTCTATTATGTATGTCTCAACTTAACTTAGGTTTAACCCGTTTTATTAAAACTAAAATCAATTAATGTGTACACTCAATTCAAAAAATTCTAACATCATACCCCCCTTAACAAAAAACCTAGAAGAACCCTAATAAGGATTGAAATGTCGGACATACCAGAAAAAAAACCCTGAAGAACCCTAATAAGGATTGAAATATCCGACATACCAGAAGACGTATTGGCCGATATACTTTCCTGGCTATCGGTGAAAGCTCTCCTACGTTTCAGGTGCTTATCAAAATCATGGTGTGCCTTAGTCGGCGGCTCCAATTTTGTTGATATGCATCTTAGTCGTTCAATCGAAAGAAACTCCAATCTCAGCCTCATTCTTAGAGATTATGTGCGTATCTACTCCGTTGACTTCGATTCATTCGACTGTGCTGTGAAACTGGATTACCCCTTAAAGTGTCCTGTAGTTACCTTTGCAATGGGTTCTTGCAATGACTTGCTCCTCTTGTTAAACGTTGAAAAAGGGCTTGTCATATGGAAGCCCTCGACTAGAGAGTGCCGAAAGCTACACGATTCACCAATCCTGTCCCCAAACTATTCTGGGTACACAAAAGCTGAAAAATATAGGTTTGGCTATGACTCAGTCAATGATGACTACAAAAGTGCTGAGGATTATTCAGTTTGGCAATATAAATGTAGAGTTTGAGGCTTCTTTTAACGAGGCTAAGGTTTACAATCTCAAGTCGAATTCGTGGCAAAGGATTATTCAAGATTTCCTTTATTTCCTTCTGTTCATGCAATTATGAGGTGTGCTTGCTGGTGGTGCTTTGCAGTGGGTTGTGAAGCAAGGGCACTAACCCAAAACAGCCAGGTTAATTATGGCCACAACCTGACTACCAAGATGAAAGCTTTTACACGAGTGTGGAGACGTTGAAGAGATGCCTCTGTTTAAGCCATTGTTATAAAGACGGCTTTGTTCATGTGTAGGTGATGAAAGATTATGGTGTGAAGGAGTCTTGGACTAAATTGTTGTCAGTAACACCCCCAAGTGTTCATCATTTTGAGCACCTCAGACCTCTAGCTTATTCGAAAAATGGCACTGAAATCCTGTTGAGTAATAACAATGATATGCTTCTTTGGTATGACTTGACTAGGAAGACAATTAAGGAGCTTAGGGTTTGTGATACACCTCCTGTATTTTTTATGGAGATTTGTGTAGGAAGCCTTGTTCGGGTTAATGGCTATGGCAGAATTGATCGGAAGAGGCAACCTGGCCAAGAGAAAAGGAAGGAAACGAAAACAAGAAAGAAGAGGTAGAATTGCACAAAGGGTTTACTCTTTTTAGTGTCTAGCTGTCTTAGTAGTGTACATAGGACTGTCTTTTACCACATTCATATACATGCTGATTTACCTTACAAAGTTAAAATCTGTCTTTCACAGATGATTTTCTTTCAAAGGGATTCAAACTGGTGCTATAAGCAAGTAGAATGACAAGTAATGGGGGAGTAGGGGTAAAAGAAGGTAGGTTAATGAGTTATTAGAGCACTTAAGCTGATACCTACTAAATTCGGATCCGTTTATCTGTGATTAATTGTGTTGGCTACATGGAGTGTAATGATTCCTTGTCTCTGCAAAAAAGAGTTGAGATTGAGTTATTCATTAATGGAATTATGGCAATGTTTTGGGCATAAGAGAAGTTTTTTCTTTCTAAACGTTATTGCTACTTTACCTCCTTGATGCTATTGGCTATTCTACAGGTAATATGACAAATACTGGAGCATATCAAATCGTTTGAGGAGTATAGTAGGTCTATATATACACACTACAATGATTCACATTTTTGGTTTTCTATGTGAAATGCAAGGGGATTTGAATGCCTTTTTCTTCTTTTTGGTTTATTGATGAATGAAGACTTATGTCTGGTTTGTTGATTTGTTCCCTAGGCTCAACTAATTTGCACTTCATTGAATTTCTTTTTCTTGACTTTTTGGCTAATCAAACATTTAGTTTTTTAACAATCTTTTAAATGATATTGAACTATTAAGACTGCATTTTTACATGAAAAAAAGGGAAACTTCCTCAAATTTAGAGGAGTAGAAAAGAAGATGACTTTAATTATATCTACCTCAATTTGTACTCATCACTATCACTTAAGAATCACAGAAACTTCTCAGAAGGTGCCATGACAGTGTCATACATTCCCTGACATGTGTTAGATACGTGTCCATCTTAATGTTAATAAATTTTTTAGAACCAGATATTTAGGGGACACACGTGTCTCATATCTTGGAACACGTGTCTATCACATAAGCGCACATGAAACACATTGCAAGTATTAAAAAAAAAATTGGAGCTAAGTTTAAGATAGAAATACTGTGATTTTATTTTATGTCTAATTCGACATTTAAGCATGGAATATATGGTTTTTAATTTTGATTAGTGTTGTCATGTAATTTTTCCTATATATAACATATAAAATATATATTTTTGCCTTGTTCTCACAATATTGTGTCTTGCAGTTTTTTAAATACACTGTGTTGGCGTGTTCATGTTGTATCGTGCCAGTGTCGTATGTCTCTGCTTCTTAGACTTTCCCCCAACATGCTGAATTTCTATGAATAAAAACCATGGCCTCAACCGAGTACAACATTCAAATTCAGATTATTTTGGGGACTGGGACCTGAATTGGTTTCTAAGGTAACAACACATTTGGCATGGGTTTGTAGTATTTCAAGCCTTCGTATGAGAATGGCAAGATAGACCAAGAACTGACCAAAAAATTGGAGCTAAGAATTAGGTGGTGAAACTGAGAATGGACACAACCAGAGGCAAATGACTCTGGTTGTTCAAATGGATTTGAAGTTGAGTCATGTGGTTTCTTTCTTCATCTTTGTTTTGTATTACAGAAATAATGTCGAATTAGAAATGTAAACAGTAAATAAAGCAATATTATTTGTAAGATGCATTCTGTTATGATCTATGAAAGGAAATTTTTTTCTTCTTTTTTTCCCGGTTGTAATATTTCTTTTATGCTAATTGATAGAGTAATGAGTCAGACATGCCAAAAGTGTTAGGACAGGGGACTATTGGCAAGAGAATGCCCCTCATGGATGATCATGTCATCTACAAATGATTGTATGCATGATGGCCACTAAGGGCTCCATTTGTGAAAATCTGTTTAAACAAGCTGCAATGATTTTATTTATGGTTTCTTGATAGCTGGCTTTGTTCTTAATTTTCTTGGAATGATCAGCCGGAAGACCTCATCTGCTTTCTGTATCATCAAATTTACCCTTTTTTTCCTTCTCAAAATCTGACATAAAAGGGTTGTTTTAAGCTTTGTTTGAAATGTTTCGATCCATTTCGAATGAGATAAAACTTGGACAGAGAAGGCCCGGAGAAACTTAGCGGATCCTAGAATAAAACTTTTTTGAAAGAAAAACTTTGAAAAATCTTTGAGAATGAAATTTTGAATAAAATCTTTGAGGGAAAAGCTTAGGAAATCTTGGAAAATGGATTTTGAATTTAGAAACTTTCGAAATTGATAAAAACCTTAGAAGAAAAAAAATTTGAGGATTGAAACTTGAAAAAAATTTTAGGATTAATTTTGAATAAGACTTTTTAAAGGAAAAAGTTTTAGAAAACCTTGAAACTTGATTGGAATAAAAAAAATTTTGAAGAAGAGGCTTAGAAATGTTTTGAGATGAATTTTGATTGAACCCTTTGAGATTTGATTTTGAAAATGTTTATAGGCCTTGATTTTAAAATAGCTTTTGGAGGGAAAAATTAAAAAAACCTTAGAAATTAATTTTGAAGACAAATTTTTGGAAGGAAAAAGTTTAGAAACTAATTGATTTGAAACTCAGACAAAACATGTACAGAATTCATTTTGTCAAGCAAAATGTGTAAAAAATTCATTTGGACTTAGAACTTAAACTTTTGAAGACAAAATATTTAGAAAATTCATTTTGACTTAAAATTTGAATTTTTGAAGATGAAATGTATAGGAAATTCATTTTGACTCGGAATTTGAACTATTTGAAAACAAAATGTATAAAAAAAATTTATTTTGATTTGAAATTTAAATTTTTAAAAACAAAATGTATAGAAAATTCATTTTGACTCAAAAGTTTCTCTTTTTATTTTTTATTTTTTATGCACACCTCTTACCTGTTTATGAAACTTTATTGTATCTTTTTCTTTCTGGAGTGTCTTTTGGATGGTTGATGTGGGAGACAATGATCTACACAAGAGGTAATGACGAGATTTGCTTTGGTCGAGTAAAGGACTAGTGCTGCTACCGAGGAGATGGTGGCTTCACTAGGGCTACTGTAGAAGATGCCCCAAATGAGGATGTTGGAAATGTTGAGATTGCCCTTACCGGAGTTGGTGCTAAGATTAAGGTTGAGGCAGCTTTTTAAGTAGGGTCATGGTGGAACTGTTGGTTGGAAAGCTTCTCGGCAAAACTGAGCGCGGGCTGCCATGAAAGACAACTTTGTGCTTGTGACTCTCTTGCCTTGGAATTTGAAGGAGAGGACATTAGTTCGTCTTTGCTCAGGATCTCTTGGGGTTTGAATGCAAGATGTTGGCTTGGCTGTTGAGTTTTGATTTTGGTAGATATGGTATAATTCTTGTTGACATGTCTTTGGAAGGGTAATGCTTCTATTGAGTTGGCTGCTAGGACGAGGGAGGTCATTTTTGGCCGATTCATTTTAAATGGATCAACTGGTTTGGAAGGGAGGTGTTCGATGGGGTATTGCTCCAGGTTTCATGATTTGAGAAATATTGATTCAAGGTTGATTGGGAGGTTGAGGGTGGGTTATTGCCCCATTCTCTATTTCTTGTTGGCCATGGAGGGGGGCAGGATCATAGCTCAGGATGCTGGGGCTGACTTCGTTGATTAAAGGGAGCAGTCTAGGAGCAACATAGATAATTAAATCTCTCATTCAGGGAAACTGTAGATAGTTTAGGCTCTTATCTAGGAGTTGTGTTGACTTGCTGGCTAAGTTGAAGTCAATTGCCCCAGATTGATTTGTAGAAGGCTCTGCCATTATGCTGGAGATCGAAAGACTGAGATGTTGGGGTCATTAAGCTATGTAGTGCACGGGGACATGCCTTATGGAGTTAGAGAATTGCTTTGATGATGACTAGCTGATGTGGTTTGCTGAGATGGACTTCTTGTGAGTTAGGTTGTGTTAGAAACTTTGGGCTTCTAACTTGCCCTAGTTGAGTTGTACTCTAGATGGTTGGATGCTTATGGACAGTAAGATGCTCTGGATAACTAAATGTTTAGGATGGCTGGATGTTAGTTTGCGATATCAGGATGTTGGGCTCGAGTACACCTTGGATTCTAAGAAAGCTTAGGGAAATACCTCTTACACTAGCACCTATCTCAGCGTTTTGTTAGCAATATGAAGATATAATAGACTAATTTTTAATAAATGACTTAAGATATTCATGCCTATTACTTTGCCATGCTGAGTTTAGAAATTTATTACCAATGCAAGTTTCCCATAGGTTGGCATCTCTTGACCCATTGTTGAGGCGTGAGACTTTGCTGAGACTTGTTTTGTTGCTGTTACTTAGATTGTTGATCTGGAGAGCTAACCCTTTTCTTTTCTTTTTTTTTCTTCTTCATTTAAACTATTTTTGCCACCCGTGCCCTTATGGGTTTTCACAAATGCCGATTTTACCATTTTTGCACGTCAACGCCCATTTTTAGGTTTTTATTGCATCAATAGTTTTGTATCTTACCATGACTCTACTTTTGTACCCATAACGCCCCGAAGGGTTTTTACTATGTCCTCAAGCCCACGCATTTTCTCTTGATTTTTCTCATTGATGCTGATGAAAACGACTCCTTGCCTAATGAGAACAGGAATGTTAAATGCTTTGATTTGGAAGAACGATTAATGATGAAATCTATTGCTAACTGAAGCCGCTGCTTTAATTGAAGACTGTTGATATTACTTTTGACATTGAGCCTAATGTTGAGTTAGAATTTCTATTAGATAGAGTATTTTCTAGTATAATCATTTTCCTTTGAAGAGCAATGATAGCAATGATCGATTTGAAATATTTTTATTTTGGACTGTAATGTGAGCTTGGTTATGTAGTATTTAAAAGGAAGGGATAAAGGCTCAAAATATTTTGCTTTTATTTGGCTTTTTAAAATCAATGATCACATTGGACAGCTAAACTCACTCTCTTATTGCTATTCACTCTCTGTTTTTTTCTTTTTGCTTTTGGATTTAAACATACCCTGGCTCTTTTTTTATGATCCCAACTGTTACTTTTGCACTATGGTGTTCTTATAGATTTTCACCAGGTCGATAACTTTTGTATTTTGCCATGCCTCCACCTTTTTACTTACAGTGTCTTTCGAATTTTCACTTCGCTCTTTATTTTCCTTACCCTATTTACACTGTCTCAACCCATTGTGGGTGGTGATCATTAGGTTGGATTTTTCAAATGAAAGTAATCGGCTCAGCTGCGTTTTGTAATGAGATGCTTTTAACTAAATGGTAGAGGAATTGAGGGTCTCTCTTCATTTTAATCACTGCTATCATTGCTCTGTTAAAATTTTCAATTGCACACAGTAGTGCTTTACCTAATCTGAATTGATGAGTGCTGTAAAAATTTCTTCTTCCCCTTTTGCTAGAATCGATGCTCTTCTTTATAGTTGAGATCAAACTTGCCTTTGGCTTTCTGCTAACTTGAAAGTATCTTTTTAAGACCAATATCTCTTTCTTTGAACTGGCAGGACTTGACTTTTGTGTTGAAGGATCTGGCAGTGCATCCTTAATTGCCTCGGGCATGGTAGATGGCTACCATTCTCTTTTCTTTTAGGAGGCAAAGTTGTTCACACTAGTTTTTGTCCCAGTTTGCTTTAATGAGTTGAATTCCCATAAGGACTCTGAGAGAGAGGATTTCTACTTTGACTAGTATGACTGCCTCGTTGCTTTAGACCAAGGAGAATGGCAGTGCCCCAATTAAGAGTCTGATTGAGCTTTTATATGCCATCAACGTAAAGGATAGCTGCTCGTGTCAATCCTTGTGATTGTCATTTTTCTTGCGAGGGATTCTCTAGGCGCTTTTTGTTTTGATGCTTCAATGGTTAGTTCCATTTGCTTGTGGATAGTAGGTTGCCGAATTATGAGGATTGATCTGGAAGGTTTGACGATGTTTTGACATTGCATTGTTGTTGAGGATGCTTACATTATCTGTAATAATGGAGTTGGGGAGGTCGAGTTTGTAAACAACGTCTGGAAGTCTTTAGGGTCAAAAAATGTCAAACGTTGAATGCCCCTCAAGTTTTATTTTTCTAAAAAGATTTTAACACGACAAATAAAGCATTTCATGATTAAGAGTCATTTATTTTAGATTAGCACGTTATTTACTTAATATTTACATGATACTTTGATAAGTTAAAATTAAGGGATTCCTCCTGTAGGTTTTACCAAGGCCTTTGGTGTCTGAAAATATGAAAGGTAGTCTAATTTACCAACTTTTATCTACTGCTACTTGAGGAAGATAAGCTAATGTTGAAAGATCAATGCCTAGGGTCGAGGCCGAGGCATCTTTTTTGTGGAACAAGCTTGATGGTGACTCCTCTAGGATTTGAACTGATTTGTATAGATGGTAGACTGTTGATTGCTGTCTACTGCTTAATAGTTGAATTTTGGGTTAACCATTTTGCTTAGTCTCCTTTGGAAAGGGACAATATCCCATCCTACGAGTATGATGCTGATAGTTGAATTGTTACATATAAAGATCACCCTATAGTTGTGCTCCTAATCCTTTCCCCATGTTGGAAGTCTTTATTGCTGAGGTGGTTAGCGTCCATGTTCTCAACTGTCGAGTGACTGGAATGGGCCGAATCTTTTTGGGTAGTCGACATACTTTTAAACGCTTGGAAGTTGGAAGGTTTTATTGTGGCAATGCATGGGATTGACAGAACTTTGCAAATCGTGAAGTCTTCTTCCACATGGATGGTGATTATCGCGACAAGGTGTGGAGGCAACGTCTTGTGCATAGATGACCAATTCTTCTTACTCTTCAATATAGGTTAGGTCTCTTCCTTACACGAGTTTGGATTGGGTGAAATGTTGGAGGGGTTCGATGAGTTTAGTTGTGCTTTTTGACTTGAGAAAAAGAAAAAGAAAAATAAAATGCAGTTTGTATGTGAAGTTGAAGGTTTTATGTAATGTATGTCTTATAAAGATCCCTTCTTTGAAGGAATCTAGGCATGATGATGAGTCCATTTGGAGGTGAGCTTTTGCCCTTGTTAAGCAATACAATACCTCTTTGGAAAGTGTCGATTAAGGATTCTCTGCTTGGGCAATCCCACCTCTACGAACAAAGAGGGATTTTGGCCCCTCTTGAGACATGATTCTATGCATGCTATGAATCGTTAGGGTTGAGGAACCCTTAGAAGTTTTGGTAGGTTTGATTAACACGAAATTGGATTGCTCATTTCTCTCTACGGTTGATTAAATGCATGAAAATGCAAGGACTTGAGTTTCTGGGAACTCTTATCATGAAATAGATATGGATGTATGAGCATAATAGTAGTGAATATGTAAGCATCACGATAATAGTAAATGAAAGGTTTAGAAGACCCTCTTCTTGTCTTGCTTTTGCCTTCAACTCTCTTGGTACATGGAGATGAGGGAGGGAAGATAGAAGACAAGAAACAAAAAATAAGTCAACGTCTTGATTTGAAAGTTTTTATGCAATGTATGTCCTAAGGGTGCCCCTACTTGAGAAGGAAACTAAACATGATGCATTTGGCTCACTTTTTAAAGATAAGGATTTTGCCTTTGTATGCAGATACTTTACCTTTGATTGAGAATGTACATTCATTCATCCATTCATTTACAAAAAGTAGAGTACATTGAACTTTGAGTTTAAAATACAAGAGAATCGAAGTACATTTTAATAGGGGGAGAGGGAACACTTTCCTTGGGACTTCCACCTATCTATTTTTACATTTGAGATTTTAAACTGCTCTTGAGTCTTCGAATTTGCCTTCTTTGAGTTTTGATGTTGAGGAGGTCATTGAAAGAACTTACTGTTTGATTACCCTTTGTCTTTTTAGCAACCTTATCTCCATGAGTATAGAGGGATTGGGGTCCTTCTTTATGAAATGACTTGAAATGTATGTTATGAGTCTTTAGGATTACGTGAAAACCCTTAGGATTTTGGTACGTTTTATACAAGAGAGAGTGATCTTGGCATCACTCTCTATTGGGTTGATCATATACATGAGAATGTAGTGACTTGAGTTACTTTGAAACTCTTATCTTGACATGGAGTATTGAATGTATGAACATGTATGCTCAAAGTATGGAGGGAGAGAATGCAATTGTAAAGTAAATATGTATGTATGAGCATTTATACAAGTATTATAACAGCAGGAATTAAACAAGGATAAAGGAAAGTAAAGCAATCGCCCTTTCCTCCATGATTTTTAAAATTGACGTGCGTGTCTTAAATCTGGCAGAGGTTCGGTTATGCAAGATTTCTACATGAGCATGAGGTTGATGATTTATTAATGCTTCCTAAGAAGGCTCAGTTTCCAAATCTTCAAACCTAGGCTCACTCCCTGAGGTGGTGTCATTATAGGTTAATAATCCAAGCGGGGGAACCATCAAAAGGTCGTAGGCTAAGAAACTAACACAATATCCGCCCACAACTAATATACCATTCTCTCTTTTAACTAGAAGGGACGTAACCAAGTAAAGAATGCAAGTGTACATGTAGTGTGTGTGAAAATTTTTTTTTTTTAAACGGAAGAAAGAGCCCAACAACTCCCATCCATCCTATCCATTCCATCCTATTCATTCACGACATACATGGCAGTTAATATATTAAAAAAAAAAAAAGAATGTGAACAAAGGTCCACTTACAAAAATAAAGATGCAAAAAGTCAGTACTTGAATGATTGAATATGAATTGAATGCAAGTGATGGTACGTTTTTTAAAACAGCTTTAAAAAGTTTGAGTTTAAAAATTTGAAGTGGATAGAATTAGACAAATTAATCAAAGACTCTAGAATTGGACAAATGTGAAGAGACATGATAACGGCCTAACCCTCTAAGAGTCCCCAGTAGAATCGCCAATTGTCGTGCCCCGATTTTTCGCACTCGAGAAAACACACACAAGTGAAAAAAATACGGTACTCTCTCGTTAAAACTTATCTAGGAACTCATCCTCTTAGAAGGACGACTGCAACTAGGTTCGAATTGGAAATTGATTTGAATAAGGGTTTTTGGAAAAAGATTTGGAATCGCCACCTAATTTTGTTAAGGTGAGTTAGGTCACCTAAAACTAAGTACAATTCAAATATTAAACTTAGGATTTTTGAAAAGGTTTTGAAAAACTTCCTCAAGAGAGGGTCTTTAAGAAAATAGGTTGTTTAGCAACCCTTGAAAAGATTTAAGTCCTTTTTCTTAAAATAACTCCGTTTTGGTTTTTGAAAACAGTGATTCTAGGTTCGGAGGTTAGTTACATATAGGAAAGATATCCTAAAATCATCGTCCTATCCCACCCTTACAGTCCTACACGTCTATTCACCCTAGGTTCATTCGCTTAAAATTTTCGATTATTCAATGTCTAATACTATCCATTTCGAAAAGAAAAAAAGTTCAATATGATGAATGACATGTAAGTGCAAGAAAAATATTTGATTTTTAAAAACGATTTGAAAAGAGGATTTGAAGTTTGAAAGAGGTTATGGAATTAGAAATTTGAAATAGATGGTGGAATTGAAAATTTGAAAAAAGTTGTGATCGCACCCTTGAGAGTTGCCTGCGTATCCCTTTGTTAGGAATTAAGTCAGTCGTAGTTCAGACTAGAGTCCGATTAAAAATAGACACTTTAAAGTTTTTGAAAAGTTTGATTTGAAAAAAGGTTTGATTTGAACTTTGAATAGAAGATTTGAAATTGAACTTTGATTTGAAATTGAAAATTGAACTTGGAATTGACTTTGATTTAACAAGCTTGAGGATTTAAAATTGATTTTTGAAGTAGAATTTGGACTTGATTTGGAAAGATTGAATTGAGATTTGAAAATATCTTGACTTAGATTGAAGTTTGAAAACCATCTTAGTTTAGAAAAGAGTTTTAGAAAGGAGTTAAAGCTTCCGAACTTAGGATTAGGGTTGAAATAGAATTTAGGTAACATAGGGTTAAAGCATGCAATTGAATTGGAAAAACTTGATTTGAATTTAAGAGGTTTGATTTCAGAAAGTCTTAAATTAGGAAAGTTCCATTTTAGGAAAGTTTTAGATTAAGAAAATTAGATTTAAGAAAGATTTGGAAAGTATTTGATTTGATTTAGAAACACTTGACTTGAAAGACTTATAAATATTTGCCTTGATTGTTTGATTTGAAAGAATTTAGAAAGTTAGGGTTTAAGAAATATTGAATTTTGGAAATCTTTAAATTAGGAAAGTTTCAAAATAGAAAAATTTTCAAATTAGAAAAGATTCCATTATTAGGAAAGAGTTGATTTAGAAAAGAGTTGAATTAGGAAGTAGTTGACTTTAGGAAGATTTGACAATTTGAAATTTAGAAAGTTGAGATTTCAAAATGTTTGAATCAGGAAAGATTGAAATTATGAAAGATTAGAATTAGGAAATATTTGCTTTCTATTTTCTAAAATTTAAAGATTGGATTTTATTTTCAAAAATAGATGATTTGATCTTGTTTCTAAAGTTAGAGGATTTGATTTGGTTTTCTAAATTGAAAGATTGGATTTGACATGGAATTGGAAATATTGAATTTGAAAATTTATGATTTGGTAGGAAAAGAGGTTTTGAAAACCTATAATTTGATGTAGAAAATAGTTTTGAAAACATAGAATTTGAGGCAAAATAGGAAGTCATGATTTTAAGAAAGGAATTAGGGTTTTCTAACTGTGGATTCTAAGGCTTGACTTGAACTTCAAGACAAAGAGTTTTTGGAAAATAGATCTTTGAAAAGAGTTTTTAGGAAATGAATTTTTGAAAAGAGTTTTTAGGAAATAGATTTTTAAAAGAGTTTTTAGAAAGTAAATTTGAAAAACAATTTGGAAAGAAGTTTGAGTGTAGACTTTTGCAAATCTTTTGAATATCTCATTTTTCTAAAACGACTCTAGCCATGAAAAGATTAGAATCATTCTAGGGTTGTGATTTTAAAAACAACTAAGATTTGAAATATGGACCATAATGATCACATTGAATATCACACCTTCCTAACACAACCCTAACCATGGAATGGCTAGAATCATCTTATTATTGTGGTTTTGATAAAAACAATTCACGGTTTACACCCTTAAATTTTGGACCTTGATGGTTACATTGAATGTAAAACTTTTCTAAAACAACTCTAACCATGGAATGGCTAGAATCATCTTAAGAGTGATTTTGAAAACAAGTTTGAAACAGAAGATTTTGAATGCATGTTTTGAAAGAGAGTTTTCATGCAAGTTTGAAAAGAATTTTGAAAGCAATTTTGAATGAATATATGAATATGATATGCATAATGCAATAGGGTCGTGAATATACAAGGCTAGGCTTCACCACATAATCAAGGGAGTCGAACCCACACCATTAAAGGTTGAACTAGAAGAAAGCCCCCAACACAATGACCTTCAATAGTCCTTCCTAGGCATGAATCGAGAAGTCTCTTATTTTAAGCATGCAAGAAGAAGAAGTAAAATATATGGATTAAAATAGAAGAAAACCTAAGTGGATTTGGAGGGAGAAAAGAGGGGAGGATTACATAAAAATAAATAGAAAACCAACCCCGTATTCTTCTTGCTTTGATTACATGATTTGTTGTACTTTTCTTGAGTCTTAAGAGTTTTGAAGTTGCAGCACTTGAGTTTTCAATTGTTGTGCCTTGTTTCGAACACTGGGCCCTCTTGGCTCCTCGGGGGGGGGGGGGGGGGGGGGGGGGGGGGGGGGGAGGGATTATGGGTACGGTGCTCTCTTATTAGCACTCATCCTAGAAGGATGAATACGACGGGATTTAAATTTTTGAAATGGAATTGATTAAGGCTTTTTGAAAAGATCTTTGGAGTCACCACCCAATATATTTAAAGATGTGTTAAGTCATCTACACCAAGTAAAACCCGAGGGTTAAACTTAGGCTTTGGAAAAGGTTTTTGAAAAACGTCCTCATGAGGGGGTTTTAGAAGGTAGGGTTGTTTGACAACCTTGAAAATGTTGGAAAGCCTTTTAAAAATTGACTTCAGTTTTAGTCTTTGAAACAGAAATTATTAAGTCCGGGGGTTAGTTACGTGCAGGGAAGATGTCCTAAGACTATCACCTTACCCTGTCCTTGCAGTACCTATATGTCCATTCACCTTTTACTCACCTAACTATGACTCACCGGTTACCTATGTTTAATGCTATCCACTTAGAAAACTTTGAAAACAAAATTTGAAGAAGAGTTTGAAAGAGGGAATTGAGTTTGAAAAATGGTTATAGAATTGGAAATTTGAAAAGGGTTGTGACCGCACCCCATGAGGGATTGGCTATGTACCTCCTTAAAGAAGATCAGGTCAGTCGTAGTTCGGAGAAGAGTCCGAAAGAGTCAGAATTTTGAAATGGGTTTCTATTTTTAGGAAGTTTCATTTTCAAGAAAGTTTAAGTTTGTAAATATTTCTTTTTTAGGAAATGATGGATTTGAAAATGTTTCCATTTCAGGAAGATTGAGATTTGATTTGAAAATATTTGATTTGATTTGAAAAAATTGGGTTTGAAAAATATTTCCTTTTCAAGAAGATTGGATTTGGAAAAGTTTTCTTTTTAGGAAGATTGGATTTGATTTGAAAATATTAACTTGATTTGAAAAGATTTAATTTTGAAAAAATGTAAGTTTGGATTGTTTCCAAAATGGAAGGAGTTGATTTATCTTTTAAATTTGGAAGGTTTAAAAAAAAAAGAGTGATTTGAGGGACTTGAAATAGAATGTTTTGATTTGATTGATTTAAAAATGAAAGTTTGGAAAAGGGAAGCTTTGATTGATTTGAAAATTGAGAATTTTAAAAGTTTGAAAAAGGTATGATTTTAACTTGAAAAAGGAAAGTTTTTTAGTGTGCAAAAATGAAATTTTCCTAGGATTAGACTTCTAGGGTGTAACAAATACCAGTTTTGTAAATGGTTCAAAAATCGAATCTTTTGAAAACATGTTTTAGGGTTCGAAATTCTAACTTGAATTTTAGACATCCAAATGAATATCGCACTTTGCCTGAAGCAATTCTAACTATTGAAAGGCTATAATCGATTTAGGCTTGTGACTTCGAAAAAACAATAAAGACACGAGGCCAAAAATGTTGACCTTTCGGATCTTTTTGAATGTCATACTTTTCTGGGAACAACCCTAATCATGAAAAGACTAGGATCATTCCGAGATTCTATTTTTGAAAAGAAGCAACTGTAGGTTAACGGGAGTCATTTAAAAATGTCACACTTTTCTAGGAGAACCCTAACCATAAAAGGGTTGGGATCCACCTAGAATTGTGATTTTGAGAAAGCTACTTTAAAAATGATTTTAAGGGGTAGAGAAATGACATGAATGCAAATATATGACAACGATAATAACGGCATGAAACATACAAGGTAAGGTATCACCATATTGCAAGAGGGCCTTAAAACCATGCTGTGAAGCAAGTGAAAGCTAAGAATAGAGTCTCGATAAGTAATCTCCTCTTGCTCACTCTCGTCATGGACTTAACATTGTTTTGTTTCAAGCATACAAGAAAGGGAGGTTTAAAGATAGGGGTTTAAAAAAGAGAAGAACCCAAGTGGGTTCGGAGGAAGAAGAGAGAGTAGTGGAATACGGAAAGTAAACAAGAAATTTACCTTGTCTCGTTTCTTCTTTATTTGACGGAGGCTTGGGCCTTGGACTTGGGAAGACTTTGGGAACTTCTAGGCAGTAGGGAGAACCTTCAGTAGAGCTTGGAAGGTAGGGCTTTGAAAATTTGAACTCGGGCTCAACCGGCCAGACTGAAAGAGAGAGAGAGAGAGCGGCTCTAGGAGTTTTCTGGAATAGAGGGGGAGAGTTTCTAGATAAATTTTTAACCCAAGACAGTGAGAAGGGAGGTTTGTATTTATAGTGCAAAAATAAGAGATTTGTGCGCCACTCTTAGTGGCATATGGCTTAAAATTAGATGTGCGCCACTAAGAGTGGCACAGGGGGCATTAATAAGGCTTAAAAAAAGCTGGTCAACTAGCGCGTCTCTAGAAGTGGCTCAAAGCCAAAAGTTGGTCATGCTTCACTCGGAGTGGAGCAGGGAGGCTCTGGTTTGAAAAGAAAAGTGTCGAATGGTAACATCTAGCCAGAAATGGAAGGGGACACTCTAGATAGTGTCCCGGAGGTTGCCGGTTTGATTCTAGAGCCCGTATGGTTAAAGAGAGTGATCGGATCGCAGTCAACTCATCCCGAGAGTTCTAGGGTTGACCAAGATTGATCGGGGTTGATTGGGTTTACCAGAGTTAACTGGGGTATTGCCGCTTTTATACCTAGAGTAGGTGTGGTTTCTTAGGGCATTTGGATGCAAAGGGGTAAAATGGTCATTTTGACTGGAGAACCTCCGGAAAAGAACCGGGGTTGACTAGATGGCATTAGACATGCCGGACTGTTTAGGGACGGCCTTGAAAAATGGTCTTACAGTTCAGAGGACTTTGTACTTTCTTGAAGAACGTGTCATGCCAAGGGGGCAAAATGGTCATTTTTTACCGGGATGGGCTAGCAGGCGTCGGTGTTGACCGGTTTGAATTTGGTCTAAACTTCTGTCCGAGGAATTGGTACTTTCTCGGTGGACAAGTTTGAAAGGTTCTTACCACCTTGAAGGATAAACTTTCTCGAAGGTCGTGCCAGGCTTGGACAGTCTTTCATTCTTAAGGGGTTTGTGCTTTCTCAAAGAATGTGCCAGATTAGTAGACATTCTACATTGGTGGGCTAATAGGCGCCAAAAGTGAACAGCTCTTCCATCTAGGGGATTTAGGTACTTTTTGGATATGAGTGTGAAAGGGGCTTTACCGATCTGAGGAATAAACTTTCTCGATGATCGTGTCGTGCTGGATTGAATGGTCTTACCGTCAATAAGAGATCAACTTTCTCAAATGACGGGACAAATGGATTTGACTTTGAATTTAAATGAACTTATCGTTTTTTGGAAGACGTGCCAGTCTAGATTGGACTGACTAATGCAATAGGGCCATTTCAATCATTTTGCCTCTATTGGGCCCAATGAGCCTGCGAAGCGGTTGTTTGATTGGACTAGATCGGGAGAGCCGGTTTGGGCTTGAGTATGCTTGTGTTGATTTAGAAGTGCTTCCAGTCGGGCCGGAGATCGCTGAGTGGCCAAAATCGGGTGCTAACATTAATGAAGGCTTGAAGGCTTGTGTTTGAATGTATGAGATGTATAAAGACTAGTGTTTGAGTGTATGGAGGCTAAGACTTGAGAGAAATAGGGTTTGGAGAGACTTCGAGCTATAATTTCAGAGAGACAGAATTTCTAGACTCAATTTGTAGACCCTTTTCACGCAGGGGGAATGTCTATATTTATAGACAAACAAAACAACCTTGGCACATATTGCAGTGGTGCTAGGATAAAAAAATCCCTAGTGGCGCCATCCACTTAGGAAAGTTGTTACGGCGGCAAGAAACATATCTTTCGATCCATGGGATGCAAGACAAAAGATTTTGGCACTTGTCGTAGTGACTACCATGCAACTTTTTGGCTTGGCTCCATTAGAAGTGACTCCAAAACATCCAAGAATGATCTGGAAGGTTCCGAGTTACCAGACTCAGCCGGCAATGGACGGGAACCCTCGGCAGAGTGTCTCAGAGGTAACTGGCTTAAGAAGCAATACTAAAACAGTTGAAAAGGTCGACCGGCCCATTAAGGGCAAAACGATCAATGAAATTGAAAAAACACCGAAATGGGCCCGAAGTGACCCGTGAGAAGGATTGAAGGTTGGAAACACTATTGAGAGTATTCCAAAGGGTTGCTGGTTTGATACCAAAAGTCGGTGTGGTTAAAAAAGGCGACCGGCCCACTAAAGGCAAAACGATCATTTTGTACCGAGTTTGCTGGAATAGACTCGGAATGATCTGAAAAGGTATTGGAAGGCTGAGAATACTATTAGAAGCATCATCGGGAGGTTACCGGTTTGATACCCAGAATCGGTGTGGTTCCTAGAAGCGATCGGATGCTTAAGGGCAAAATGGTCATTTTGACTGAATAGTCTCGGAAGTGGTCCAGAACTGACTGGAAGGCACTTGAACATGTTAGATTTTCTTTAGAATAATCTTGGAAGGGTAGACTTATTGCTCTAAGAACTTAGGTACTTTCTCGAGAAGCGTACTGAAAAAGGCCTAATGGGCAGTTTGGTCATTTTTCACCAAAGTGGGCTAACAGACACTAGGTTGACCTGAATTTTGAGTGTTTTTGTCACTCTGACGGTGTGTGACATGTTGGTTTCCAAATGTATCTTGTCCTTCAATAAACGTGCCACGATCTTGCAACATAGGAGTTTTGTCGGCAATTCCCAATATCGACCTGTTTGCAAGTGTTTTTGTCACTCTAACGGTTGCGATGTTTGTGAGTGCTTCCATCACTTTGACGGTGTGCGTTCCTTCTAAAGACTGCCTGATCTCGGGAAGCTGCTTGATGGACTTATCGTCTGAGAGGTCAACTTTCTCAAAAGACATATCGGATAATGGACATTCTATATTGGCAGGCTAGTAGGCGCCAAAAGTGAATCATTCTACCATTTTAGGGACTTAGGTTCCGTCCTGATCAACAGGTTTGAAGGGACTTACTATTCTGAGGAGTTTTCTAGATAAACGCGTTGAACTGGTTGGACTAACCATCTAAGGAATTAACTTTCTTGAAAGACATGTCGAATTGAGTTTGATTGGTTTGGACAGAAATTGAGGTTAAAATAGGGACTTACCATCTTTAAAAAGATGTGCCAACTGGATTTGAACTGAGCAATGCCTTAAGAAAATTTTGATTATTTTGCCTCTATTGGGCCCGGTGGGCTCGCTAAGCGATTGA
Source organism: Euryodendron excelsum (assembly GCA_033060915.1). Taxonomy (NCBI): domain Eukaryota; kingdom Viridiplantae; phylum Streptophyta; class Magnoliopsida; order Ericales; family Pentaphylacaceae; genus Euryodendron; species Euryodendron excelsum. Next base: position 18,946,402 of record CM065377.1, read on the forward strand.
TTGAATGGATTGATTCTAAAAACTGGTTTGGACTTAAATGTGTCTGTGTTGGTTTGAATGTAAGTCCGGTCAGATCGGAGATTGCCGAGCGAGCAAAAAAGGGGTGCTTACACCCCTCTGCATATTCCAGAATTGAAAATAGCAATGAAGCTCTGCAGAAATAGCCTCTGAACTCAGAAATTCTATATACACCTCAACCTCTAAGCACCTAAGTTAGATTCAACCTCTCTTTAGCCCATACACTTCACCTATAAAGCTTCCAATGCCTTAGAAAAGCCATTTCTAGCCCCTTCAAGCCTCTCTAAGGCCATAAGTTCAAGACAAGTCATTCATGGAAGTTTGAAAGTGTTTCGAAGATAAAAGTGGTATTCTCTTTTACATTTTGTCATTCCCACTCTTCTTTTCTCCCTCCTAGTTCATGCCTAGAGGAAAACTTGTGAGAGTCACCATTTAGAGGGATCTCTCACTAGTCTACTTTAAGATGGCATGACCTTGGAGCATCTTTTAATTTGGTGTGGCCTGTAGCCTTGTATGATTTCATGACCCCTCTTTGCATATAGTTACCATGTTCATGCATTGCATACTTGGCCCCATTTTCATGTTCATCATCATTTTGCAAAAAATTTCACTATCACATTTCTATGTCTTTTCAAATTTCACATTCAAGTGTTTTTTCAAAAATGATTCTAAGAGTTGGTTCCTTGCAGCCTAGGTCAATTTTCACATCCTAGAGAACCCCTCTTAAGTCCCTTGAAACAGTGGCGGAGCCAAAAAAGCTGTGCAGGGGGACGATTAATTTCTATCTTAAAAAAAAAGTTTGTAATCAAAGCTATACTTCATATGTGAAGTGTATATAAGCTTATATATATAAAGGGGCCGTTATAATTAAAAAAAAAAAAGAAGGGATTTTCAAAACAAGAAAACTATATAAGTGGCCATTTACAAATATTAGGGGATAAATTGGGTTATATTACTAAAGGTATAGATAGAAATTGAGTTTTGAAAAAAATCCAAGGGGCAATTTGCATATTTTAGTGGAACAAATTGAAAAATATTTATAAAACTCTAGGCAAAAATGGAGTTTCTAAAAATTTGGAAGGCAAATTACAAATTCTAAGAGGGCAAATTGAGATAAAGTTCTAAAACTCTAGGGCAAAATGAATTTTTTGGAAGTTGAGGGGGGGCACCTGCCCCCCTAGGCAAAGGCTAGCTCCGCCCCTGCAAACAAATATATAACTAAAATAAGACAATTAACAATAATTTAAGTCTAACAATGTCCGAATTAAAGACCTATGATTAGACTTTTATGGTGTAATCACACCCCCCCCAACTTGCATTTTGCTAGTCCCTAGCAAAAACTATCAAAGATATTAGGGATAATCTCTACTTTCGTAGGAGTTACGAATACATTTAGCTTATGCACCAAGCCTTTAAACCCCTAAGTTACCCCTAGTAGATGAGTGGTGTCTTGTGAGGGCTTCCAGTGATGATACCCACAAACATTGTTTTATAAATTGCAAATCAAGATAAGAATAAGAAATGAAGGCATAATCTTACTCAAGTCAACATTAGATGCCACTCTAAACTCCAACACTTACATTTATATGCAATGAGTCATACAGAAGAGAGGTTTATGTGTGTGGGTGAAGAATCATGCTAAACAACACAAATGAAACTTACTTATGCAAATCCACCCCTTTAAAGCTTTAATTCAATCCTTACCGGACATACACTCGTAATTAAAGACCCACATGGTTCTCACAATGGTATGCTCAACAATGGAGTAAATGTAAATAGACAAATCAAGTGAACATACAAATTACAAAAACCAAAAAAATAGAAGTGTATTAACCTTAGCATAGCTCCAAGAAAGAACATTCATAATTAAGTATTGATTTAAAGAATTTGCCAAGATATAGCTTATAATCTATTGAAAACTTCAATCAAACACAACTCGAATCAACTAAGCCATGTAGAGGTGAAGAGGGCAATGTAGAAGAGGTGAAAGGAAAAGATAAAGGTAAATAGAGAAAGCAAATGGTTATATCATGTGTGATTAAGGCATAAAATGATTAATACAAAACAATTACAACTCTTCCTTTTCAACATTTAATACATCTTTCTCCACTTCTCGCTCTTCTCTTAAAATATTTTTAACTTTTGAACTCCTCTTTCATTATTTTTTTTATTTTTATTCTTTTCCTGCTTCTTCTTTGGTTTCCATTCTTTTATCATCCCCTTTAGATTCAACATCTACTTTTCATATTTCAATATGTTCTTTTGTATTGAATTCCCTAAATCAATCTCTTCTTCTTCTTCTTCTTTAGCTATGCAAAAATACTATTTTCTCACATAGGCGTCCCTTTGCAATATAAGAGAGGAAATCAATTTGCACTTTTCAAAAGGATAAGAGTAAAAGATCAACAAGGGTCAAGAGAAATGCACGGTTCGACAACGGGAAACTTATGGCTATCAAGAAAAATAGGGCATAGAATCATATCCAAATTTGTATAACTGAAGCATTTCATAGAGTACAAGTATCAATATCAAAATCAAAACTCAACTCATGAAGCAAATACAAGCATAATGAAGCTATTGAATTAAATGAGAGTGAAGAAACTGTCTTTGAGTAAATGTAAACACTCCAAAATACGATAAATGCTCTAAAGCTCACAAGGTAATAATCTCTACTAATGTAAGGATGAAAATACAAAAACTAGTAGCAAATGATGTTGTAAAGCATAATTGTGCACAAAATGTAATCCCCTCTACAAATGCATGGATTAAGCAATTCTCATAACATATTGGGTATGAGGAGTGATTCAACATCATCTTGAATAAAGATATATACAAGAATTCCTATCTTCTAATCTCAAGAGGCACTTTCACAATTAAAATTATTTATTTATTTTATATATATATTTTTCATAGGTTGCAAAACAAAGAAACAAAAACAAAAAATAAAGGCAAAGCCTCTATCCACCCCCAACTTAAAATGATGCATTGTCTTCAATACATGAGATCAAAGCATGAAATGTAATTAAATGATGGGAGAAGAGAAAATAAGGTGTCTAATGCAGCTCTAACTTATAATGAGAAAACAAACTAAGAAAATAAAGAAACAAACAACTACTCCTACTCCTACACAAATTAGAGAGCGAATCTCCTAATGCCACAAAGTGAAAATTTACCATCATCCCACACCCCCAACTTATAACGATTTAAAGAGTTCAAACAAGCATAAGAATAGATAATGATCACTTCTTTGATGAACTCAATGATATAACTTTAAAGCATATAAGGGTAATAAGGGTTATGAAATGTAAAAAATACAAAATGATCATGCATAAAAGTACCAATGATGCTTATGCCATGAAGTGATTGACCCTCCCATTCTTTTAGTTGGTCAGCCATGGGAATGATGTTTGGTTCAAATGTTGGAATATGGAGCTTCAAAGGCTCCGATAGGGTAGAACTAGGTGCTAGAGGCTCAAAAATAGGAATCTTATGATCCTTAGACATGGTAGGAATGGCCTCTAGACCATTAATATCCTCTTTGACATGCACATCCCCAACATTTGACAAACCAAAAATGTCACTAAAGGTAATCTCATCTCTACCCTTTCCTTCTTGTTTGAAGTCCTCTATCTTGGACTCCTCTTTCTCACACTCTTCATCCCTAGAGATGCTTTCAATAATTTTTTCACTTATCTTAAGAACGTCTTCCTTAGACACAAAGTTTGGGGAAGGATGATTTGGTCAATGATGTCCTCAATCCTAAAGTTAGTGACGTGATGGATTTGTTCAATTGGATGGACTTGCTCTTGGTTAGGGTAAAAATCAAGGTGATTTTCATTAAAGCTCTCTTGGGGTGGAGGTGGATATTCAACGTGCTCATGGTGGTAATAAATTCACGAAGCTTCACGAAAATAGTCAAAGGGGTTTTGTAGGTTTGAAGGAATTCTTGATAATGCTTTGAAAAGATTCCTTCGTGTCCCCTACCAAGGTTAAATTGATCACACCCCCCAAGATTTAGAAGGTGGTCGAGGGGGCTCCCTTTGGCCATTAGCTCTAAGGCATTCCCTAAGAGACATGTTGAATGGTTCTTGTGCTCTAAGCTCATTAGCCCAAATATAGTCTCTAAAAGACCTACATGGAGGTATTTTCATACCACCATTCTCATGAATGCTCTCATTACCACCATTGGGGGTGTGATTACATCCCCCAAAATTGGAAGGTGATCGAGAAGACTCGCTTAGGTCATTAGCTCTAGGTGTTCCCTAAGAGACATCTTTGATAATGGATGGTATGAAAATGTGTCACCAAACATAATGAAGTGCACAATGAAAGATGGATGTAATGCACAAACAAATGTAGCGCACCGTACCTCAACACATCATATACAACAATGCTCAATAATTTTTCATCCAAACCTCCAATCTCCGTATAATTATTTTTACCAATTTAAGCAATTTCAATCCAATCTAACCTCCAATCTCCACAAGATATATATACCACCAATTTACAATTAAACAGAATCTTTAACTCTCCACTAGTAATCTTTCAATTAAATTATTAAAACAAAACAAAATATATACAAATCAAACAAAATAAAACTAAAATAAAGAGATAAAGAGAAAAAGAAAGAATCAAAGTCTACCATGGTATCACATAAAAAAAATGGAACGAAGTTACCAATGACCTAAGTCGAAGATTCGTCCGTGATGATAGATTAGTGGAGATCCAATCCACCAATTGCTCTTCAAACCAAAACTTGTTAGTGCTCGCCTCGTGTCTTTTGTTCCTGGCAACGGTGCCAAAACATGGTTCAACCCCAATGGTGCTCTATTTATCCGTAAGTGTACGATTGATGATTGTAGTTTTATCCAAAAAGTTCAAAATCGTATTTTCTTAAAGACCAAGCCCAATATAGGCTATTGACACTAAACTCACACTAAGCTAACTTGGATTGAATGTAAATTATGTGAATTAAATCTAAATAAAGGAAAAAAATAAAATAAACTGAAAATCTTTTGAGTTTTGATGAGAGTTTTGAATTACTAAACTAATGCAATGAAAATAAAAGTAATTAACAACTAAACAATTAAATTAAAGCAAATTGAAACTAGATTTAAAACAATTAAAAGGGAATTGAGCTCAGTTGATCCAATCACCCGATTCATCCAAGACTTTCAATGGAGTTTATAACTCAAATCAAACACAACAATCAATAATGTTTGATTCGGAGGATTTAACTTTAAAAATCTATAATTCTCAAGCAATTGAAATTAGATTCATGGTCAATGAGAGAATCAAAGGCTAATACCAATTATTTAACTAGGAGTAATACCAATTTGGGAGATTGTACATTGAATTAGCTAAACATAGTCAATAACCTCGGTGTTCTAAAGTATTTTGCAATCAATTGATATGAATGAATTCCTAGCAATTGTGGATCAATTATCTAGTAAAGATCCATAGATTAATACCATCGATTTAGGTGATTAAAATTTCAAAACTTAATTAATAATCTAAGTATTTTAAGACATCCACATGCAATTACTAAGAATTAAAAATCTAGAAAAAATAAAGCAATAAATTCATGAGACACCTCCATTGAAACACTTGGATTCCTTAGTGATTTTCACATTTGAACCTAATTTAAGAAATTAGCTACTTGAATCCATCACAAAAGCATGTAAAAATGTAAAGAGAAAGCATGAAGAATTAAATTTAAATTTTACTTTGAACAATAAAAGTGTTTGGCTGCAAGAAAAATAAACAAAAGTGTAAGAAAGTGCAAGAAAGTGAAGGAAAATACAATACAATCAAGAAAAATTACAAGTTCTAACTCTATATTACTCTTATAACGCTAAATCTAAGCTAAAAGTCAAGAAAAAATGAAAAAACCAACCTTGGAGGAGCTTCTCTCGCCGCCCTCTAGCTAAAACTAACTTTAACTTCTCAAAAACTTTTCAAAACTTCCCTAAAACTCGGCTTCGTAAAAAATGCAATCTGGAAGTCGAAATAGCATTCGAACGGTCATCGAACGGATGTGTTTGACGGCCATCCGAAATGCATTCGAACGTTTATTGTTCATCGTTCTAACGCACTATTCACCATTCGAATGGCCGTTATTCACCGTTCAAACGCACTATTCATAATCCGTTCGGATGGTATACTGTTTACTATTCGATCCAGCAACTTTATAACTTGATTTTGTTCACCTTAGAGGTCGATTCAGCCAATGCACATTAGAGAAAAAATTGTAGCTCTTGAAGTCTTCTTTTTAATGGTACAAAAATCAGCTCAATCAGACATCAAATTAAAAAGTTATGGCTATAATACCAAGACGGTTTGGACTTTTCATCACCAGTATGCTTGTTTTGAACCTGCTTTGATTATTCTTTGCGTCTATTTGCCGTTATAAGCTTCTATAACTTACAAAACACACATAAAACATTATCAAACAAATATATAACTAAAATAAGACAATTAACACTAATGTAAGTCTAACAAGATGAGAATTAAAAGCCTATAATTATACTTTTATGGTGTAATCAGTCATGGCAAATAGACTCAAACCTTTCTTAGGATCCACAGTCTCAAAAAATAAATCGACATTCATCTAGGGTAGGCAAATCCAAGATAACATCATTATTGCTCAAGAAATATTTCACCATCTCAAGCATAAGAGGACTATTAAGAATGATGCTATGGCTATAAAGTTGGATATCAACGAGGCATATGACAAAGTTTGTTGGGATTTCTTAGAGGTGCCAATACACAAGCTAGGTTTTAGCGATCAATGGATCTAGTAGGCCATGCAGCATGTTACAACCGTTAGATACTTCGTCATGTTCAATGGGGAAAGTGCTAGTGAGATATCTCCTAACCGGGGCCTGAGACAAGGTGACCCAATATCAACTTATCTGTTTCTTATTGTAGTTGATGTCTTATCTCATCTTCTCTCGCAAGATCTCAGGGGCTGATCACAGGGATAAAAATCAAAAAGAGATGTCCTCCTATCTCCCACCTCTTCTTTGCAGATAATTCTCCAATTTTCATCAAATCCAACTTGGAAGAATGTGAACACCTCATGAAAACCCTGTTAGATTTTGGGCAGGCCTCGGGACAATCTGTCAATGTACACAAATAAGTCGTATTCTTCTCAGCCAATACCCTAGCTATGGACGTTGATCTTATTCTTAATTTCCTTAAGGTGAAACCTATGGCAAACTCTGATTCTTATCATGGCCTGCCTGCTCTGTGGGGTAGATCAAAAAAGAAAGTTATGGCCTTTATCAGGGACAAGGGGTTAGGGAAAATTCAGGGATAGAAGGAGAAGTATCTTTCTGCTGCAGGTGGGGAAGTTCTCCTAAAGTCAGTGGACCAGGCTATTCCGACATACCCCATGATGTGTTTTAATTACCTGCTTCCTTATGCAACAATATTGATTCCTTAATTCGCCATTTTTGGTGGAGCGGGAATGATGATGGGGGGAAGATACATTGGTGTGACGGGGACGTATTGTCAACTCCTAAAGGTTTGAGTGGCATGGGATTCAGGGATATGGATAGCTTCAACATTGCTCTCCTAGCTAAGCAATGCTGGAGATTAATCACTCATCCTTCCCAACTTTGGACAAGGGTTGTGAGAGGTATTTATTTCCAAGGCATCCACCCTATGAAGGCAAAAAAGGGAGGGAATGCCTCGTGGGTCTGGTCTAGCCTCTTGAGACCAGGGACCTGCTGGCTCAAGACACTCGATGGAATGTGGCTTCGGGTAGAGACATTAATTTATGGGAGGACCCTTGCGTTCTGGCTATCAAGAAATTAAAGATGTCATCTCCAAAACCCACTGGATACTCCCTCTCGAAAGTTTCAGACCTCCTGGATGAAAAGAACCAGTGCTGGAACTTGAATCTAATTTCTCAGTTCTTCTGTGTCTCTGAAGCACAAACTATTGAGTCTATTCCTATTTCCTGGCAATCTGCTCAAGATTCCTTAGTGTGGCATTTCACAAACTCTGGTATATACTCGGTGAAATCTGGATACACGGTGGCAGTAGATAATAAAGTGAAAGCCAGAAAGCCAAAGCCGAGCTAATCCTACAATCCGTCAGGCAAACTTTGGAAGAAAATTTGGAGCCTTCCATGCCAACCGAAAGTCTGTCACTTCATGTGGAAAGGCCGTGGGAGTTTGGAGCCTTCAAAGGACAATCTCCATAAGCGGAAATGCAGTACAGAACCTCTGCCCTATATGTCAGAAGGAGCCTTGAGTCTATAGAACACCTCCTTTTTCGATGTGGGTGGACCCGGCCTATGTGGTTTGGCTGTCCCCTTACCATCCAGTTTAATTCGATCTCCATCTCTCATTCGGCTAGATGGTTCGAAGAAATTTTCCTCAAGGTAGGGGACCAGAAGTTGAATGATTCATCTTTGGTTTTGATCTCAAACATTTGTTGGGCCATCTGGAAAGCTAGTAATGAACATGTCTTCAACGGGGTTATGGTGGATCCTCAAGAAACCATTCTTCGGGCCTCGGCTGCTTCTGCAGATTTTCTCAATGCTTTGTATGATTCGGGTTCCATACAAGAGGCTGCTGATCAATTCTTGGCCAACTTAAACTGGTCCCCTACCCCTCAAGACAGGTTTAAGTTCAACTATGATGGAGCTTACAATCCCCACAGCAAGGAGGCAGCTTTTGGGATCATCATCTAGAACAGCTCAGGAGCTGTCTGTACTACAAACTTTGGTAGAATCAAGGTATTTTCTGCCTTGGCAAAGGAAACTTGGGCCATCAAGGTAGCCTACTTTATGGCTCTATTGTTGGGTATCTATGATGCTGTATTTGAGAGTGATGCCTCGAGTCTCATCTCCTGCCTCTCCTCGTCTCCAGTGCTAGGACCTTGGGAAGTAAAAGCTATCTCAGCTTGGAAATCCTCTCAGCTTTGGAATTTTTCATGGTGTAAGCGCCAAGCGAACTCTGAAGCTCATTGGCTAACGGCCTACCCTTCTTCGAATCTTCTATTTTCTAATCCCCCTTTGTTCCGTATCCTTGATGCTTTGCAAAGGATTGTAGATAGAGACAGAGTGGATCTGGTTTAGTCTTTGGTTGTATTGCCTTAAAATAAATATAAAAAAAAATCCTTGGTCTGAACGTATCTATAGTAGAATACTAGTATTGCTGAAATACACTTTTTGGATCCATAAACATAAATGTACATAGCATCTTCCGATTCCTCTGTCGCGACTAGTACTATTGCCATAGTTTTCATTGCTATCTAAATCTAGAAGAAATCGCCAGATCGATTTGCAGGTAATTCTTGATATTTATGTTTGTGTGCATTTTGTCGTAAATCAGAAGTCGAATGTCTGGTTGTTGCATTAGATACTTTACATGCATATAGAATAGGTTTCTTCTTCTTCTCAATTTTTCTTATTTTTCTTTTCCTTTCAATGTTTTTAATTCAATGAAAAACTACCAAATGTACCCCAATATGTAATTATATTGGGAATTTAGAAATACGAAAATATGGATACGAATGTTCATATAGACAAATATATATATATATATATTAAAAAATACGAGATGTATACTTGGATGTCAAAATCAAAATATATGTGTATGAGCAAGGTATATATTAGCCCAATTTTCTTCCTAGCTTATGCTTTTATCAAATATTAATTGGCTTCTTTCTTTGCTTATCATTAATATCATTTGCGTTGAAACTGGAACTATTTTTACCATACTCAGTTATTAAACTGTGTTGTATGCCTTCTTTTAACAGCAATGGCAGCGGGACTACCTCTTAATGAATCCGTAAAAGGACATATATGCGGATTTTAGACATGGGTCAATTTCGCTGTGGCTGGTTCCACTGCATTACCTACCAAGTTTCTCCACTGCATTACCTACCGAGTTTCTTGGGAGCAAGAATGTATCATCCCCAGTTACCAGCAGCTCACTCAGCGTGCAAATGGATTGGTTGTTTGCACGTTTTAATTCCATTTGCTGCCCAGACACAGGTTGGTTGTTTAGGAAAATCAAAAATATGAGCTCATGACTAAAATATATAAGGGGCTTTCAGCTTATTATGTGTAATGTTTCTCTTTACGTGCTTGTGTTTCATAGATTGTGTGGAGAAGCTTCAAATCTCCATCTTCATGGTTGGAGAGATAGGAGGGAACGACCACAATTATGCATTGTTTCAAGGCAAAAGCATTGAGGAAGTAGTTAAGAGCATTGTACCCGGTGTTATCAATGCTACCATGGGTGCTGTTAAAGTAAGTTTTCGTAGAAATCATTGTAGATGTATTTGTTTTAATTACTTATCATCAATTTTAATTCTAATTCTCTTATAGGAGTTGCCGAGTGTCATACATTACGGAGCTGTCAGAGTGGTAGTGCCTAGAAATTTTCTCATAGGTTGTTTACCAATCTATCTTACAGGATTCCAGACTAACAACTCTGGGGCTTATGACGAACATCAATGGCTTAAGCAACTAAACGACTTTTCAACGTATCACAATAGTCGTCTACAAAAAGCCATTGAGAATTGAATAAAATAAAAAAAGAATTCCCCAATGAAGTTATCGTGTATGGTGATTACGACAATGCAATCTAATGGTTTTTAGAAAATGCTTCCCATCTTGGTCAATCTCTACGTCTTACCAGTAGATAGAGAGTATATAATTATAATTTGATTTACTTATGGTTATTTATTTTATTTCACTCCAATTGTATACAGGATTTGCTGCCATTCTACACAGAAAACTTGTGGTGGAACTGGAGGTCACTATAACTTCAGTCTGACTAGGACTTGTGGAGCTCCAGATTCCGGTTTGTACGAATCCGAATCAGTTCACTTGACGTTTATAAGTTCATGGCTGGATGCCTCCTAAATGACATCTTACCTAATTTTCATTGCAGTGTTTATGTTTTCGTCTTGATTAATAATTAGACTCGTAAACTAATCAATAGTTTTAGATACTTATTTTTGGGATGATTTGCTTTCTTCATAATTTCCATCTTTGACAGATTTTGTTTGGGGGTCTATGATTTGAATTTGAAGTTTTTTTACAATTTGATAAACTTTATTTGGAATTGGCAAAAATGATATTTCACAGTCCACATTGCTGCATAAACTTCACCACGTTAAAACCTATAAATAATTTTGGCAAATATTATTATATATTATATGTTATTGCATATAATACATAATCCTCACTATTCCTGAACATCTTTCACCTAAGAGCAATGCTAAAGTCACCGATTTTGTTTATCGGATTATCATCACAGATAGAAGTGATAGCCTACACATGTGTCTATCCATTTCATGATGATAATTCGATAAACAAAACTGGTGGCTATAACATTTTTCTTCACCTAAAGGTTTGAATGTCACACCCCTAACTTAATTAAACATTATTAATGTCACATCAAACGAGGTGTGATTGCACAAGCCACCATACCTGCGAACAACACTTTACCACACACCAAAAGATAAACTACAAATTGACTCAACATATATATATCCAAGAACAAGACTTATACATCCATATCGTACTATGTAATATAAGTAAACCACAAGTTATTTACAAAGTCGTGACATAAAACATTATATAAAACTAAGTCCTAATGTCTCATACGTAACATGACAAGAAACAGAAATAAAGCAGCAAAAACTCACCCTCAAAACTCGACACCCTTGACACCAATATGAATGCCACTACAATGACAACCAAGACTATAATTAACCGAACTTCATCTTTAGCTTACTTGTCAAAAAGGTTTGTGTGGACGTGAACTAAAAGTTAACGTACTCACGGTAGATAATCAAATTTATAAATAATAATCACAAATACCCACAATACAGATCCAGCAATAAATGATCACACCCAAGTATAAATGATCAATATATGTATATATCATGAATGCCTCAATACAATGAATGTATTACTTACATGTGTGCGCAAGTTTAGATAAAGTTGGCTAAATGAGTGATGGCTTGTTATTAAGGATACCATACATCGACATCCTTTTAGATTAACCTCACATCGGTTAATTTTTACGTTAGCCCCACATCGGCAAAACCTTCCTACATGAAATATATTGGCATACGATATGAATAGTATGAAATGTCACCTCATATATAACCTCATCAATGTTAGCACATATATAAACTCATCAATAGTATGTTATAGATAATCATCAAGCAATTTAATATGAACAAGACTATTTATATTACCACATCCAACACCAACGTCTATAACAAGAGAAATAATACATTCACTTTTATATGAATAAAATTATCTTAATTTTCATCTATCATCACACACACATAACATGACAAATATCGCTCCTTGGATGTCGTTGAAGGATTTTGCCCTCCTTTAGCTCATATCACCACAATCGTGTTAGTTTAGAACCTCAATGTATAATTCCGCTATAATACTTGAACATAATGCATACATCCCCAAACAAGTCATAGAATTGACATGATGTATTGAAAATATCATATGATAACCTTAATTAGGCTCTCAATGTAATGCAATAGCTGAAAAGTACCAAAATCCACTAAGTTCTCTAATTTGCCAAAACTAAAACAGGCCTCCAAACATGTACACAACTTTGTGAGCTTATACCAAAAAATTTCAAAACTTTGAAAATATGAACTAAACATCTCAGAGAGTATCTAGACCAAATTTTATATTTTATGAACAAGCCTAAGTATTTATCTGGTATTTTATAAAACAGGATAGTGCTACAGAAGTGAGGATTCAGCTGTAGATGATTTATTTTTAAGTGGTTCTTAACATAAGTAAATGACATCAAAATGATATGAAATTTGGTACATATTATCATCCCCATATACAATAGATAAAGTAAAAATTTCATAATTTTTTTATTACTCTAACTTGGTCTTTTGTTCTTTTAAGTTAAGGGGTCGCAGATTTGGACATAAGAATTTTGCAGAGGCAGTCCGACTTAAAAAATTCACCATAATTTGAAATTATAATATTTTTAAGTAAAATCAAAGCCCAAATTACCATCATAACTTTAAGTTAATGTGTTAAAAAATTCAACCACAAATAATATTTTTAGTTAAACTCGTCACAAACATGAATACTTTGGGCTTCCACTATGAAAACTCCCAACCACTCCTCTCTTCCATCATCTTCCTCCACCTCCTCTCATTGCATCAAACCTATTAGCATCTACTAAACTATAGAAATGAAATAGTTCAAGTAAGAACATGATAAATTTTACCTCAATTAATGAATACAAATTGGACACAAGTTTTTTCCCTTGAATTTCTTTTGAATTCTCTTCTCTCCTCTTCTTCTTTCTCTCCTTTCTCCTCTCTTCTTCCTCTTCTCTCTCTTTCTCTATCTCTTCTCCATTCGAATGGTGAGGAGTCAACAAGCTCCTCACCCAACTTTTCTCTTCCAACTTCTAGTTAATCTGGTTAACTTTCCTCTCTCAACTCCTAGTCAATCTCGTTAACTTCCCTACCAAAATGTCTACCAACTAATTCATCAATGATGAAATGACACATGTCACACACACATGCACTTACATAATTTTATATACCAATTAATTATACAATAAATATAATTAAATAACTAATTCAATTAATTGTAATATATAATTAAACTAATTATGAAATTATGATATTAAGGTCTCACATTGAAAGAAAATATACAGGCACCCTTTATCATCATATATACCTATAAAAGAGAAATTACTCAATTCTTTTGTTAGGTATTTGACCCATCTAACTGGGGAACCCCACCTCTATATTAAAAAGATAACCACCAATGATATAGTACTTCAACAGCACTGAATAAATTTTTTTTCTAAAGTTACAATTCTCAAGTACCTAACAACCTTGCCCAAGGGAGTTAAAAGTAAAAGAAACATTAGGTAACAAATAATTGAGCTATGGAAACTTTTTGTCCCACTGCAAATGATTGAGCCATGAAAATAATTCATATTTTACCAGTTCCTCACCGTTGTTGTCTGCAAAAATACGAAAAACAGAAACAGTAATGAAAAGTTTGAAAACAATACAAAAGACATAAAATTCTTGCGTAAATTCTTATTGAATCAAAGAACTTTCAACAAAAAAAGAATTAATGAATCTCATAGTCCAACTCCTAAACTTTTAAATTTCTTGCAATAACTTTTAAAGGATAAAAGAGAAATGAAGGAAATCCTATGATATATTACCTCTTCCTATGGAGGAAATCCTTCCATTCACCAAATATATGTATGTGATATTTCCATTCGCCATTGTGATGATCAATAGCTCTGGTGGAAGCATATTTAATATAAACTTTCTATTAGAAAAGAATTCGTTGTCTTTTTGTGGCTAAATCTCTAACCCCATCTATTAAAAATGAACACTCCATGTACCCTCTGTTAACTTAATAACATGGGTAACAGGGTAACAAATAGTGGGATTTAAGAAAGTTATTACTGTCGTTATCTTATCTCCCGATTAGAAATGGCATCAAAAAAAGACAGCAAGTGATACTTGATTATTATTAGTCGTACACACCACGTGATTCACAAAAAGTTTAAGTAGTGATGTTTTTAGATTATACTTCTAATATAATCTATTACCCGGCAATAGGGATGTAAATTCAACCCGAGCTCCATAGGTTGTCCAAACTCGGCCCGAATTCGTTAGGCCAAAGTCCAGCCCAAGCCCGAGCATTCTAAGGGCAGGCTTGGGCTCCCTTTTTAAAAGTCCAAGCCCGGCCTGTGAATCCCCCCTAACGTCTCTTTCCCTGTCAAATTTGGTTTGAAATTTTTTAAACACTCCTTATACCCATGACCCCTCTTTTCAAATTCATTTTTCTTAAGCACGTTCATCGATTTTATAAATTTAATTGTATAAATAATTTATCTTAGTAATTATTATTAATTATATATAATAATAAATGTAAGTGTAAATTTTTTTTACATAAGTTCAAATAAATTAAATATATATAAGCTTACAAATAAATTTTTAATTTATAGAATCATAGTATATAATTTATTATAATTAAATTTATGAGTTTTAAAAATATAATGCTACAAAAATAAACTGGGCCAAAGTGGCATAATCCAGAGACCTGTCCAAAAAGCCCGAGGGCCAAACACAAGCCTGAGCCCGTCCCTAGAGCTATGGACTGAGCTTGGATCTTTCTTTTCACATTTTGGCTCAACCCAACCCGAAAAATAACAGGAGTTCACAGAGCCTGACTCGAGCTCGATGGGCCATGAGTCAGACTGGGCAGGTCCAATTAACATCTCTACTTGCCAATTACAAAAGTTAAAATAGTCATGTTTTTATGTCATACTTTTATTATGATTTATTAGGCACCATTTGATGATGAGTATCCTATTAGTGACATTCATTCGCAATATTTTACCATCGAACATTGGGAACGTCTACTGACCAGCACGACTGTATTTAGTTAGCATTTTGAACGTTTATCCTTTGTTATTAGTCTAACGTGCTGTTTCAGACACAGAATTATTTTCAGACTAGAAAAATTGTTACCCCATTATCTCCATTAGGAAAATAGTGTGGAGAAAAAATTGGTGCACGTGATACCTGATTACTAGTGGATCACTCCACTTCTTATAGATTCACCCGTATGCGAATGTTCACATTACGTGTATTTGCATTTACATCGGTATATATTCATAGGGAGAGAAAATATATTGTATTTGGCTTAGCCCAAAAAAAAAAAAAAAAGAGAGAGATAGAGAAAATATATATATTCCTCCGATATAGCCCTTGATTCTTATCCAGTGAGGCACATGTTTTTAACTTTTTAGTTTTTACCTATTGCTAGTGAAAAATTATTCTCCTTGCTAGTTTGTTCATACTCTCTCCAAAACCCCGAAGCAACTAACAATGCCGGACCTTCCGTCGGAGGTTGTCGTCGACATACTCTCGAGACTGCCGGTGAAACCACTCCTCCGGTTCAGGTGCGTATCCAAACCATGGTGTGATCTAATCGACAGCCCAGATTTTCTCAAAATGCACCTTGATCGATCGATTCAAACCAGAAACAATCTCAGCCTCATCCTGAGAGACTCACTCGCCCCACACCTCTATTCCGTGGGCTTCGATTCGCTTCACAGAACTGTCGAGCTCGATCACCCGCTGAAGTCCGAGAAGCATGAGACTCGAGTGTGGGGTTCCTGCAATGGATTGCTCTGTTTGTCGAACACAGAGGAAGACGTTGTTCTGTGGAACCCATCAACCAGAAAGCATTTGAAATTACCCGTCTCGCCGATCGAAACCACCCCTCTCTATTTCTGCATTTGCAAGAACGTTGTTTATGGATTTGGGTATGACTCCATGAATGATGATTACAAGGTGCTGCGGATTGTGCAGTTTCATGGTGTTGATGATGATTTCATGGACTCTGAAGTTATGGTTTATGGTCTGAAATCGAATTCATGGAGGAGAGTTCAGAATTTTCCATATTACCTTGCTTTTGCGCAAGTGCCTGGTCTTCTTGCCGGTGGGGCTTTGCATTGGGACGTGAATGTGAAGCCAGAGGTGGATGATGATGAGCCTGGCTTGATTATCGCGTTTGATCTTGGGGCGGAGGGATTCCGAATTGTGCCCCAACCAGAGTATAAGGATACCAATTTCCATTTGAATATTGGGGTTTTGGAAGGTTGGCTTTGTGTACTTTGTAGTTATTATCAGGTGGGTGTTGATTTATGGGTGATGAAGGAGTATGGAGTGAAGGAGTCTTGGACTAAATTGATGTCAATTGAGCACTCGTATCTGATTAGGTCTTTTGATGAGTTGAAGCCCATCACATATTCGAAGAACGATGGGAAGGTGCTCTTCGAGCATGAAACTCATAGGTTTCTTTGGTACGACTTAGAAAGGAAGACAATTGAGAAAGTTAGGATTCGTAATAGGCCAGATGAGTTGGAAACATATGTATGCTTGGGTAGCCTTGTTCCAGTTGATGCCGGTGGTGGAAGCGATGGGAAGAAGCAAGCAGCACAAGGCAAAAGGAAGAAAAAGATCAATAGAAAGAAGAGGTAAACTAACATGAAGTCATTGTACTTTATTCACTTTGTCTGATTTCTAAATGGTGCTTAATTTGATCTGGCTTGGCATTGTTTTTGCTAGATGTAGTTAATAATTCATTAAACGAAACGATCGAACATATTATTTGCAATGAAAATGGATTATGTATATATGTGTGTGTGGTTTGCGCTTTGCATAGTCTTAATGCAAGTTATTGAAGTCATCTTTCAATTGCATAGGCTATTCTAGGGTTCTTGCCTCTCGAGAGATGTGAGAATTTTACTTCCGTTCTCCTTATTTAGCTTTGTGTCACCTAATCTTTTGTATGTTGGAATTTTGTTTGTCTAAGAGATGATTTCCTGTCGGAGGGGTTCAAGCTGGTTCTATAAGCAACTAGGAGGAGCAAGAAGGTGTTGAGGTCAGTTAATGAATGTCATCCATTATCCTCCAAATCAGTGCTCAATAAGGTTGGTTTTCTTTGATTTGGCCATACTTGGCTGGTTACTGCAATGTGCGCTGGCGTTCATACGGATGAATTGTAGTTACATTAGATAGAGATAAGATTGATTTTTTCAATTTGATGCTAAAGACATGAAGCCATCTTTGAGCACATGAAAGAATTTTTTTTTTTTTTTGGATTATTTTTTCCTCCTGATGGTGAACTTTACCTACTTATTACCCTGGCACATTTAACTTCTAACATTACAGATCCTAAAATTTGCAGGATTGATGCTGGAGAACTATGGGAGAGTAGTAGTGTGTTGGACAGTTAGTGATCGGAGGAAACAGAGAAGACTTAAAAATGCTTTGTAGGATGTCACAACTTTATTTTGTGGAGAAAGTTAGTTTATGTTTTATAGTAAAAAAATTACTGGTTTCTCCTCATGTATTGAAAGCTAAGGTTACTGTGGTTCCTAACAGTTTGCACCTTAAATGAAGCCATGCTTGCTTGCATTCAGTTTAGCGTCTTAAGTTGAATAAATTTTACATGGTCTAATGTTGAGAAATGATTATTGCTTTGAATGGGAGTGTGAAAGCATGAGGAGATCAGCAATAAAAGTGCTATCTTAATTTTCGTTTTGTTTATGTTGCGAAGTTTTATTATTAGCACGGATCTCTTGTTTCATCCATTTAGGAAATATGAACAAATATTTCATAAATCTGCTTTGCTAGGTTTCTTGATGTGTCAAACAAAACTTTGTGGTTTGGTAAAATGTCCATAGGAAGTCTGGTTGTCTGAGAGCGACTAGTAATTCATGAATTTCTACTACAGGGCTGCCCGTGTAATTATGCCATTCTGGATCAAAATTTTGATATGCTAGTTCTACCTAGTGTTGCATAATCTTCTTTAAACTCATCTTAGAAAGAACTGTTTTTCCAGCACCACAATCACGTAGTCTCCATCACGTTGTGGGACTCTCTCTCTCTCTCTCCTTTTGTGGCATTTTCTCATGCTGAGTGCAGACTGGAATAGAAACAGAAGTACTTTTAACATTAGAGGGAGAAGCAGAAGAGAACAACATTTGAATGGCAACGGAAAGCACCACACAGGCATCACCCAATGCTGATAACAACGGTTCCTAAATCACCTAATAACAATCATTTTGCTTGTTTATATTTCCTCTATATTTTTGGATGCTTTTCTTTTCTTCTTGGGTTTTCTGAGAAAGAAAAGACGTGTATTATTGTGAAAACAAACATTTAAGGCTCTTGTAACCCGAATTTTTTGTGAGGAAAAAAAAAAAGTGAAAGCAAAGTAAAAATATATATATATGTATATATATATATATTTTTTTTTTTCATCATATTTTTCTTTCTTTTTGTTTTTATAAAAAATTTAAGTTCTAAACAAACGTAAGGAAAAACAAACATCAAGGGAACAAACCTTAAAAAGGCAAACAGAATAGTTCTTTTAAAGAAGTCAAAATCATAGTTGCACGGAAACTCATTTTGGGGACGAAAACGTATTTTCAGAACGGAAACAAAACTTGTTTTAAAAATTTGGAGAAACGTTTCGGAAACGCATGGAAAACGTTTTGAAAACTTTTTGGAAACGTTTAAGAAACTCGTAGAAAACTCTTTGGATACTTAACGGAAACTCTTAGAAAACGTTTGAGAAACTCTTCGAAAACTCTTCAGAAACGTAAAATGTTAATTTTTATACATTTTTTTCCTTAAATTCTAACTAAGTATAGATAAAATTATTTGCATAGATTTCTATTAAATTTCCTAAATGTCTACACTAAGTTTCTTTAAACTTTCTACTAAGTTTTCTAAAGGTCTCCACTAAGTTTTTTAAAAATTTTCTCTAAGTTTTGAAAAAATTTCCTACTAAGTTTTACAATCGTTTTTCGCTTTTCGTTTCCCCTTATATTTTTTTATTGTGCTTTCCACTTTCGTTTCCGCTAACGTCTTCAGTTTCCGCTTCTCACAACTATGGTCAAGACATTTATAAGAAGTATGATCTTGCCAGAAGGTTTAAATGTGAAAAATCTGAGGTCAGATCATTTGAATAATTTCACACTAGAGGACTACTTAAATCAATAAAATTAGACTATGAGAATGAATGAAAGATTCAACAAAATAGACATAAAAGTTACCCTTGTAACCAAGGAATTTGAAGGGTTCGATGTAGAAATCATCGATCATTACACAGGACATTCTCACCCAAAACAAACAAAAAACGTAACAAAAATAACTAAACCTAACGGATTATATCCGTCAACGTCTTCACCACAATTATATCATCATATTACCATATACATAACTGGATATGTATATCAACAGGCAGGAGGATGGTTTGATCTACCAACAAACCATCCACACACAGTATCCATCAATGAGCGGCAACGGTGCCTTCCCCTCCGCCGGCCAGCAATGGCTCAGTTACAGCCTCGTCAGCAGTAAAAACCTTGGCAATCTTCTCTGTAGGCACCAATGGCAGATATGATGCAACTTTGTATCCCTTCTCTGCCGTACAACGCACGGTCTCGTTGTACTTTTCAGAACAGTAAGCGGCTGTTGGAACCACGGCTTGAGCCACCCGAGGGAAGAGAGGCAGACGATTGAGGGAGCGCCATGCCGAAGCGGCATATTGCTCGGCCACGGGCTCATACTTGGTGTAAAGGTCCTTGGCAGCAGGTTCGCACTTGGTGTAGACATTCTGTGCAAGTCCCGAGGCGGTGTCAACCATGTTGACACGCTGGACCTCTGAAGCCACAGCCCGAGCGGCTGACGGAGCCTTCTGGGCGGCCGAGAAGGCTTGGGTTGATACCTTCTTCACAAGTGGAGGCATGCGGCGTTCCAGCTCATTCACAGACACATCAACCTGCAATAATGCTATACGAAATTAGAAGGTCCAGCTCTAATAGCCTGTCCTGTATGCCTAGGAACCATAGCAATAGCAGTGGCCACGGAACTAGGCTGCTTCTGTTTCGGTTTACACATCAAAAATCTTGATCATAAAACTAATTCATTGGGTTCGATGTAGTATTGAAATATTCGATTATGCATGTATGTCTTGATAATGAACAACTAATCTCAAACTTCAGATGACACCCAATAAGCCAAAGTCATAAAAAATATATAACCTGTTTGGAATCCTTGTAAAAAAATTTAATTTTCGTTTTTCAAAGAAAAAACAATAGAGAACATCTTCATTTTCATGCAATTGTCATTTTTGTATTGAAAACAAATTTTGGGAACTCAAAAAGCAACTTAAGATTATTCCTCATGTTTTTAGAAAACGTTCCCGAAAACCGTTTTCAGAAAACAGTTTGTCAAACAAGCTTTTCATATCAAACTTCTGTTTTCTCTGTTTTTGATAATAGAAAATAGTTTTTGAAAACGAAATCAAATCCACAACTTTCTTTGCAATTAACACCTGTAAAGCTCAAAATGCAGAATGCATAAACACATGTTTAATTACAAAATAATATAACAAACTACATTCACTGGATGTCCACGAAAATCATGTTATAAGCTCGGCCTTTCCCCTTTCGACATTAAGGATAATCTTTTTTGTTTTTTTTATTAAATTCTGAACTTGTCATCAAACTTTGATCATAAGCTCATGAAAAATTTTGGATCACGTACCAAGGACACAATTTAATAATTGTGGAATTATCAATGAATATCCGGCAGACTATGATTTTCAGAAATTAGACAGACACAATATCATATCCTTGTTTTCTTAACATGACCAGCTCACGATATGTTGAATTAATGATTGGCAATCCGAACCCAAATAACTATCGAGAATGTGTTTGGGTGTGCGGAATTCACTCCTCGGAATTGAACTTGGAGACAATCTTAATTCATAATTTGAATTAGCATGACCTCCAATTCCAGACTGCCAAAACGCAACATGTATTTCAAATTATTCAGATTCTAAAAATTTCAGAATGATTAACACAACGAAAATCCAATTGTTCATAACAAGACACCAGGGATTTTGTAAGAGCAACTCTGCATATAATTCTCCATTGTCCCTAATCAATAATACCAACACAAAATCGACAGAGGGACTATGAAAACAGATTTAAAAGAGAGGGAATTACGAACCTTGTGATCGACGAATTTGAGGACTTCGATGGGGACGTCGTGGAACTTATCGTAGACGGGGCCGACGACGGTCTTGACGGTGCCTTCGACGGTCTCGACACCGGGCTTGAGAGGGCCTGAGTTGTCCTTGGCGTAGCTGTACAGCCTTGAGAAGCACACCAAGGCATGCAGCGTCGCCACCTGCACGAACTCCAGGTATTTCAGCCTCTGTTCTTCCGCGCTCTCAGCCTGCCCAATCAAAAACACATACACAAACAAATTATCAGAAACCTAAATCAACCATCACAATACAAACATGTATATACATATGCATAAAAATTGCTGAAAATTAAACCCCGATCAATTGCCAACAACAAATTGAAGAATCGTTCGTACCATTTGGGTTTGAATTTTTGGGTCTGATTCGGCCATGATCTGCAAGACTTGAAAGCTATTGAAAACGTTACGATGGTATAGAATTGTGAAACGCTCTTTCGATGGGATGAATGAATGAGAATTGTGGTGTGTATATAACTGTATATATAGGGGAGGTTGGAAGATTCTCGGAGAGGATATCGACGAGAAGGAACGGCTGTGGGGACAAAGCGTGTGGCCAATCCGACGATTTTTGCGGGCCGAAACGAGAGTCAACGTCGCGTCGATGCCTCCTTCGAGGTTAAGTTACTTTTAGCAAACAATTTCGAACGGCGAGGTTGAGGCACTGGTACACTCGCCGTCTAGTATGCGCGAGGCAATGAAGCGTGCACACTATCTTTGGAACTCGAGAAATAAAAGGGGAGGAAACTCATAAAAAAATGCAAAGGAAATTAAAGGAAAATAATAATTTTATTTCAAAATTTTAGTTTAGGATGGAAGAGAATTATTTAAAAAAATAAGAGAGTGGTTTTTCTCCTTATTTTCTTTCAATTTTCCTTTTTAATGGTTTTCTTACTTTTTTTTACCTTTTTTAATTTCAATCAAAGAAAAATCTTTTTTTTTTAATTTTCATTACGAAATTAAACAGAGGGAAGGAACTTTTTTTCCTACAATTTATATGTCATTTCCTGTCCCTTACATTCTCTTTCCATCCTGCAAGTTCCAAACATACCCCTAGCATAAAGTGATTTCATGGGTTCCCATTGGTCAAGTGATGTGTTGGTGAGAAATATTCGCTACATTTATGATGCGGATTGCGGTCTTCTATCCTTCAATATTTTTCTTTATTGAATTAATATCCACATCTTGTCATTTGAACTCGCTTTTTAATTAAATTTTCAGCAAAAATATAATTTTTTTATAATTTTATGGACTATTAGTTTAGATATTGGATTTTTTGTATTTTCAGTTTAAGTTTTTAACATTTTATATGAAAACCAAAATTAAAAGCTAGTAAAAGAACTAATTAAAAATATCCAATAGGAGTGTTTATAATATATCCCCAGATATATTTATATCTCTAAGTTAAGATATATCCTTCTTTATCAATATTTTGTTTCTAAGTTGGATGCTCAATTAGTTTTCACATCTTGGTTAATTCGTTTCTTGATTTCAGTTTTCCCTGTTTAATATTTTAACTTTTGTATCCTTTTTATCAATATTTGTTTCTGAGTTAAGGGAAGTCAATTAGTCTTCACATCTTGATTAATTCGTTTCTTAATTTCATTTTTTCCCTTTTTTTTAAACTTTGTTTTGTAATTTTCCTTTTTAACTTTTAAAATACTTTTGGAAAGCCCATTGAATTATCAATCCTCATTTTTTATCGGAAGTATACTACATTTAATTTTATTATAAATCTTTCAAATCATGATAGCAATTTCTTTAAATCTCAAAATTTTAATATAGTGGTCAATAAACCACAGCCAGAAGCAAAGCTATTTAATTCGACTCATCTCTAATTTTGAAGGTTTTTATAAATTCTTATCCCTATAATTGAGTGTTTCATGTGGAATAAGTGGTTGCAAATATATTTTAAAAACTTAAGCGAAAAAAACATATTTTAATGTTTTAACTTTTATAAAATTTGAGAATATAAAAAGAGGCGGCATCTTACGGTCTTACCTTATTGGGTAGAGAAACTACTCTAATTAAAGAAACATATATATTTTTATTTCATTTTTCTCTCCACAAAAGCAAATCTTAAAAGAAAATAACTTCAAAAAAAAATACTTTGTGGTAAACTATATTTAAAAAGTTAAACTCCCTTTGATTTTTAATAACCTCATTGACTAAAAAAAATACAACTTAATAATTACGAAATTTCCAACCATTATGACTATATCTGCAACCTCTTCTTTTACAATATAATATTTACTCAAGTGAGAGGGAGTACTATCGATGCAACTTTAGTAACCGTTTAAATATTAAAAAAAAAAATCTAGTTAAGCAATGTGTGACGATTATAGTCAACCTTACATTAACATTTGGTCAAATCAAATCACATCATACGCAGTGATACAAAAATCAACATCCTATAAGGAAAAAAGAGAAAGTCAAAAAATAGAAAATAATAAAGAAAAATCTAAGCAAAAGAGATGAGTTTTAAGGAGATGATGACTATTTTCATATAATAGCTCCTTATATACTTTTATTGTTTTATAACAGTTCTTGTGTTTTTAGGCTGTAAAATGAACTAAGTAATTTAAATTTGATTTTGAACATATTTTTATAAATGATGTTCTCACGCTTTTATTTTTGCAATCGCCTTGCGAATAGATTACTTCAGAAAATAAAGGTAAATGATCGATTTTTTCACCCTTTTTTTTTTCTTTTGATTTGAAGTTTAGGATGGAAAAGTTCAAAGAAAATTAAGGGAAAGTGATTTTTCTTTTCTTTTTCTCCTCTTTCCTTTTTAATACTTACCTCATATTATTTTCTTCCTCTTTTCATTGAATTTCAAACAAAAAAAATTATTTTACAAAACTAAACAAAAAAAAAACTATTATTTCTAGAATTCCTATCTCACTTTCTATCCCTTCCGCAAGTTCCAAGCAAGCCCTTGCAACAAGGTGATTTCATGGGTTCTGAATCTTCTGATTGGTCGAGTGATGTGTTGGGTCTTGTCATCACATTTATGATGTATCCTTCTCCGTCGAGATGTCCCCCGATCCCCCGGGCCGCCCGAGGTAAGCAACTAGTTAAGTATGTTAAATTATTTTTTTATGATTTTATGAGCTTTTTAGATTAGGTTTTATATTTTTATTTTTAGTTTTTCCAAACGAGCGTTTATATAACATTAGTAATGCTATATAAAATTCTCCTTCACAATTCTTTTTCTCATTATCAGACACAAGACTGTAAAATTCATTCACTTGTATTTAAGAATAAGAAAAATAATTAAAAAATAATATTACATATAATATTTTTTTTATAATATAGGGTTAATTACAAGCACACCCCTTAAACTATAACTCAGTATCACTATACTTTTTTAAAGTCTAAAATATAATAAGTTGATCACTTGAACTATTAATTTGTATTAATCAACCCTTTCTATTAATAATATATTCACAATCAATTAGGAGAGTAGATGAAAAATTATTATGTAACTTGTATATGTTTACAAAAGTTCATTTTATACCTAAATTGTATTATTTTTTGTAATAATTGTTTAATAATTAAAATACCCTTTACACTGCCCTATATTGATATGTCATTTTAAGAGACATTTAAATCATTAGGTAATTATTATAATAAGAAAAGATCAATTTAAATATAAAATTATACTTTTATAAAAGTGTACAAGTCAAATAAAAAAATTTCAGCCATTTTCTTAACGGATTGCTAACAAAATAGGTGATTAATATAAATTAGTAGTTCAAATAGTTAACTTATTATGTTTTAGAATTTAGAAAGACATAGTGATACTGAACCATAGTTTAGAAGGTGTGTTTGTAATTAATCCTAAAATATATCCATGTATATATTTATATTTCTAAGTTAAGATATATCCTTTTTATCAATATTTAATTTGTGATTTAATGGGGTTCAATCACGCTTCGCGTCTTGATAATTTGTTTCGTAATTTCACATTCCTTTTTTTTAACTTTTTTTTAATTTTCCTTTTTAACTTTTAAAATAGTGTTAGAAAGCCAATATGAATTTTCAATCCTCACTTTATTATAAATTTTTAAAATCATGACATGCAACTTCTTTAAATCTCAACATTTTAACACAACGATCAATAAACCACATCCAGAAGCAAAGCTATTGATTTCGACTCATTTCTCATTTCTTAAAAGGCCACTTTCAAAATCTTTTTGAAAGACTTAAGTTTAGTCTTCAAATTACATTTAGTTTTAGGTAATCTAAAATATCTTTAACTATGTTAATTGGCGACTCCAAACATTTTTCAAAAACCCTCGTTTAACTCAATTTTAAGATTAAACCTAGTCTCACTCATCCTTCAAAGAGGATGAGTTTTAACGAAAGAGTACTGTGCTCTTTTTCGAATCAAGAGGGCTTTGAGGTCCAAAAATCGGGGTGCGACATTAGTCTTCCGGTTTTCCTTCTCTCTTTCCCTAGTTTCTTTGATTGTTCTCTTAGGTTTTATGCATTGAGATCATAGCATTAATTTAGTTGGGGGGATAATTTAGTGAAAGTTTTGTAGTTTAGGTGTTTTTGTTTTGTTTTGGTGTTTTCTTAAAAAAATTAAATCTCTTTATGGTTTTTAATCGATCTCAGGTATTATATTGCATGGATATCTATCGACAACTTGAGTTTTTTGGTAGAGGTTTGTGTATCTTAAGGGTTTTTTTTTATTTTTTATCTTTCATTGAATTCCTTTAACATATTCTTACACTGTTGATTCTTTATCTTTGGTGGATGTATTGGAGATATATTTGAGGAATCATAATAATACTTGTAAAATGCAATCTTAAATTTAATGATGTTAGTGTTACGTATTTATTTTGACTTGAGCTTAATTGATGATTTACCTTTTTAATCTTAATGCAATTGTAAGATTTTGTATTAAGCATCTACGGAGATGGAACCACACTTATGTGCACCATCATGTCATAATAGTGTCATGTGTTACTATTTTATACAGTTTCATCCTTATATAAATAGAGATTATACCTTGTGAATTTTAGAACCAATTAACGCTTTTTAGAGTGTTTATATTTACTCAAGGATTATTTGTTTATCTTTCTCTTATTCAATAGCTGCACTATGTTTATTTTTTATTCATATGTTGCAAATTGATTGAAGTTGTTGATAATTATACTCTTTTGAATTCCACTTTTGTGTACTTCGGGTATAATTCTAGGCCATCTTTCCTATTTTGAGTTACAGATTTTCTTGTTGATATTATTCCCTTAGAACTATTCTTAAATTTATGTGTTTAAGGTGATCTTTATTAAATACACCATAAGAAAAATATTTTCTTAGTATGAAAACGTAAGTATCTTTACTTATGAGAGTTGAATTAAAAAATGGAGATATGTTTGCGATGTTATGAAAAAAGAAAGTAGCAAAGAAAGAAAAAAGAAGTGAAGTGTTCAACACTCTAATACTTGTCAATTTAAAAAAGTTTACTAAAGAAATGCAAGTAATTTAGATTTAATATAACTAATACAGTTGATGGTTATAAAGGAATTTTCATAATTTGTAGCAATATTGTAAAACTATATTTAGTTAACGATGCTAGCACCATGGGATAAAAAAAAAAAATTAAAAGCAAGAGAATTATTTTTTTCTAGCCCTTGTACAGTAGGGGGAAGAGCCGTTATCACAAAATTAATTAAAATATAATTAATTATTTTAACTCATTGCTTTCATATCGTAGTGGAAAATAAAAAGATCATTAATCACCCATATTCTAATATACTATAAGTGAACCCAACCAAATTGAAGTTCAATCAATCAATTGATGTTGATTTTTAAAATAGAAGGATCGTGAAGCAATGTTAGATCAAATTGTTAAAAATTCAATTCTTGAAATATGGTCAACATTTTCGAACTTTCTTTTGATATATCACAGAAGAAAAAAATATATAATGTTACTAATTATTAGAACTAAAGGAAAAGCTGTATACTGCTGTTTCTATTGTTTTTAAACATTTTCTTCCTAATTACATATTAAAGTTAGAAGTAAATTGCTTGAATTTTTCTATTCAATTACCAAAATACCAAGCATTTTAGCTTTAATTTTCAGCCAAAAAAAAAGAGAGAAATGAAAATACAGGAGAAGGAAATCAAAACAAAATAATGCGAAACTCATCTACACAAAAACAGGCTATATAAGCTAGTGAACTTCATAATTTAAATAGAAAACTTCTTTGACTAATTTTGCACTCAAACAAGAAACTTATCAATCATTTTAAATAGAAAATCTTATGATTTATTTAAATTTAATCAACTGGATTTTATGCATATTATATTTAAAAAATGTACTTCTAAATTTAACAATTTAAAATTTTGATTTACTTTCTCCACGAAAAAAAAATCACAAATAAAAGGGTTGAAAGATGTTACCATATTGATCAATGAATCAATCATTACATGAAGTGAAAAAATAAGAAACTTCTTTTGACTAATTTTCAACTCAAATAAGAAACTTATCAATCATTTTAAATAGGAAACTTTATGATTTATTTAAATCTAATCAACATGATTTTTATGTATATTTATTTAAAAAAATTGTACTTCTAAATTTAACAATTTGAAAATTTGATTTACTTTCTCCACAAAAGAAAATCACATGTAAAGGAGTTGAAAGATATTACCATATTAATCAATTAATTAATTATTATATTCGAAATGAAATAACCAATAGTTACATGACATGTGTATTTTATAAATTCAAAATTCTAAAAAAATTGGGTTAAGAGTTCTAAGCTCAAAGACTTTTATTATTCTACTATAATATATAATATAGATTAATTAAAAAATCATTTTAATATTTTAAAATTTTTTAAAATTTGAGAATATAAAAAGAGGTGGCATCTTTATTCGGTAGAAAAAAGTACTAATTACAAAAAAAATATATATATATATATATATATTTATATTTTTCTCCTCAAAAGAGTATCCTTAAATAGAAAAAAAATCTCCAAAAAAGTATTTTATGGTAAACTATCTTCAAAAAGTTAAAACTCTCTTAACTACGTTTCAATAACATTAGTTTAATTCTATTTAATTGGGTTATTTTAATAAGTGCTCTGGTATAAACACACTCGAGGTAAATGGAACAAGTCGACAGAGTAGAGAAAATAGTAATAAACAAAAAGCGAAACGTCACCTTTGAAAGGGCATAACTTTGAAAGAGATGCTGAAACTCTACATATAAGTGCAACTTATACACTAAATTAACATAAGAAGAATTCGCATCAATGTGATGGGGAGCTATCCATCTTTCTCTGATTTCTACCAAATGTGAATATGTATGGAATATTAGCTAGGGTGCTGATCTACGTTATCTGAAATTTGAATTGTTTCGATACGTAAAACGAGAACAAAAATGTGGTACGCCATATGTTCTAAAACATGGTACGCTAGGAGTAGACTACTATAAAATATATTATTAGAATTAAGGTACTTCTAGAAGAATTTTCTTTAATAATTAAACATTTAATAAAACATAAGTTATGTTTTTCCAAATTAATCATTTAAAAATACATTCTAGGAGCATTATGACCCATTTTTTTTCACATTGTTATGCTAAAATTATATTCTTCTTATATTTTTGTTCATTATAATTGATTTTTTTCTCTTCGTTAGGTGACCTTTAAAAATGTAAATAGGAAAAAATTTGAAATCCCTTTAGATCACTAAATTTACCTTTTTGGAATGCTAGAGTACCATGTTTCGAAATATCGTATCCAAAATACAATTCGTTAAGATAGTAAAGAATTATGGTACATGCATCTTAGTGCTACTATGCTCATGTCAACCGCTTGTTTCCATTGAAAACTCTGCAGAATATTTTTTCCTGCAGATTATATTCCAGAGCTAGTTTTCTTGGAAAATTATTTGTCAAGATATCTTCGTTTGTTGTTTTCCTTTTTCTTTTTCTTTTTTATGTTCGACCTTTCCTAAAGATTGGTTGAAGAATCGCATTCTGTAACAGGTCTGATATTTATCTTAGCTCATCTTGCACTGATATATATATATATATATATATATTAGGCATATTTCTGTTCTCTACTTTTTCGACTGTTGGGAGAATGAGATATGAAAATTCTGTTTATAACTAAACATATTGAATTCTAATCTTAGGTGTCTTAAATTAGCCCTTGTCATTACTACCATGGGGTAGACTGTGATTAATCATGTTGTCTACAACTAGAACAATAAAAATTTCAAAGAAAAACAATACACTATAGCAGCTGGGAGGCATCTCCTAGAGAAAGTTGCTTCATATAATTTCATTGCATCTTAAACTGCATTGGAATTATATGCCTATCTCTATTGCTTTTTAGACATGCATATTAAAAAGATGCCAGTTACAAATTTTCTTTCTTCAAATATTGAAGTACTACTACCTATCTTATTTATCAAAAATAAGAAAGCAAATAGACAGAAAACCTATTCAGTTTACTCATTACTAATTAATAATCTTGAGAGATCTGAACCTTGTCAATTAACAGAATCATTAATATGCTAAGTTCTCTACGATGTTAATGAATTTTTCTCTCTCCCAATATAAGATTTTTTTAGAAGGAAAATATTTGATTGTTGGTTTTTTTCCATTGTTTTAGTAAAATTGTTTAGGAATAAATAGTTTGCGTTTTAAATAGGGTAGAATGGTAGAGCAGACCAGACTAAGAGGATTCTCATGCCTTTATAAGAGGCTGCCCACAAGGCCATAGCCCTACCAATCTCTTCTCAGGCCCAAATGGATTATACCATGTTTGCATATTCCCATTTTATTTTATTTTGTTTGAGTGAAACGAAACTTGGCAAGTGTCGTAGTCCACATCTTATGTTCCCTTATTATTAGTGAAGAAGGAGATTAGGAAGAGATTCGACATAATACATATTTTTGTTATTAAAGAAAAAAGGAAAAAGGAAAGGTTCTTTAATTTTTGAAATAGGGAGAGGAGTTAAAAACCAGAAAGGGCAGCAATTAGCGAACTATTTTAGGGTATGTTTGGCGTGACTTCTACCAATGGAAAGTCCTTCCTTAGGAAGGACTTCGCAAGAAGTCCTTCATGAGAAGGAATTCTAGGAAAGGATGATGTTTTGTGAAGAAAGACGAGTTAAACCAAAGTACAATAATAATAATAAAATAAAAAATAGAGTAAATAAAGATGGCATATAACGTTCATCTCATATATTTTGTGCTTATCATCTTCAACGATGTTTGTTCAAGTATTTAACACAGTAATTCACGTTTGTATTAAAACCAAATCTATGAAATAAACGGTTAGGTAATTTGAAGTTTCTCAAAATTGAAACCTAGACGTCAATTTAACTAAAAGCAAAATACAGTGAGAGATGAAGAAACCTAATCATAAAAGATCCAGACATCTAAGCAACACCTGGTTTAGAATATGAAGTCTAAAAACAACATGAATTGAATTTTTTTTTTTTTTTAAATGCATCCAAAGCTGCTAATCATCTCTTTTCACTTACATGTATGAGTTTGGAAGTATTATAGATCCAGAACAATAATAGCAGTCATTATTTTTTGGGTTTAAATAAAGAAAATATACATTTTAATTAATATTGCGCAAAAGCCTATAACTTCGTACTGTTTAGCATATGATTGGTATCTCGAGAACATAGATCATTTTTTTGAACGAAAGAAACTGTGTTCGGCATTTGATTGGTTCAATGGTGGTTTGATTAGAAAATATGATATAGGACCAAGGGCAAGATAGGTAGAAATGTTCATTTTATAAGGATATAATTGGGCTATGAAATTTTATCACTTAAGTGATTTGTTGGCTTCGCGAGAAGTGATTTTGAGAAGCCACCCCAGCCAGCTTCGCCAAAACGGACTTCCATGAGACCGGCTTCCTCCAAAAGCCCCTTTGCACCAGTCCACCAAACATCTAAAACATCTATGAAAGTCCTTTCAACCTGAGAAGTGCTTCTAGGAAGCTCCCCCAAACGCTACCTTAGTCTGGAATGGTAGTTGTGAATTAATCCTAAGATTTTGTATACACTGCGACATATATATATACATTGGTAAGATTTTTGGGGTTTCACAAGTTGCAAAACAAGTGTAACTGTTACAATTATTGGGTAAGCGTTGAGGTAGAAATACAAGATTTACTGCCTGCTCTGATAGTACGTTAAGTTGTTAGTTAGTTGGTACTCATCTAAAATTAAGTTTGGTACGCGAAAAGGGAATGATCATATCCATTACGGTGTTTATGTTGGACATTGGAATAGAATAGAAAATTGTAGAGAGAAACTCAATCCATTTCAAAAAACCCTATCCCTTTCTGTCCCTTCTTTCTCCTCTCTATTTCTTCGTCTTTGAACGAGTATTGCTTTGGAGGGAAGGGAGGGAGGGAGGGAGGGGGTGGTTAGTTAGAGGTGGGGGAGGGGTTGGCCTGTCGGTTGGGGGAAAGGGATGGGCTTGGGTGGTGGAGGTGGGGGAAGGGGAGGGGGGCGGAGAGGTAGGGTGAGGGGGCAGGGCTGGTGGCAAAGTGGGTGGGGGAGGGAGGTGGTGGCTGGTGGAGGTAATATAAAAGTTTTAAATCAGTTTGAGAGAGTAGTAACTTAATTATTTATATGCTTAACGTGTCATGTACAAAGCAAACTAGGTATAATTGTGTTCAAGCTAAGCCAAATGAGCTTCACTGTGATGAA
The DNA here is from genome assembly GCA_033060915.1 of Euryodendron excelsum. Taxonomy (NCBI): domain Eukaryota; kingdom Viridiplantae; phylum Streptophyta; class Magnoliopsida; order Ericales; family Pentaphylacaceae; genus Euryodendron; species Euryodendron excelsum. The sequence continues at coordinate 18,978,769 of CM065377.1, forward strand.
AGTCGTGAATTATGTCGAACATGAGAATCCTTATCGTAACGATGCTACTCATTCTTCTAAGCGAAAGTAGTTAGACATGTCAAAAATTAGTAGTTGAGGTAAGAAAAAGTTATTTTGCTTCTCATAAAAAAAAGTTCTTTTTGCTTCATAAAGGAACGTCTGAATTGCAAATTGAAAGAGACTCTCAAGCTGCTAACTCATACAAGAAGACACTATGCAGAATTTCCAACACATAGCCCTCATTGAAGACGCGAGATTCATCATCCAGAGATGCTGGTGCACCATCAAACACATCCACTGAGAAGGGAATCAACGTGCAGAATCAAGAAGAAAAACTTGTCATTTTAGATAATTTCCTAAGGGAGTTAGAAGTCTTCTTGTCGCAGACACAGTAGGAACTTCTTTTGAGAGGGTCTAACCCCTCTTCCTTTTATTTTCTTATGTACCCAAAAAAAATGTGTATATGGAAGAAAATGTAAATGTTTTAAATGTCAAACCAAATAAAAAGCAGAATTTCAGTGCAAATCTTTCCCAAAAGAAGAGTAGAGATTCTTTGGACAAACTGAAAAGGAGATTCTTGAAGGGGTCCTTTAACATAAATTTTTGTGTTTGGCAAAGGGGACCACAATTTTCAATTTGATTTTGATGTATAAAGGAGGGGTGTGATTGATGGACCCCATCATTAACAACCCAACATACCCTATGAAATAAATCAGTGAGGGCCTTTCATTAACAAAGAAAATCTTTTGAGATTCATGGTGTTTAGCAATTGCTTCAAGTCATTCAATCATACACTGCATGTGAAGCTCTTTAATGGGTTCCATAATCAAACGGAACAAAGCAGAGTCCAGCCAAACGTCCAATTTCAACTACCCTGATTGTGATTTTCTAACGCCCTATGGTGTAATGAGATGGGCTCGGATTCACCCACTTCGTGTTGGAAGTCACTATCACACAGTGCAATATCTAGAATTCCAAAGTTTTTCACTCTTCCTTTCCCGGATGAAAAGTTAGAAACTTCATAGACTGTGCCTGTTTGGTTGTCTAGAAATTTATGCCAAGGAAACAAACTACTGGGAGTTCTCAGAATCTTAATATTTCTAGATTGAAGAAACAGAAATGTACCATTTTTTTCTTAGGTTCTTACCTTGTTTGATTGTACAAAGTATTACACTGGGTACAATTCTAATTCTGAATTCATTCCTCCAAGTTCATTTATTGCTTGAGACTTAAATTTTGAATTAATAATTTATTCTGCTCCTAGCTCCCTATAACTTGGGGGAATGTTTGAATGTCTTCTTTAATTTGAGTGGGGCCATTGGCATTTCGCATAGTTTGTATAGAAATATCTATCACCTTGAATAAAGGCCCTTCTTGAAAATGTTAGCTATCTCAAAAATGAAGTTTCAAAAATCTCGATTTTAATCATTTCAAGCAAATATAGAACTTCTCTTCAAATAAAAGAAAACTTAGAATTGAATAGTTCAAGGTGATGATGCAGTTCTATACTAAACTACTGCAAAAATTATGATTAGGGCCATTCAAATTCAACGGACACAAACAGACCCTTATTCTTTAGATTCATTACCACTCAAATGTTCCACTTTCTCTCCTTGCTTTTTCCTGTTCCTTTTTCTTCCTATTCTTCATTTCTTATTCTTTCCTTGCTCCCCTTTTTCTTCATGAAGAGGAAAAATAAAAGGGGTACTAGTACCTAAAATTGAAAAAAGATAATGAAGAACTGTCCCATAAGTCAGAATCTCCTCAAATATCAGTTATTTAAAAAGTAATAACGAAAGCTTACCATTTTAATTGAAGAATCTTAAGAAAAGATAATTATCTCTCAACCAGCCAATTATTTCATGAAAAGATGAGAAACCCAAAAGGCAAATGTGGGTTGATTATGATACAAAGTAAAGAACCAAACATTAAATCACAAACCCACATGGAAAAATGTCGATTTCCTAAGAAACAAACAGAGACCCGGAAATTCAAACCAATTATATCTAACCCAATATCCAAGAGGTGACATATGAATCAGAAGTAAATTATGACAAAACAATAGCAAAGTAATGATCTTGTACATAGGCCACACATATAAAATTTATAAAGACGATATATTCATAATAGACAACAAAAGACCCATCACACACACACTCTCTCTCTCTCTCTCTCTCTCTCTCTCTCTCTCTCTCTCCACTGTATAACAAGCAATCCCATCTAAAAAAAAATTAAAAAAAAATTTGTTTTGAAAAAAAATGATGAGAGAAACTAACCCCTGCAGCGGGTAATGGCACTGCACCCACGGGAGTACGGATTGGCCTGTGCACCGGGTCGGCAATTGTAGTAGGAGGCGCCACGTCGGGAGCAGGGGACAGTGTTCCTCTGCAGCGCACCGTAGCTGATGTAGCGGGAGGTGGCTAGGATGCGCCTGCTGACCTCAGAGTCGAGCTGGAACTCCTCTTCGCCGGCGAGGCACTCGGCGACAGTCCCCCGGCAGCCGGATCTCATGGGTATCCACCCAACCAGCTGTTGCTCGAGGTCCCCACTCGCAACGACGGCGTGCGATGACGAGAAGACGATCAGAGTGGTGATGAAGCAGAGTGCAAAGATCTTGCGGAGACCTGAAGAGTTCGCCATTGTTCTGTGTGAAGACCTGAAGAAGCTCTCTGTGCCCTTGTTTTGTTTTCTCTCTCTAGGTTTCTTCTTTCTTCGTTTCTCTCTCTCTCTCTCTGCGCCGTGGTGTGAGAATCTCTCTCCGTCTTGGGTTGAAGACAACAGGGCCGGACAAGCTGTGTTATAACTACTAGACGACGATTAAGTGACCTCAGTTTACATGTTATTCACGTAATTGCCACTCAATTTATTCATTTACTATATTATCTTTTTCGTTTATTAAAAAGTTGCTCGCTCAAGTTTGTGGGCTACCACTCCTTTTTGACTTAATATGAACACAAACCATGCAAAGAAGAATTTGTCAACCATTCTATCAATATAGTGAGAGAAATCCCCAACACAACATGAGATAAAGATGGGGTTGGGTTTGATTTAACTACAATTATATGGTTTTAACAATGTGAGCTAATGTAGCTGTAGTAGAAGTTAGAAGAAAGAAAGAATGGGAGAGATTAGGTCATTCTAATCATTGTATTAATCTTGATATTAATAGGTTGATGTTGATTTAAATGATCGCAGTTGAAATCAAATCGTTATTCGAATTGGAACCGGAGGCCTCTGATTTTGAATTGTAGTAGTCTCTAATTTCAATTTCAACTAATAGATTTCATGCCATTAAATGCTTTTTCAATTTTTTCTAATTGAGGTGAAAAAAACTATAATTGTCAATTGTTAGCTATCTATCTTGTTGAACTTGAGCAATAAAATTTTCTTTTTTCTATATTTATTTGATCTAAGAAAGAATAAATGAGGGTAGCGTTTTGTATTATCAATCTTAAGAAATTTCATCAAATTATGTTTATTTTTTAAATTCATCAAATTACGTTAGTGTAGCACATTTCACGTACTGTCAAAGAATTTATTAATCATATATAATAAAAGAAGTGCTACGTGTAATATTTTATTATATTTTCACGTTTAGAAGTGAGAACTTAAATTATGCATGACGTAACGCAATATTAGAAGGCCAACGAAGGGGTAACGTCGTAATTATAATGGAAATGACGCCCTTATTGGTTTCTCGATTTAGTTGGCACAGTTGTCCACTGCTAATGCAGCGTTAGGAGAGAATTGTATATAAACAATATTAAAAAAAAAAAGATAATAGAGGGGAGAATAAAGAAAGAATGGGAAAGGAAGAAAAGGCGAGAGGGGGCATCTAGGGTTTGCTGGGACACAGAATCCGTCCAAGAATCTGTTAAACCGAAACACGTTTTCTCTCTCCAGGCTGTCCATATGTCTCTGGTCTCTACAGACAGTTCCGTCACCGTTGTAGATTCTCCGTTAATTTATATTGTACCTCAAAATTTTTAACGCCAATATGCTCTGCACATGAGAGATTTTCAAGCTTTCCTTTGTCCGGTTTACACCTGGCACCAATAGGATAAGATTACCAAACAGTACACGTTATAAAAAGAGAGGTTTGGTGTTCTCATTTTTTTAAATACAAATTTATATAAAATCCAATGACATTACTTTTGTATTTAAGATTAATCTTGATATGTATTTGTTTTGAAATAAAAAGGCTATGATTCAATCATATTATTTTGTTGAATTATTTTATAAAAATTTTCTGTTTGTATAGTATTTATTTTTTTATATTTTAAGCCGTTTCTTCTTTCAAATAAATTTTTTTTTAGAACATTACTTATTTATGTTATATTCAAATGAATATTTGTCCATTGTAAGTGAAAGACAATAATGACTTCTTCAGTGATTTTGAAATTAGATTCAACCCAAATTATTATTTCATTAAACTGTGTTTAGATTAAGAATTTGGTAATTAAAAATAAAAAAATAAAACAAAAATAATCTTTCATCTTGTTCTCTTTTTTTTATTTTTTTTTATTTTTTTCTTTAATAAATCTAAATTCCAAACACAACATTAGTGTCTCACAAAATTATTTTGGTTACCAACTTTTTTACTCACAAACTTTTCTATATTTTTAAGGTTATCTATGCCCTCTAATCAATAGCCTTCTTATAACTTGCATGCGCCTTCTTGATATTAATAAATTGTTTGTCAAAAGACAAAAAGAGAGAGAGAGAGAGAGAGAGAGAGAGAGAGAGGAATTTGGTTGCAAGACCTGCAAATAGTTCACCTCCATGAAGTAGGGATGACTTCTTTAAAGAAAAGTTCAATGACACAAGAGCATGAACGAAGTTTCTTATTTAGAAATGTTACAAACATAAGTTGAGATTCTTGAGAATGTGTTTGGTAAAAGTAATTGAAAAAAACAAAAATGGACCCACAGTAGACCCAAATAACCAATAAGTCAAGAAGTACTTTAGTGTTCTCAATTTTGAGTAAAAACACCCCAACTAAACGCACACATTTGGTGTTTTTACTTGTGCTTAAAAAATAAGCAAAGCACCCCTAATAGCAACCCCCAATTGATTCCCCAATCATTAAATTATGAATTTGACAATGTAAGTTGCATCTTTTTACCTATGTGCCAATACGAAGTGCTACTTAAGTGGTAGTTTATGACAAAATCAGGATTTTTTCAACTTGACGACCAAATTCATGACTTTGAACTTATTTATCAAATTCAAATTGTTCATGAAATTGTTTTAAAAATACAATTTTAAGCTTGAAGTTGTTTCTTTTATGATTTAAAACTTATCCTAAATTTTCACAAAATTGTGACTTGCAAATACAACTTCAAGTCTAAAGTTATGTTTTGAAAATTAACTTCATGAATAATTTGAGTTTGGTAAATAAATTTAAACTACATGAATTTAGTAATTAGGTTTAAAATCAATTGGGTTAGGGCATAAACTCAGCTATACTGGTTGGTTAGAGAAATTATTGGTACTCTTGTAGTGCTACATCATCCTTACTTTATTCCTTATAATTAGGTGTCAAGGTAAGTTGTGTAGGTATATTCAGAATATGTTCAGGACTCGCTTAAGAATTCATTCCTTTATGAGAGGTGGGTTAGAATGCTGAATAATTTTCCGGTTGGTTGGACCAGTTAATTAATCATACTTAAGAAGTAATCTCACCATCAATAGGAACAGGAGAGTACCTGCATAAAAGCTAAACACTGGAAAGACTAGATGATGGGTTGTGGGGTAAACATTGGAAAATGTACTAACTTCATAATTTTGGAGTACACCTTAAGCCATACCAGAGTACCTTTAATTAATACCATGATGCTCAAGATCAATTAATTCTCAAATTGAGCACGATTGTCTGTCAGGACAATCCATGCCTTACTTAAGATTGCTAGATTGTGGGGTGTTTGTTTTTTGCCAGTATATGAGAGAGTTTACTCTCTAGGGTTATGAAGCTACAATGCCTGTCAAATACCAGGGAGAAATTATTAATTCTGCTCCACTCGCAAGCATTAACAACCAAACTTACAATCTACACAAAATAATTGTGCCAAATTTCATGCTTCCAATAGAGGCAAATCAACACATTCTCGAGACAGATGAATTTGTTTTGATGGCTACCTTTGTCTTGTGTTTTTGAATTACCCAAAAACATTTAAACCAAAAAAAATTGTCTTTTAGTTGAAATTTCAAATACTTACAACGTTTGTTGCAAATGTTAAAGTGAAACAAAAAGAGTTTCATTGATACAATTGTGCCAACTATTGTCATTCATATTTGGTTGATTATGTCCTATTACTACTATTCTATCGGTCCTTTTGACCTAACATTCTCAAACGCCTTCAATCTACTTAGATTACTCTGTAGCAAAAAACCTATTAAATATAGGTAACAAAAAGATCACAACAGCATTAGTATCAAAATATTTGTTTCAAGTGAAACACAGTGAAATGCAACAAAGAGATCGACCAATTTGTCTTATCCTTTCAGACAAATCAAATCAGCAACGGTTTAGAAACGGCTTTTTTCTTTTTTTTATAAAATTAACAAATGAACAAAAATAAAAACAAATAATGAGAATGATGGTAACAATGAGTAATTACAAAAACACCAATTAGATTGCGACTCAGTATTAGCAACGTTTTGTAAACTCTAAAATGTGACATATTAAACATTTGAACTATCAATTTGTATCAATCACCATATTATGTTAGCAATACGTTTGTAATCTAATAACAATCTGTTGAAAGAATGCATAAAAAATTGTCATTTGATTTGCACATATTTACAGAAGTATGATATTATATTTAAATTGTCTAATGACTAATATGATCTTTAGATTGCACTTATATTCACATGTCATTTTAAAGTAGATTCAACCAATAAACAATTATTATAATAAATAAATATTAATTTAGGTACAAAATTATATTTTTACGAGCACGTACAAGTTAGTAGTCATATTTTAGAGTTAGAAAATTTTAATAATATTGGATCATCATATATGAGGTATTTTGTAATTAGTTAATATTTTATTTAAAATTTAAAAAATTTAATAATACTTAATCATAATATATAAAGTGTTTTTGTAATTACTCTAATAATTGTAATGATTGTGAGCCGAGAGAAAGAGGACGTGAGAAGCACAAACGGAGTTAGGCGAGAGAGCGAGCGCCGACGTAACATGCAAGCAGCCGTTAGAAAGCGGGGCCCATCACAGTTCACAAAAAAGGGTCGGTGTTTGCGCGTTCCCAATACCAATCCCAAAACCTTTCTCAACGCCAGCTGTGTCTCCATTGGAAATTACACCAATGTATCAATATTATATTACATACCTATTTTTATATCATATATTAACATTTTCATTTGTTTATAAATTAAAATAAAATTTTTTCCTCTCTCTTCATAACTTTTCTGATAAGTATTAATAAAAATTATTATTATCTTTTTCTTTTGTTCTTTCCACTTTAATTATTAGTAAGAAAAGACATTCCGTCGTGCCATGAGTGGGAAACATATTGACTATTATATCTTTGATCAAAACACTAACATTAAATGATGGAATTTTCATTCGCTATGCAAATAGAAATTTTTATAAAATTTTATACAAATAACATGATTATTTGTAGTCCTTTTATTTCAAACAAAACTACCACTATATTACCTCATAATATAATAAAAAAAAATGCACTGCCACATCTATAGATTTATGTATAAAAATTGTGTAAAACATAGAATTTCCATTTCATTTAACAATGTTTAATAAAAAATTCTCTTCTAACAGAATTTTTATATCAGAAAAGTCCAACAAAATAAAGTGATTTTTAATAATGACTACAAAAAGTCATGTCATTCTGTGTATTTATGTATAGCAGTGCTTAAGTTTAAAAAGCCCTAAAGATGTCAATGGGAATAGCAAATAACTCCATCAACATCACAACCCCTACCAAACCTACCAAAGAGAATTCCCCAAACAAAAGATATTGAATGAGGTTTAGACTAATGATGACCTCAATGACATCCTGGCATGTAAGCATTGTCCAGGGATCATGCTAATATGAATTGGGATAACACAGAACAAACCCAAGTGGCTAGAACTACTAGACTTTACTAGTTTAATTGGTCCCACATTTTGATATCCCTAGCTATTTTGGAAGTGGTGATTCTTCCCATTCATCTATCAAGCAAGTTCTGGGCACAATAAGAATTACAACTAATCTTGCAGTGTCTGATCAAATAATATTCAGCAAAATTAACAAACATCAAACTCAACATCCAATGAGACTTCAGTTGTCAGACATCATGCTCTATAGAATTTCACTATAGTTTCATGACTGTAACTTCAAACTAATTCCAACATAAGATTTATATTGACCTATTTTCAAACAAGCTTCTCAGTTCTTCCTGTTACATTAACTTCAGAAGAATATAAAAAAGCCCCCACTGCCCACATTTTCCGCCTCATCTCTTCCCCTTGGATAACTCCAGGAAATAAAGTTTGGTGGTTGTTACACATGAAATTAGCATTCAGCTCTAAATGTTCTTCTCCTCAGATGTCAGACCTTCGAAAAGCATCTACAATAGCATATGAAAAATATTCTTGTGGCTAAATAAACAATATTGCTTTCCTCAAGTTGCTTCATAGCTTCCATTAATTGGTTGCTTGTCTATGCTGTTCATGTCATTTATGGTCGTCCATCACCCCTGTAGAGTCATCGAGGAACTTTGTGTGGGGCATGAACTTGCTGCAAGAGGAACATCCAGTAGGAATCAATGGTGAGATGGAATTCACATTACTACAACCTGGATAGATGTAATGTATTACATTTTTGTGAGATGCAACAAAGATTACTGTTCAGGAAAGCTAGTGGACAAAGATAACTGAAATATTGAATTTGTGGAGCTGCTTCCTGTTCTTTCTAAAAATACCATAATGAGGAGAGAGGTTAGCCCAGTAATAGTGGCACCCCCACCCATGATTGAGGTCATGAAACTTTAGAACATACAATTGTTGAACGTTTAAAAGTTCAATTCACCTCAACTGCATCCACTCTGCTTGATGATTGAAAGCCCTCATGAATATAAAAAAAGAAAAATATTCCCTCGTAAACAAAACGCCATCATTTTATCGTTTAAGCGGCTGAGATCTTGCTACCAATATTTTCAGGAACTTGTATTCTACATGTTATATGATGTCTACAATGAGCCTTCTAAGTGGTTCTATCCAATCAAAGTGATATGCCCAATTATTGAAAAAAGAATAGCTTGCTTCTAATATTCCAAAGGGTCTTGCACATGTTCGCATTTGCCTATTCCAGAAGTAGAACATAAATGGGCCTCTTTTCAGAATGGTGGTTCCATCTAGTCCTTTAAGTTTCAGTTGGAACCATTATGTCATACCCATAGAGATCCTTCTCAAAATAGTAAAACAATCATGGTAAAGTGAAAATGCTGAAATTAGTCTCAGGAAATGAGAATAAAGCAAAAGAAATACAGCACATCATTGGGAAAGACATGAAAACTTACAACAGAATTTAGCAGTCCATCCTCCCCTTTTGCAATAAGACAAGCTATGATTGCTATCATTCTTCATGGTATGGTGGCGTTGACTGGACACACAGTTCAGTCTCATCCCCTTCATCTTCGTCCTCATCAGCATCTACCCAGTTACTAGGATGGTGCTGTGACAAGTCATGACTGACAATTTCTGCCCTTCCTGCAAGCCAAAAAAAAATGCAAAATCATATCTATTTTTGCAGGATTAATTACATTTGAAAGATCAAACTAAATAAATGAGCATTTTGCATGCTCTTAAAGTTATTGCGCATGATCTGTTTCCATGGGATGGTAGCTAATACATTGGTCAAGAGAATTATTCTCTCTTTTAAATTAGATCTATGCAGCTAATTTGAATACATATCAGGATTCATCCAAACAGGTTCTTCTGAATTCGTAATAAAAGATAAAGATTTGGGAAAATACAATATATTCAATATTTTGGCCCAGTTGGACAAACATATTCAGCAGTTCTGTGACCCTCATCAAATCACAGAGCCATCAGAGCCAAATAGAAGTGCCCTAGTTTCCTTAGGTTGATATGTCCAGCCTATTTCTTGTGAATGGCATGTAAACTTCAACCATTAACGGAGGTGTAATTATCATCAGCGAAGTAGCTATTTTACTGTCTTGAAGTGCATATGTTAGCAATATGGGGATTTGCAATACTAGCTCTTTAGTCTACATATCCTGACACCAAATGCTGAAATTTAGATGTTCCGCTTTTCTGCTCTGTGGGAACTTGCCTATTAATTATAAATGCTTCTAATTTAAAACCTCTAAATTGTTTTGATAGCTTCCTCAAAGAAGTGCTCGAAAGCTTAAATGGTAAGGCAGCATCCAATAATAGTACATTTCACCAAAACTTTTAACATTCATTTTATTAGGCTTAAGGAAATCCCCTCAACTCTGGCCTAAAGCCATATGCTAGATAATCCCAGCTCAAACAGTGATGCAAATAAAGCATAAACATAATGCTTTGGGGTTCATCTTGGTTCTTAACTTCTTGGGCTGAACAAATCACCCCTACACTTGACGGACTTGACTTCTTCTCTTCAGAAAAATAAAAAATGAAAGTGAAGGCAGAAATTATACTTTTCAAGCATCTGGATGCCCTCTCACCTCACCGAGGGCACTGCTTGTGAAGTATCATTCATCTTGTGAAGTTTAATCCTTTCAGCAAAACATCACAAACATACAACGTAAAATTTTTACATTCCTGGAGAGAGGGTTGCCAGTAAGACTCAAACACTCAAGCAAACAGAAAATTTTAGGTTAAGAACTAGGACCACCTGCCATATTTCCTGCAGCAGGCCCAGCCTGAGAAATATGCATTGTGCTAATCCTCTGAATCTCCCTCTGTTCATCAATATTTGGATTTCTGTCCCCATTCACCTGCCTTTCTTCAGCACCACTACCACTTTTTGCCCCACTTCCTGTTTGAAGTTGGAGTTAGAAAAGTCTAGGATAGTTAATATTCTGTCACCATTTAAACAATGATAAACAAAAGTTACCCGAAATATCAGACCAAATTCTGGTGTGATCAGATGCATGCTCGGGGACATTCCCTCTTGCCCTCTCTTGTGCTTGGGACCCTGTTCCATGACTGGCCTGACCATGTGTCGTGGCAGCTGCAGGTGGTGGTTCTGAGGGATTTCCTTCATGGAGCTGTGATACAAGCATTGTTGCAAGCACTAGTGTAGCATCAAAGTTTGAAGTCGAACCATCATCTAGACCGAATTTGGGTGCCATTAGAATAGGCCTGTTCCGCAAGTAGAGGTTTTTAACAACAACTTTAAAGACCAAAATCAAATTTGGAAACCACAAATCTTACATCTTAGATAGCAAAGAACAAGAGTGATCCAAAAATATCTGAAAACTAGTAACTTCCTATTTACAGTTAAACCGTGTGTTGCTGTAATATGAAGTCATTAAAGTTGAATATCTAGATCTTATACACAGGACCACAGATTAGATAATCCTAAAGTTAATAGAATATAAGTGACTGCTTAATAATGTTTTATTTGCATCTTGACTGACCATCCAATCTAAGACAACAAATAAGAGGCTAAAAATACGAATACAAAACTCATCTAATATTTTAAAATTGTCATTCAATTGATCAGATACAAACTCTGAATTAATGGAAACACAAAGATTTATTGTGGACTACGTCAAACATGCAGTGGCTATTTACCATGGATACTTAACCAAAACTACAGGGATGATCCAACCTGGATTCCAGCCTAGCCATTCCTTTGAAATTTTCTAAGTAGGAAACTTCAATAAGGAGAGAAAACAAGATTAAAAACAAAACACAAGAACATCAAGACAAATAAAATGGAACAGAAAGTATAAGTATCATACTCGCCAGCTTTCTCAAAATATAAGTGGATGTCAACTTCACATCCTTCGCAGAAAGAAAGAAATGCCTGGAATTAAGCAATGAAAAAAATGGTTAAAGTGGATGCCAAATTTCAAATCCCTCCGAAAAAGAAAGAAATGCCTGAAATTCAAGAATCATAGAGGTTAAATGATGCCAAAATTCAGAGTGGACCCATTGTATTTGCAAAATAACATTATGCATTGAACATAATCCCGATGGTGATGATGTGGATATCATCTTCAGTAAAAAGGCAACAAAGTTCATCACTTGGGATACGGCTTTGTTTAATTTAGATAAAATGGGATTAATACGTTAATAAAACTAATGATAATTAAGTTCTTATACCTTCAATTCCTTCATACCGAATGTAATATCAACAGGGTGCCCCATGTGAATATATTGCACAAACTCTTCAGTTGGATCTATCCATAACTGAGTGTGTAGTGATGAGTCATTGTCTACAATTGAAAAAATGAACCATAAAGTGTCTGCAAAAGATTAGTTCAACACAGTAGAAGAAATGGATGACAACCTAATTTACCTTTGGTTGGGTCTATATAACTTCTAAGTTCAACAGCTTTCCCTCCAATTTCACTTGCCGCATCAGAAGGTAAGGATGTGGGCTCTGTTGCAATGATAGTAATCTCCTGAAGGGTTGACTGGAAATTACCTAGCAACCTGTTCAGATCACGAGGCCTCACCACAAAGCTGCTTGGAAGCTTTCTCCTATCTAGAGAAAGGTGTTGTATGTCGGGTTCAACATTGCAAGTAATCCAATAGGCTTTCCTCATACCTGCAAGATGTTTACCATAAAGTTTTTACAAGCTAACTAGATCCAAATAAAAGATAATATTATGAAAATAAAACATGATATGGGCCAATGCATGCTCCAACTTTAAACTGCACACATGGTGCATATGAATCCACAGTTCATACTTCATATAAATCTGCCAGTACACATCTTGAATAAGTGTCAATTTAGCAAATTTGATTTATTGTTGCTCAATCTCCAGTCCAATTTTAAAAAGAAGGGGTAAATATTGCTGTGAAATCTGGAGGACACGCATAGTGGCAGAGGTTGTGTTTACCATGTTGGGAGTACAGTCGAGAATTTTTCAGTAGTTTTGCAGCACGACGAGGGCATGAAAACAATACAAATATATTAGCTCTTGTGGCATGATGCTGGGTTTTTGAAGTTGCCATATCGGACATTGCCATGTGTTATTCAACAAAGTATAAATTTCTGTTATTTTTTTTCTTTTTTCGAGTGCACAAGCATGCAGGGTGGGGTTGGGGGCAGGGTGTTTTGGGGGTTGTTTTTGACATATTGGGAAATGACGTACTGTGTTCCAATAAGTCTTCTGTTGTTTACATTATTTGTGAGTCCATCCATTATCCTTGGTGCACTATTCAAACAAAATTTTGACAGTGGATGCTGTGTAGACGTCATTTCTTCTGCAGAATTGATGTTCTAGAGGATTAGTTATGAGTCCTTTCTCTCCAACCTGGATTACTGATGACTATTCCCTTTAAAACCCATCACATCCATCGTAATGCTGTTACAGCTGCATGAGACACTGCAAATTAATAAATCCTAAGGGGGATGTCCAAAACCCTCTACTTAATTACCAGCATTCCAGTCACTATTTTTTTTTTTCTATACAACTACAAACCAAAATTAATAAGCATGATAATGATTCATCCATCCCTCAATCGTGTTAATCCCCAAATGAAAGGTCTGCACATAGGATATTTCCTTAAATATAAGATCAAGCGGTAGAACAACAATGCAGAAGAACTGCGACTAACAACTTACCGTTATAGCAGTCTAAAGTCCACTGCACTTTTGATGCATCAGGGTCAAGCAATAGCACACTTAAATGATCAATACTTGTAAGAGGTGTCCTAAGAACAGAACAAATGGCCTATACACATCAAATTTAGAATAAAAGTTCTACTGACAAAGTCAAGTTAATTCTAGAACATACATAATAAGAACAAACCTTCAAAAGAACACTACACTGCACCTGGGTACCAGAAATTGTATAGATGTCAAAGAAACCAGGCTTAAATGTTATAGACTGATAGGCAGATCTTGATGGGTTGAGAGTGTGAAAAGTGAGCTGCAAGCAAAAGGGAATATATGAACAAATAAACTTTACGTCAAGGCAACTAAAACAAACAGCTGATTAGTCATTTGTCACATTTTCTCACTAACTCTATCAAACCTCTCTTGCGAGTTTAATGAAATTTCAGTCCAGCCCAAATAAATCAAACAGATTCTAAATATTCTTTCTTGATAACCAAAATACTGATACACAACAGTCAATTAAGCAAAATATTTAAATAAGGCTAAATGAAGCAATTCTGTTTTCTTTTATTTTTTTAAAATATATTCTTCCTCCTTTAGGGGAGGGGGTCCCAAATGATGGAAGTTTGATGTTCATAAATTTATTCTCTTTATCAATCTTTTCTCAACTATCACACACAGGTCTAATCAGAAAACGTATTGTTCCCTATGTTAATGATATCAAGTATGCCCTTTCCAAAACCCTGAAAACCCTAAGAATGCCAACTATTCATGGCATATTGCAGTGAAAGAGTAGTAAAGACTGTCCACTGATTAACAAAACAAATCAAACAAACACTTCACAGATTGTTGACTCTGACAATCATTAGTGTGCTTGACGAACCCATTTAAGATAAACAATTGAATGCCCCAAATGCTACTGATTGTATGTGAACTGCATCAATTAATTAGGTCAATATGAAGTTAAACATGTTGGGGCTGTCCAAAAGATATATACAATATATGTCTGTACGTATGTTTGTGTATATATATATATATGGACATACACAAATGAAGGTGAGAGAGGGAAGGGAAGGAACCGAACGGGGAGGGATACCTGAGAAGGAGAGGCTTGAATGGCGAGCTCGTTGCCAATGCGTGCGAGGCACGTGATGGACCTAGCAAAGGTTTTCAGTGCATTCCCACTTAGGCTGAACTCCATCTTTCTGTTTCAAACCACAGCCCTAAGCGCTCTGTCTCCCTGTTTTTCTGTCTCTTATCAATCGGAGAGAGGTTGCGAGGGGATGTGGATCCCCTCAATGGCGGGAAAGGAAACCCTTTTGTTGGAAAAATTATTCAGTGCTCCTTTAGCATACTGAATAATTTCTCTGGTTACAGCCGTGTGAATGGAGCGGCGCACGTGGGAGGTCTCTCTGTCTCTCTCCATGGTAGGAGAAAATTAAATGTGAAGTGTGAACAAAATAATATTTTCTATTATCACGAAAATAATGGATACATTTTGATCAGAAAACTAATGAATAAATATCTATAAAATAAATATTAATAGAAAACGTATGACGTATCTTAAATAATAGCGAATCAATCTTGTTAGTTTGTGAGTAATCAATTGTGCTAATCTAAATTTTACAACACATGAGACTCAAACTGAACTATATTATAATTTCCCATTTAATTTTTCAAAGCATAAAAGAATCAAATAATATTTTTATTCTGTTTGGATGCTGATGTATAATTAAAAATTCATTAAATTCGGTGAACAAATTAAATATTTAATAATATTTCAATCTTAGCCTTTGTTAAAATTATACTTGCACGCATTGTCTAAAACATTAATCTCATTGTCCCGATAAATAAATAAAAAAAAGAACTCACCCTAGTTGAAGAAAAAGAAGAAGAAATGCAATAAAATCTCCCACTTCCTAATAGCGGATAAACTATGAGGGCAGTGAGGGAATAATTTTTCAATCTTTATTAGTAGTATTTTTTTTAATAGTACTTAATCACTTTTTACTACATGATCTTCTTGAATATAAAACAAAACTAATTCATTATACTGTAGAAAAATAATATTTTGTTCTATACGATAAGAGAGGTTAACTTTATAAATGGGATAAGTAGCATATAAATTATTAAACTTGTGGTCATTCAAAATTTGGAGATGGGTGGCCATTCAAATGTGCAAAAGAAATTATTAATAGTATGCACTTATATTGATTTTATTATTGGACATTTGTCAATTTTTAATACTCATTTGTCATATAATATAAGTAAAACAGTGGGTTAATCTAAACCAACTCAAATTTTTTTATTTGAGTCGGTTCAGTTTCATACAATCATTGGTTTAATTTTAGGACTAAAAGGGGTTTGTTCCCAAAATAAATAAATTAAAAAACTTTTTTTCCAAAATAATCAAAGTCAAAAGGTAATTCTCAAAATAATGTAAAACGCAATTTAAAGTTGCGTTTTTAGAGAAAACACAACTCTAAAATGCATTTTGTATCAATAGTGTGTTTTGGTCAGAAATTCTTGACAAAACGCAGTTCGAAAGTGCGTTTTGTCAGAGAACACAGTTGATCGGTGATAAAACGCAATCCCAAATTGAGATTTGTCAGAAAACGCTCCCACCTCTTGCGTTTTCTAGTTATTCCCCGCATCCCCCTTCACCCGGCCCCCCTTCCCCCTTCCTTTTTCATTCTTTTTTTTTTTTTGAAATTTGCCTGCCCCCTAAATTAAAAAACTTTTTTCTCAAAATAATCAAAGTCAAAAGTTATTCCCAAAATAATGTAAAACGCAATTTAGAGTTGTGCTTTTAGAAAAAAAAAATTTAAATGCATTTTCTGTAGCAAAAGAAAAGTGGACAAAAAATTTTAAGAAAACGCAGGCAAGAGCTACGTTTTCTGACAAAGCGCAAGTGCGGCCCCAATAACCCTTTCCCGCCTAACCCACCCACCCCCCCTCTTAACTAATTCCCTTTTAATTAATTTTATATTTCAATCCCACTAATCCCTTTTTTAATTAATTTTATATTCTTTTTCCTCTAACTAAAAAATTCTATATTCTTTTATACTCTTTTCCCCCTTCTAATTAATTCTATATTCTTTCTATAGTTTGTTTAAAATAACTAATTTTATATTTTATTTAAAATAAAATAGTTTTATTTAAATGTATAAAATCAAAATTGTTATAAGAGTTTAGTAAAAATAATAATTAGTAAAATAATTAAATTTAAAAATTTGTTAGTAATTAATTTAGTAAAAATAATAATTATTAAATAATTAAATTTAAAAATGTGTTAGTAATTACTAATAAAATATTAGAATCAAAATTGTGGTAAGATTTTAGTAAAAATAATAATGAGTAAAATAATTAAATTTAAAAATGTGTTAGTAATTAGTTTAGTGAAAATAATAATGATTAAATAATTAAATTTAAAAAGGTGTTATTAATTAGCAATAAAATATTAGAATTGAAATTGTGGTAAGCGTTTAGTAAAAATAATAATGAGTAAAATAATTAAAATAATAATGAGTAAAATAATTAAATTTAATGTAGGATCTTTTTATTCAACATGTCTTCAGGTTTGGTTGAGCACTCCTGCACAAAATCAGATAAGACTTTAATTATTGTTACTTAATACAGGAGTCTTGAATTGACATGAAAATTATGTGGTGGTGATTTGTTCAGTCATAAGGATGAAGTCTTCACGTGAAGACAAGTTAACGACTTTAATTGACATGACAAATTTCATCCAACAAATATCTCATAACCATAACCACATATATATGATATAGTGTTCATTTTGATTTGATCCTTATAATTTTACTGGTAGATGGTTATTACATAACCATAACGCTAACCCTAATAATGATCATTCTAAACACCAAATTCCATATCATAACCTTATATATATGTTTAAATCGCTTCCTTACTTATTTATAACATTAAACTTGTTATATGACTTTTTGTTATTGTACCTGTATTAAAATTTAATGTATAACTATATATGGTGAGTTCCCTGCAAAATTATTTAAAAAAATGAAAAGCGATGTCATACCATCTACAATAGATAATACATGCAAATAAAAACGATATCACGTATCTGGGGGTAAAACGCATACAATAGATAATAGTAATACATAATACTAATGAAACCCCCTGAAAAATGATCGCCCTAAACGCCCCCCTGTGAGACATGTTCGAGCCCATCGGGTTCTCAGTCCTCTTCGAACCCCCAAATCCTGCTGCTGGTCCTGACCACTCTGTCCTCTGTCTACACCCACCTCTGTCTGCTCGTCCTCATCACTCACTGCTGCTAACTCCTCATCGTCCTGATGAACCTGTGATGGCCCTACCCCATAAATCGATGAAGGGTAGCCACTGTGAAAATCATGACTCACATGTAATGGCTCTGGCACATAAGTCAATGAATGGTGGCCACTTTAAAAATCATGACTCACATGTGACGACCTTGCCCCATAAGTCAATGATGGGTATCCACTGTGAAAATTATGACTCACCTGTCTAGAACTGCCACCTACGAACGGATTATAACTAAACCCTAGGTTAGTCTGAAACATAACTGGAGAGACGTGACGGGCCAGCCGACGATGTGATGTCCTGGAAGTATCATGTATGCCAAGGTATTCCTCGGTAGAAAATGCTGGCCTATGTGACGTTGTCCCGAAACTCTGAGTGGCATAGCTGTATGGTGTAAGTGTGATGTACTCTGCACTATATCCATCATGAACAAAAGAAGGTATCCAAGAGGTGGATCGACGTGTAGTGGTGGGATGAGGTGGCATGTCGTGCGGCACACCAGGTGCCGGGGTACCAAAATGCGTGGCATCGCGAGTACAATGTCGGTGCTGTAAGACACAGTCCGATTGCTGTAGGAGGGATAAAGAAGCCATAGCACGTTCTTGTATGTGATAAATCTCCTGCATTGACTCCATATTAGGGAAGTCATGTATAGCGCGTGTTCGCCTTTCATATACATCCGCCCATGCTTCCGTTTGAAAATACAAATTAATGGGATGTATTATAATATCGAAATACAATTTTGGTATTCAATATTTAACTGCACATACCATCAAATCTATGGTGGCTCCGACACCTAAATAGCATATCTCTGTGTG
This sequence comes from Euryodendron excelsum, assembly GCA_033060915.1. Taxonomy (NCBI): domain Eukaryota; kingdom Viridiplantae; phylum Streptophyta; class Magnoliopsida; order Ericales; family Pentaphylacaceae; genus Euryodendron; species Euryodendron excelsum. The sequence continues at coordinate 18,997,673 of CM065377.1, forward strand.
CCTCAATGGATTCCCAATGTGAGGGCGAGTGATGCTTCTGTACCAAGCCATGTAAGGATCAACAGAGGACATAGGTCTATCATAAATCTCACCGTCAACTACATAGGCCATCCTGTGTGACCAGAGTTCTATGTACCCTACATGATAATCACTCCAATCTACTCTAGTCCTCCCCCGTCGATCCACTCTATGCAAGTCCCTCTTAGTGTTTGGATGGTCTGGTATATCTTGTCTCATCCTGAACTGGCGCATCACTCAATCAGGTAGATGGAACTCTACAATTTCAAAGCACACGAAAGGGACCACTGCCCTCCAAACCTCCATCCCAACAAAGCAATAAGGGGGCAACGCATCCATATAGGCCTCGTATAGGGTCCAACAAAACTGAATAATATAAAACATACAATCAATTGTCATGTATTGTACAACCCAAATGTAACGAATGTAAAACGCATTGTCAATGTATAACTTCCATCATCGGACCGAAGTCGGTCCAACTAATCCCTGTATATAACGAGCACATAGGTGGAGATGTCTATGAGGAGGAAATCGTCATGCCACCTGCCCCCTAATGGTCCAGCAGGAAACGCGTGTTCCCCAATAATAAGTGGTTCCTGTGCACATGCAATGGAAATCGACTTCCGTATAGGTGCGATAATATGGAATCTCTCCTAAATCCAAATCTGAATGAATCTCAGTGTCAATATGGAATGATATGATCTTCAAAATTTAATAACAAAATTAGTAAAAAAAATATAGTTTGCATACCTGTAGCAGTGTAAGAGGGCCAATAAGCTCAGAACAAGTGGAACGAGCGGCGCGACATAACCTTCTGTACATTGATGCAAGAACTGCACTGCCCCAGCTAAAATCACCACAAGCATCAAGGTCAGCTATCAATGGTAAGTACATGGGCCTAAAAAGGGTACCGGAATGATCTGCCATCATGACCCCGCCAATGAGTCTCAGTATAAATGCCCGAGCATGGCGTTGTACTGTGATTTCATCAGCATCATCTGCAAGTGCCCCAAATGTCTGACTTAACCACCTAAGCCTGAACAAACCTTTTTTGAAATATTCAGCCTTGGGTGCAACCTCAAAATGCGGCATAAATAAAGGGGCCCAATCCTGCGGTGTTAACGGGCCGGAAGGACCTGCAAAGTGTTAGTAAAATGAAATTCAGTGATTGAAAACGACATAAGAATGTGTATAACATAATAAAAAAACACGTGTATTCAAATAATGTCATCAAATAAATTGTGCAATTTATTATAATTTGAACTGTAATTGTAAACCGAAATTTCTAACCTGTAATAGCTCTGCCATTAATCGAAAGACCATATATGATGGAGACATCCTGTAATGTAACCGTCGCCTCCTCGACAGGCAATCGGAAGGTGTGTGTCTCCTGTCACCATCTCTCCACCATAGCTGTGAGCAAAGCATGATCGTGCGGAACCCTACCTACGCGGTATACACTGTAAAAACCCGCGCGGATCAAATATGGAATAATGCGGGGGTGTACATCATCATCAAATATACTCATGTCTCCCCGACGACAATTAATAGGCTCATCACACTGTCCATCAAATAAAAATAATGCGTTAAAAAATGATAGCACTTATTAAAAAAAAAAGTAAATGTGAACTATTTTCTATATTTCGTACAAGTTTTGTAAAACTTACCCCTTGGTCCCACGCGACCTGTGAGTGATGAATCTCCTGTAAGGTAAGTACACTAGGATCGATGGGCCCACCAGGTCGTCGTTGTGATGCCATAGTGTATGATAGATTTGGAACGTCAGTAAAATGCAATGCACAGAACCAAAGAGCAAGTAGTTATCAATATAACATAGATGAGAGAAGTTAAATATACTCACAATCATATTTATGGTACTTATGCAATGTTACTAAGTGACATTGTTATTTTTCACTTTAATGGTTTTTTTTGTTCTTATTAAAGGCGGTAGAAGACTGTGACCATTAGTTAATTTCCTTATTCAAACTCTGTTGGAATAATGGAGTGGGTTGTGAGGTATGTGTAATTGAGTTTGTTGTGTTTTCCTTTCTCTTTCTCCTTTATTGATATCTTCTTTATTACAGAAGGAGACAGTCATACAGAGAGTCTTATCAACTACAATCCATTATTGGTTTGCACAGAGTGATCCGTAGTCATGTAACATGCATGAAATAATTGGTTTACGCCTCTAGTTAGAATGACAAGTTTGCACATTCATTATCCGTAGTCAAATACAAATGGATTACAACATGTATTATCCCCTAATGTTCCCGTCTCCTGTTTGGACATCGACGTCTATTATGACCAAGCTCGTTGCATAAACTACACTTGAACGTTTGTTTTTGCCTTGATTCGTCCATTTCGTTACGAATTCTACTATGTTGTGGATGGCCTTTTCGGGCTACACGTTTGCGAAGGAGGTTTGAGAGGACAGTAGGCCCTTCATAAGGAGGCCAGTAATCCTCCATTAATATTGGTGCAAACGGAATCCCGTACACATTAGCATACGCTTTCATAGTGTAGTAGAGGTTAAATAAAAACCAAGGTTGCTTTCTAGCAGCTGCAGCAGCAGCAAGCATGTGGGAGCAAGGGAGGTGATATATAACCCATTTTTCGCATATACAGCTGGGCGGGATAAGTTGCACGGCATGTAAATGACCACCTTTAGTTCCCCTCCTGCCAGTCAACACATTGACAGACACGGTGTCCCTGTACAATAGGATTTATTTTGTCATACATTCAGTTGATAACATTTGCAATAGCAATTTAATGATGATGACGGTATATACATATATTACCAATTACAAACTGTGACAGTATGACCGACTGCTTTTTTGCTCCACTTCTGAAATATTTCGCGCACTTCTAACGGTTATGGATGGCCATTCCTCACGTCATATTGTATCTCACCACGTCGTGTAACAAAACTCTCCACAAGACGGTAGCAAGTGACCTACACAGATGTAGTGATGGGCAAGTTACGTGCGCCTACTATCACACTATTGTAGCTCTCAGAATTGTTAGTTGATGTGATCCCCCAACGAAAGTTGCCATCATGAGCAAGTGCTCACTTATTAATATCCTCCCCCATTAGTTCATTGTAACAAGGTTCACATCTCTTCTTAATTCTTTCCATTATAGTGTTGAATTTTCGCAATTGATGAGTTGTGCTAGCAGCCCACACCAAATCCTTGATCCTTATCATATTGTAGTTTTTGTGGTAGTTACTGCGAAAGTGTCGAAGGCAATACTTGTGAAAACCAGGGAGTTGATCATCGCTTGGATGTTCCCATATTCGATCAATAGCATTTAATAGGCCCCCGTGATGATCCGATAGTATGGTGACACGTTTTCTATCAGGGATAACAACGTGTCTCACCAAGTTGATAAACCACGACTAATTATGTGTGTCCTCAACCTCAACAACGGAAAATGCTAAGGAATAATTTCTACCCCTAACAGTGACCCCCATAGCGATAAGCATGACACTCTTATATTTTCCATAAAGGTGGGTGCCATCAACCTATATAACTGGCAGACTGTGCATGAAGCCATTAATACATGGACCGAATGCCCAAAATACTCGATCAAACATGACCATATCACAGACATCCTGATTGAAGGACTCTAACATTTGGATTGTTCGAGGGTTTCTTGACTGTAATGCCAACAAATATCTAGGAAGTTTTGCAAACGACTGTTTCCAATTGCCAAATATCATTTCTATAGCTTTTGTTCTTGCCATCCATGCTTTTTTGTATGACACAGAGTGGTGGTAATATGTTTTCACATCTTCCATTATGGACTTAATCTTCCAATCAGGATCTTTCTGTAGAAAAACAACACAATTTTAGTACATTACATGAGTTTCTTATATGACAAAGTAATCAGTTATTGTGATAAAGTCTGAATCAAAGTTAAAATCACCGCTACTTGTCCCATGATAACAACTGCAATGAAGTTTGCGTACAGGTTACGATGACCCATATTTAGCATCCCGTACAAACAACTATGAGGCCCATTGTATTGCGTAACCTCCCATATTCCATGTCTTTTGGTGGACGCACGAAGCATCCAAGGGCAGTCGTGTGCACACTTTGCTTTAAATAGTTTCATAGTTGATTCAACAACCGAATACTCCTTGTTGTTCTGCAAGTGATATGTTGTACATAAATTTTTCATAGCTGCCTTATCATTGAACAACATCCCTATTTGAAAATTGGGATTCTGCATATCCCATACGGGGCCACGGCAAAATTGATCCCTGCCAAGTACAGGTGCATCATATCCCTCCGGCAATGTGGTGAAATATAGAACCGAGATCTCTTGTTGTTGTTGAACATCGTCATCAGAATCATTCATCAGAGCAACATCTATATGTTCATTTGATGTTTCAGACTGTGTATTCGGAAACCTTACATTCAAATCAATTTGTATGGGAATGGATTGGCGCTCTGATTGAACCATATGTTATACTAGATCCCTCCCTTGACTATGTCTCATCGAAGGCCCTTCTGAAGAACCAGCGGTGTCTATGGTAGGCCGATGTTATGACATACTACTCGACCCAATGCCACAATCAACAAATGAACCATGGTATCCACTTTGCTGCGTGCTTTGCAAATGAATCATGTTACCATATTGGTCCAATTGTTCTGAATATGGCACACTATGGCCAATAGTGTCTTGCCCCAATGTTAAAATCGTCGAGAAATTCCATGTTGTTGACGTATCTCCCTCATTCGATAATATCCTTCCATACCCCTGAATTTCACTCCATATTCGATCCGCTGCAGGGTTCACATCTACTACTACATCCTCTACTTCGACGTACAGCTCGATGCATTCCATCCATAGCTTTTTATGTGGAAGTCGTAAGGCAATTTCCAATATCTGGTCATCTTTGATCAGAACTTTCTTGTATTTGATCAACCCGCCTTCATTAATATATGGAAATCTGCAAATTATTTTAAGCCTTATATGTTGTCCATCCTTGCCAATCATAGACATTATCATCGCTTCTAGTTCAGACATTTTCAATTGCAACGGTATACTGCGACATGCCAGGCATTCGATGCTATATATAATCCCTTCATCTCGATCTTTTATTATTTCTTCACCCCAATACATCATGACCATTGTTTCATCCATTATTGCACTTATTTTTATATAATCGCACAAACACGTCATACATTTACTTGAAGAAAAAATATCATACATGTACTTAAACTGATTAATAATTATTTTTGCTCATTACTACTTTTAATTTTGATATTATAATATTTTATTACTAATTACTAACACATTTTTAAATTTAATTATTTTATTAAAATCTTACAACAATTTTGATATTATAATATTTTTTTACTAATTACTAACACATTTTCAAATTTAATTATTTTACTAAACATTATTTTTACTCAAATAATTACTAACACATTTTTATTACTAATTACTAACACATATTTAAATTTAATTATTTAACTCATTATTATTTTTACTAAACTCTTATAGCAATTTTAATTTTATACATTTAAATAAAACTATCTTACCAACATCAATAAATTAAATAAATATCTTACCAATAACTATCTTACGAACAATTTTGATATTATAATATTTTATTACTAATTACTAACACATTTTTAAATTTAATTATTTTACTAAAATCTTACAACAATGTTGATATTATAATATATTTCTACTAATTATTAACACATTTTTAAATCTAATTTGGATATTATAATAATTGTTACTAATTATTAACACATTTGTAAATTTAATTTTGATATTATAATATTTTATTACTAATTACTAACACATTTTTAAATTTAATTATTTTATTAAAATCTTACAAAAAATTTGATATTATAATATTTTTTTACTATTTTTTAACACATTTTTAGATTTAATTTGGATATTATAATATTTTATTACTAATTACTAACACATAATATATTATTACTAAAATTTGACACATTTTTTATTTTAATTATTTTACTAAAATCTTACAATAACTTTGATATTATAATATTTTATTACTAATTACTAACACATTTTTAAATTTAATTATTTTACTCAATATTATATTGACTAAAATAATTACTAACACATTTTTATTACTAATTACTAACACATTGGGTGAGGAAAGGAGAATAAAAATCTTCTTTTTTTTTTTAATTTCATTTCTATCACCAAATACTTGATCTAAACACAAGATAAAGATACTCTCAAATTTCATAGTTAATTTTAACAATATAGAGTTACCAAAATTAATTAAATTGTCCTAAGATTTTTTTATTTTTTATTTTAGCGTGAATCTACCAAATTTAATACTGAATTATGGCCATTTGTCACAAAATTTCAATACAACAATATTTTGGTAAACTATGACTTGCCGATTGGGTGGCTGACATTTCTCAATACAATTCAACCACTGCATTATTAATCTTAATGACGACATCACAAAGTATTTGACATTATCAAGTTGATATGTATTTATTAATTATTTTCTTTCATCAAAAACTTATTAACTAAAAAAATTAAAAAAAAGTAGAGACTATTTGAAACCTGAAATTAACTCAATATTATTTTTACTCAAATAATTACTAACAGTATAGACTAAGAGCTTGATAAAAGTTTTAAGACTTCACAAAATCAAATATACAAACATTAGAGACTAATTAAATTTTAAATTTAAGCTTAAAAGAATTAACACCACAAACATATCACGTTAATCACGACACAAATAATAGCTACCTTACCAACATAAATAAATAAAATATTTTACCAATGAAATTAACTAAATTGTTCAGTTTGCAAAATAACGAAATCCTTTTTTAAAGTCGCAGGAGCAGCAAATATGGCTACAAATAAAATAATACATAGTTAGCAATTTGTCAAATGTATCATAAACTATATATCTATTTAACATTAAATTTTGTTACCTTAGTAGATAAGAGTGTTGGTCGAGAGGATTATTTGCAAAGAGGAAAAGAGAAGAGGAGAGAGGTGATTAAAAATGAGAAAGAGAGGGAATGGAGAGAGGGAACAGAGGGAATGGGGAAAGGGGGGAGTTGGAGTTGAATTTGAGGGAGGGGGGGGGGCCTGGAGAGTAAGGGAGGGGGGGGGGGGGGGGGGGGGGGGGGGGGGGGGGGGGGGGGGGGGGTAAAAAGTAAAAAGAGGGGGGTGGGCATATTTAAAAAAAAAAAAGAATGAAAAAGGAAGGGGGGGGGGGGGGGGGGGAGTAAAAAGGAGGGGCTGACAGATTTAAAAAAAAAAAAAGAATGAAAAAGGAAGGTGGAGGGGGGGGCCGGGTGAAGGGGCGGTGTGGGGAATAACTAGAAAACGCAAGTGGTGGGAGCGTTTTTTGACAAATTTAACTTTCGGGTTGCTTTTTGTCAGAAAACGCACCCACCAACTATGTCTTTTGACAAAACGCATTTTCAAACTGTGTGTTGTCAGGAATCTCTGCTCCCGCATTGCGTTTTGTCAAAATTTTATACAAAACGCATTTTAGAGTTGCGTTTTTTTCTAAAAACACAACTCTAAATTACGTTTTACATTACCTTTTGACGTTGATTATTTTGAAAATTTTTTTTAATTTATTTATTTTAAAAAAATACCCCAGTAAAAGTCTTAAAGTTGACTAAATAAATTTAATCTTAGGTTTGAAACTAATTATGAGCCAAACTCATGCCAAGGGCATGTGTGTGTCAAAGTTCTCTAACAACTTTGGAGCTTGGGAGAGGGGAGAGAAATTTTTTTTTATTTTATGCCTAGTTGATTCTACTTAAAAGAGAAGAGAAAGGAAAGGGAAAGAAAATGAGAGAAAAGAAAAATAACCACTCCATCTCTTTTTCTCTCTTTTTTATTATTATTATCTTTTATTTTATTTACCAAATTAAACAGAAAAATAAAAAAAATTCAATTTCTCTTTTCCCGCCCCAAGTTTCAAACAGGCTGTTAAATTAAATAATTTTTCCTAAGTTGGGGGCATTTCTGTCCTTTAACTCAGAACCTAGGCTAGGGTTTGTTCATGTAAAACCCACAAGACGGCCCCTCGAAATACTCTTTCATGTTTCAGCTAGAGCTCTCATTGCGGTCTTTCTCGCTCTTCTTCCTGGTAATGTCTCTCAGTCTTTTCCTCTAACTAGTTACTATTCTACTGCATGTGTTGCCCAAATGTATTTTGTCTCTCGCTTTCAACTTATGATCCGATAGATCTGTTTATCTTCAATTCTATGTTGTCGCATTTATCTTTGAGTCTCCCTGTAAATATGTATATATTTATATTTGTTATATGCACTTATGTTTAATCATTATGTTGCTCGGATTAAGCTGCTTTTCTGGTATTTGTTTTTCTTCATTCTTTCTGATTATAGAACCTATCCTTCTAGAAGTATTGTTTGTTTATCATTGTCTGTAGAAGTGTTGTTTGTTTTTCATTGTTAATTTATTATTTGCTAATGAAGTTATCAGTTCATCCCCTTTTGGCTAAATTATTCAGATTGTTCTCCTTTTCTTGTTGATACTATCGTGCAGTCGTAGCTAGGAAGATGTAACAAGTGAGTCAACCCATATGGATGGCAGGTCAACGGGTTTATTCCCAAATCACCCGGCACCTGGGTGCATAGAACAAAATTGGAGTTGCGGATCAATATGCCGTGGTGCTGCGGGTGACTGTGTTCATATTTTTTAGATTAACAAAAGTCCGTAAAATTTATTCATTGCACCAAAAATTAATCTTGGTCCTCTATGCAGATTGTATATGAACCTCCACCTTTGTCTAAATATCAAATACTTGTATATAGTCATATACATACATAGTATTTGGTGGAGAGAGGAGGAGGTCTTCAAAAAAAAAAAAAAAAGAGAGAAGCAATAAACAAAAGCCATAAAAAAGGGAAGAGTAAAGTAATTTCATTGCCTTAGAAAAAGCCAAAAATGGAGGGAGGTGAGGTCTATGCCGACCACCTTCTTACCTACAATTTCTGAAAAATATCTCAATTTTCCCCGTCTGAAATTTATAAATGTCCCCTCAAGTTTTAAAAAATGCAATTTATAAAATGCTTCTCTATTTGCCCCCTCTAAAAATTTATAAATACCCCTTTTAAATAGGTATTTTACATTAAAGGCCCCATTATATCTTATGTACAAGCTTATAAGCATTATACTTATATGTGGAAGTTAAACACCTTATTGTTGATTGGGAAAAAAACTTTTCTTGAGTTTTTATTAATGGTTGCCCACCCTAGATGAACTTGTTGGCTCTGCCATTGTAGCCGACCATCACAATCACCTTTTTCTCCTCTTCCTTCTCTCCTCTGAGCATGTACTTGGCTTCTTCTCCATGGCCAGATTCTCTGCAGCAGCCAGCTCTTTTCTCTTTTCTCTTCCTCAGCTGAACCACCAAACAGTCTAAGCACTCCACCATAGCAACCATCATGACCTTACCTATCACCTTTTCTCTCCTTTTGCCCATTCTCCTCTATAACACCATGAAATGAGGAGTGTTTGGGTCTCTGCTGAAACCAGAAACTGGCCCCAATGCTGTTACACCTATAATGAGCATTATTTTGCTGTGACGATGATGTAACGGGTGCAACAAATGTTATGTAGAAAACATCAAGAACTCAAAGCCGTAACGGGCACAACATTGAACTATTCCATTCCGTAATGGTTGTTATGTCCATTACGGTCTAAGATTTCATTCCATGCTTGGGTGGTGGTTGTGCTCAAGTTTCCAAGGGATTAGTCCTACCAAAGGTGGGGATATCCTTGGTCATAAAAAACCCGTAAAAATGGGACAGTACTGGGAAGTTTTGAAACTTGTAATCAAGGGCTTATGCTTCTGCTGGAATTCAAATAAATATTTATTTTGTTAAGGTATTTCTCAACCAGCCTTGGCCTGCTGGTATTTGGTTGGTATCCCAACACGGCATCAGGGCCTCCTTGTTTTGTTAAGGTATTTCAAATGCCTCAGTTGTTTGATTCAATCTTTGAAGTGGCTTTTAACCTTGCCTTGTCAAATTCAGGTTTTTTGAGCTTTCTAAAGTTGTTGGCTGTTAAAACCAGTCTGCCAACATGCAGAATGAGGAGGGACAGAACATGGATCTTTACATTCCCAGGAAGTGGTATACTTTTATTGATTTTTTAATTAGTCTCTTAGGATGATATTAATTACATTGGATACAAGAGATCTTACCAATTATTTGCTGTGTTGTTGCAGTTCAGCCACAAACAGGCTGATCACTGCCAAGGATCACGCATCTGTCCATATTAATGTTGGGCATTTGGACGAGTCTGGCTATTATACTGGCCAATTCTCCTCTTTTGCACTCTGTGGTTTTGTCCATGCTCAGGTTCTTTTCTTGCTTTTCTAGGGCCTTATAAAAGCATAAGTCCGGTGTTTAGTTGTCATTGCTTGCATATCAATTGAAGTTTTCTATGTTTGGTATGAAAACAGTAAAAAAATTCTTTGCCTCTTCAGTGGTGTCGTTGTTATTGCTGGCTTGCTGCTACTATGTTACTGCAAGTGTTAATATTGTTGCTGCTAGTGCTAATGCTATCTTGTGCGGTGCTGCTTGCATATCTTCAAGTGCTATCAGAATAACTTCTATTGTTATTATTTGTCGGTGTAACATTTAAGTTGCTTGAAGTTGGCTGATAAAACTACTTGGAGAGCTAGGCATGGGCATTTTATTTGTCAGTTTACTTGCTTCGGACCATGAATTACAAATTTGGTTGTTGTACCAGCTTTCATAAGCTGTTTTGTATTTGTGTTCTCTCTGTCTCTCTCTCTCGGGTGTGGGAGTAGGAGTTGGGGGTTGGTGTTGGTACTTAGTAGTCTACTAGTCTGATACATGGAGATCTTGGTATACAGGATATGACTTCAAGCTATTTAACATGTTTCAAGTATATAAATTTATTAGCACTTTTTTCTTCCCCAAATCTGAAACTATATGATATGTTGAGTTATCAACAAGGTTTGGCAAACTCCATCTCATTTTTTATACCTATCCCCCACCCTTGCCGTGTACTTTAATTTAAGGGGGGCGGAGCTTGAGGCTTCATAGTTAAAGGAACAGGGAACGAATCCTGTTTTGGGATCAATCACCTGTACAGTCTTACATATATCTTTTCATTCTTATTATGCATGAATCCCTCTTCACCCCTTATTGGTATATGCATTCCAAATTACGGCACACACCCAAACCCACATATCCCTGTATGGGGTTGGCATTTTGTTTCTTTTGGAGTTTATGTTTTCTTTTTTGCTTTTGGCCCCTCCCCAACCACTCAAAAAATAAAAAAAGGAAACAGCCTTTAATTTGGCTTGGGATTGAGCTATTCGGGCCCATCACAATCAATATTGCTAAGAAGAAATGAGATTCATAAAGAAGTTTTGAAGATATTTATTTTAGAAAGTTGGTTTAAGTATTATCATATAATGGCCGAGAGATTGAAAAGAACGTGGAGTGTGGTTCAAGTCGATTCATTCATTGCTTCATTTGGAATCAATAAAATTTCATAAAATAACTATAATTCCAGCTAAATTTGTGTTTGCATTTAGTTCATTTTAGGCACGTTGGATGTTGGCTTTGGAGAGGTGCAAAAATTTTTCTCCTTTTATTAAGAAAAGTTTTCTGAATACTTTATCAAAAATGAAAACAAAAAAATGTTTCTGAAGTCTGGGGATTGAAACGGTAATGACAAGAGAGGAGCAGTTTTTATTCTTTGCCTGAAATGAAAGGGACCCATGACCTTTGCTCTGTTTATGCTATGAGTTGTCGTAGGCTGTGTTTGAATCAAAGATTTGGTGATAGAAAAGAAAAGGAAAAGGAAAAGATAAGAAAAAAGAGAACTAAAATCCTCTTTCATGTTGTGCTCTTTTCCCTCACCTTTTTCTTTGCATTTCCCTTGATAAATCCGGATTCCAAACACAGCGTTAGGCAATTTTTTATCACATGGGAACTTTCTATGGGTGGATGCAATTTTCTAGTTTCTTTTCTATTCTGGATGCAGTTTTCTGTGGCTTTTCTTGATTAAGAATTTCTGTTGCAGGGAGATGCAACGCTTTGCACTTGTCTTTGTTCTTGAGTTTTAAAATGAGGATGGCTGTCATGTGTTGTTGCATCTAATTACCCAATTGGTGATTCGGTTTCTTTATTTTTCATGGGGATGCTGACGGTGCTTTTGATAGGCTCTGGCAGAAGAAAGTTGAAGCCCAACAATAGTAATCTGTGCTGTCAGTTGGTTCTTTGTTTCTAATGTGTAGCCTTTGGTTGCAGGAAAGAACTTTAAAACTGTGACTTCTCTGTTGTTATGGGGTGAGTTAAAGTTCATTAGGAGCGTGGATGAGATACATTTAATTCTTGATTAATTTATTATTGAAGGTCGACTTCTAATATTTTTTGAATAAAAACTTAGGTGATCTTTACCTTTTGTGCTTCTAAAATCTTAAGTCCAGTACCCGATGGTTTTTTTGTTTTATCATTTCCCATTCAAATATGTTTGATACCTGGCACTTTGTGTAGTTATCGTCTTCCCAGAAAGTATTTTGGTGTCTTGTGGACATGTCACATGTCTCTCCCCAACTTACTGAATGACAATACTGTGATGAGCTTGATGCTTGTGGGGATGAGAAATGCAGTTAAAACTATTGACTATAATATCATCATTTATGGCGGAGGAGAAGGTTAGCTAACCATATTGTAGATTGATAAGTCACTGCAATTTGAGATGGAAAAACAGGTTTGTTACGTCTTGACCACTGAAACACGGAACTGAAGGACTGTTTATATATACTAGCTGCAGCTAGCTGGTAGTTTTGTTCAGTATGGCATTTTCAGGAAGTCTCTGGCAATCCTTCCGTTCCCTCCATGAGGGAAGAATCCGCCAGGCAAATGCTCGCTCCCGCTGTCATATACGACCCTCAGTATCTCCGCCGGTGTTCTTCTGTAAGAGAGGGAGTTGAAATTGGCCGATAAGACGTTGGTTTCGGTCCGATTCTCTGCCCCTAGTTCAGGTGGTACGATGATGCCTTCATCTTTGATGCCACACATTGCTAACTTGTTCCTCAGCACTGAAATGCGGATAGTAAACTCTGCCACCGTGTGGTTGTACGGATGCACCAGTTCTTTGGCTCGTTCGTATAGATACATCCTTATAACGGCATCTTGTCCGGCTTCAACCCCCAGAAGTCCTGCCAAGAGCTGGAGTAGAAAGAATGGAGGATTTTGTTAATTAAGAGTTATTATAATAGATAGTTTATTTTAAAGTGAACGAGTCTTATTTAATTATATTATTTTAATTATAAATTTTGTATGAATTTTTTTATTTATACTGCATTATCATTTTATGAATATATATATATATATATATATAGAGAGAGAGAGAGAGAGAGAGAGAGAGAGAGAGAGAGAGAGTAACCCGTTTTGTTTTATAGCCATTGATAAGGGGGTTTGCTCCGACGTAACCTACGAGACCCATGTATGGTATCACATAAGAACCTAACATGTAACTGATACTGTCACGGTATGGATCGAACGGGGGGTTCAGCGGATACCCAAATGCTTCGTCAAACAATTTTGCGAAGTTGTGAGCACTCAGATCCATCAGAGGTCTTGGAAACCCACCAACCGTTGATATAAGGATCCTGAAAATGATCATAGCAAAAAAGAAACAATTAAACCCTTCAATCACCTAAACAAAAGGGACCCAAACTGGATTATGTTCTTATTCATTCATTAGTCATACAAAGATATATATATATATATATATAGATATAGCTATTTGTATGTATGTGAAGGTGAACCTGAGGTGACCAACTTCTTCATATCCAAATTCCGTGATGATGCTCTCGGTTAGAGAGTCAAGATTAGCTTTCTGGGCGCCAATGGGCGGTGGCCCTCCCATGACTAGCTGCGGCGCGACCTTGTCGAGGCCGTATCCAAGTGCTCCCCACAAGAAGAAGTCAGCTTCCAAGTGCTCAAGGTTCACTGCAAATTGCAGCAAGTCCACATCTTCTTTGTATATTGGGATTGCATGTGGTGGATATGTTGGCTGGCAAGTAGGGTGAGAGGAGGAGATGTAGATGAACTTGTTTGACATCAGTATCATGAACACAATGAAGGAGGAGGACGCTAAGAGAACAGCCATTCGATGGAGAGAGAGAGAGAGAGAGAGAGAGAGAGAGAGCCAAACTATGAGATGAAATGCATGAAAGTCGAGTGCAATATATAGTGAGCTAGGCTACATCTAGTCTTCAGGAAGGGGAGCTTTTGCTTGCCGGATTATGCAAACATACATGGGACAATTCAACCACCACGTCTATAAAAAGGAATTTCCTGCTCGAACACGTTATTTTTAATTAGTAATAGTGGTCTTCTCTGATACTTCACAAGCGTGTAACCAAATATAACTATCAAAATCCATATCCTTGTTAGGAGAAAACTCAATTTTCAACGATATCACGATTCCTCTATTCATGGATGATGTTACGTTTAAAGCCAGCCAAACACAGAATTATGTTTAGGTGTGCAGTTTTACAGAACCTAGCATTTACAGAGCCTCAGTTTCAGAAATGATAAGTACATTATATGGTCTAAACTCACACACATACATAATTGTCACACTTAATTTTTTTATTTTTTTGGCACGTCTTGATGAGTTCTCTTTAATTTCTGCATGTGCATACACTACACAACAATATATATATTCGTACATATATGTGTCATAATCTATTGATATAAACCACTCTTAACGTTTTTGTTATGGGGGATAGCAAAATACAAAAAGTGCACGAAATCAATGGGAACATGTTGATATTCACCACATATATGTATAAACAGTGGTCCTGGTTAAATTACGTATCATGATTGAATTTGGATGATATACAAGAAAGCTGATTGCGTCAAACTACCAGAAATGGTGATGGTGAAAGTCCAAAGATGGCCATGAGGTGGTGTGTCTAGGCGCGTAATCCCCCAAATTTGCAAGTGACTCTTCACATATCAGGGTTCAGGGTTTTACTTTCATATAATCAAGATTGCTCTGTCTAATTGCTATCTTCTTTTATAAATTCAGGGTTCTTTGTAAAAGGGTCTCCCCACCAAATGGAAAAATTGCAGAAAAACACAATCCCAAATCTGAAGTCTACTCATTTTGGAGGGAAAGTTGGGGCAGTTGGCTTGATCACTATAACTTTACTATTACTTCACTATGCTATGTATATATACCTTGCTGGTGAGTCTAATATGCCATTTTTGTGTTTCCTTCGACAAGTCTACCAAAGTAGATGCTTGGGTAGCGTTGTTGTTTGTTTCATTGTGCTAGGAAAATGTTATTTTTACATAAAATTTATGAAGAAACTCCCACCAGAATCATAGTGGCAATATGATAATTAAAACTCATTATAATAAGTGTTTTACTTTGAAACGAAAGACTCTCGTTTATATACATTATTTTGTATGAAAATTACGTATAAATTTTTTATTTGTATAACATTACTCTATTAATAGTGATAACTAACAAGCAGTTTGAAACTTAGAGAATGATAGGAAAAATAATCACTCTTCCTGTATCTCAGGTTTGATTTTCGAACAAGTAAAATGTTTTCATTTCAATTTCAAACAAGAAAAATTATTTATAACTTTTTCCTTTCTTTATTTTTTAACTAATTTTTAGATCAAAAAAATGGGCCTGCTAACTAACCGAGATTTTATCAGGTTTGTTATTGAGCCTAGCTAGCTCATTAAAAGATTCTTTTTGAGATGCGTAAGCAAGCAACTCCAATCCAATTTGGAACGTCAATGATCTTCAAATAGGGCTATCACCTCACGTCGCTGTCCTACAATAGCTGCTGGCAGTGGCCAAAAAACTTGTGCCTTTCTGCGAAAGAAATGTATTGGATGTTCAAAGTTTTATGGTAGTCATAGGCTCCACTGGTTAAATGCTAGCGTTGACAGTAGAGCTAGCCTTTACGCAAAGAAGAATAACTGGAGGATAAGAAGAAGATGCGATCAACTTCTTGGGCACCGTAAGGCCCGTTTGTTTGAGGGAATTAGAAGCAATGGATAGAATGCGTCATTGTCACATCTAGTTTTATGTTTGGATAAAAAAAAAAGAAGGAATGATTACTTCTTTTATGGTAGATGTAATCTCCCAAATGATAATACATCCATGGAAGGAATGGAATGCCCTATCCTAAAAAGAGGGATAAGTCATAAAAGATTATTTTGTCCATCCTCACATTATTATATATGTATATTTGTGTAATAATATATTACATTAAGTATTATGACACGAACTACATTATATTATCGCATTGTTATATAACAATGACATATCATTGTATTATATTAATATTTGTTGTGTAGTTAAAATATTGTACTAATAAAAATAAAAGTAAAAATAAAAATGAATGAACATATTTTATTATATGTTAATATATATTAATATGTAATGTAATACATTAAACTATAATATTATTATATTATACCAAGGCAATATATTTAATTAACCTACATTAATAGATAATATAATGGATATTATATATCTATTACACTACAATAATATTTCTCTTATAGAGGCAAAAACAAACATAGTATTAGTTATCTCATTGTTCATCCTATCCTAATCAAACATAGTATGAGTAATTCCTTATTACATCATGATATTACTTGTCATCCATCATCACTTTTCTATTTTTATAGTCTTACTTATTTATCATTTTCTTATCTAGCAAATAAAAGGGATTTTAGGGTATTTGACTCGATAATTACTTAGGGGTTCATAGGTAACGAGAATAGTTGAAGTGCGCAAGCTGACTCGGGCACCCGGTAAATAGAAAAAAACAAAAAAAAGAAGAAGAAGAAGGGATACTATGGGTGGCGTTATAGGAAATTAGCATTGTTACTTCTTATAAAGAAAGGAACTACCTATGGACAATGGAATCATGACCTCCTCATTTTGATAAAATTTTATTTAATTCTTATTGATTTTGAGTATTTTACAGTAAGAGTGTATACTGGGCTCTCCAAAATTTTAAACTTTTTCTTTTGACTTTCCAAACTTAAAGTATTTTTTGTTTAACCCTGACAAAATTAACTTGTTTTACCTTAATCTTTTAAAAATTCAAGAATCTTTGCTTTAGATTCTCAACAAAATTTAAAAATTTTACCTTCATCTTTAAAATTTCAAATTTTTTTTTATCTTATTTCTGGTTCATCTATGTTCTTACATAAATTAGCATTCAGTACTTGGGAGCCACTATGGTAACTTACTACAGCACCGTGAGTTGTTTTCACGGTTAGGTAGTCAGTTCTAATGGTAAGTAACATTTTCACCTTAATCCTACTGAATGATGATTTTGCAAAACAGTAAAAAAAAACAAAAGTTCCATCGAGGACTGACTTACTTACCATTGGAATGAGTGACATACTACTAGGATAGAAGATTTTTATTGCTTGGTGTCGATACCATGTAAACCACTCACGATACCGTAGAATTATTCGTCATGACTTCGGGTTTCTCCACTTTAAACCTCAATCCAAGAGCTATGATGATGAGCTTGAGCATCCGAGAAAACAGCCCATTGTGAAAATAACTAGGAGCCTGTTCATCATATCCTCATTAAAAGCAACGGAAAAAAAGAAGGCATGGCATAAATTCATGCACATCTGTGACATTGACAAAATTACGGAGCCTGTTGGAAAGAGAATTCTCTCTCCTTGAAGAAGTTGACTTTCATGTTGTAAAATTAAAAAAAATATAAAATAGATAAATATAATTTAATATAAAATAACATAAAATTAATTTTTCAATAATTGTCAAATATTTCTCATATTAATTTTTTTAAAACTATTAAATTTAGAAGTTAATCTTCTTAATTATCCAAGACTTTATTATATTATAAGAAAAGATATAAATATAACTGTATCTCTCAATATTTGTTCAGAACTGTTACTCTATCTCTCTTCTCTCTTCTTCCTCTCATATTTCTTTCTTTTTCTTTCTCTCTCTTCTTTTATACACTTTGCTTTACCATTTTCGTTGTCTATTTATAAATGCAAAACACCGCATAAGGACTAAATATCGCATGAAAGAATAGTAGCTTGCTGACAATGGGTTTCCATTGTCAAAAGCATCCAATATATATGTCAACTTTTCACAACACTCCCCCTTAGATGACTTTTTATAAAAATATGCTTCATTAAAACCTTGCTAGGAAAAATTCAGTAGGAAAAAATCTTTAACAAAGGAAAAAGAGTACAATATTCTTGTGCAACATAGTAAGGTATGAGTGCGTTTAAACTGCCTCGTTAAAATTTTACTAAGAAAAACTTTGTGAAAAAAAATCGTTTGCGAGAGAAAAAGAGTACAGTACGCAACTCTCCCTCATAAATACGTCCAATAAGAAATTGATAGTTTCAATTGTTCAGCATGAAAGATTCATGAAATGAAGTATGACAATTTTGTGTACTATTTTCTTAAACGCCGTAGTTAATAGTGCATAATTATCCTTGAACGTATGCTGGATATTAATATCACCGCTCTTCTGCGTATAAAGTAATTTTGACTAAATATGCTTGGCATTGTCACATTTGATATAACCTCCTTTAATTTGTACAATCATTATCTTCATATAATATTGTCGAGATATCTTCGATCAGAGATAATCAGCAACTTTTTTGAATATGTTGGATCATAGAACTCAGCCAAATACACTCTTGACTTGCTTCATAAGTATTTCGAATAAATGATTTGAAGAAGTTACCTTTAATATTTGCTCTAAGATATAGTAGTCTTGTCATCAGTAAATAAATATAGATAGAGTTTTATGTGGATAAGAAAGATAGCCAACATTTGCATAGCCAACTACCACTAGTAGTGACTCATTTGTACAGAATAATTCATGTTTGTTATTCTTTGAAGATAACACAACACGTGCTTTACTTCATTCTACTGTCTTGGAGTTGGTGCAGAAATATATTTTGTTAGTAGGTTGACAGAAAAATGTAATGTTAGGTCTTGTGCATTTTGCAAGATACATAAAAAAACCCAATAGCACATAATATGGTATTTTAAGAGCAAGAATTTCTTTACCATCTTCTTGAAGATGAAAATGACATTTTTGTATATCCAGTGATCATATAATCATTAAAGAATTTCATGGATAGACTTTATCAATATAAAATTTTTTCTGTATAAGTCAAATGATGAATAAAAATTCTTTCTGATAAATGTTCAATCTGCAAGATAAAATAATAATTTGTTCTTTCAAAGTATTTAATTTTAAAATTATTCTTTAAATAACTGGTAATTTTTGTAATCTCTTTAGGAGTACTAATAATATTCGAAAACATCAATATATATTCCAATAAGAATAAATCCAAATTCTAATAAAAATGTATGGACAAATTATATTATTTACATATCATTCTTTTAATAAATATTTATTGGGATAATTGTACCATTTACATTCAGATTGCTTTAACCCACATAAATATATTTGAAACTTGATAGAATATAACATTTAAGATTTTAAAATATATGTTTCAAGGATTTTAAAACATTCTCATATGAGTTGTGCTTTATATCGCACTATTCCATTTTCTCATTGCACAAATACTCAATTGTATCAAACCAATTTTATATCTTTGGATGGGTGGACCATTAGTCTAAATACTTTACATCTTCTAGTATTTAGACTACAGGACCGACATTTGCTGGTGTTTGGACTATATGTCTGACATTTCATCTTTTGGTGTTTGGACTATAGGTCCGATATTTTCTGGTGTTTAAACTACAAGTTCGAATACTTTATATTATACTAATAAGTTTAATTCTAACTCAGTAGTTTCTTTTCATTTTGATCGATCATATCAATATCGATATATGTCAATTTTCTACAGTACTTTTTGGTGATTGTAAAAGCCATTTTAAATAAAAAATATGTTGTCGATAATAATATCATTTATATTCTATTATGGTCTTGTATTCACATTATTATTCAATGAGATCTTATTATTTTCAAGTATCATTTCCTCAGCAGGGGACATTGAGTGCACTTCAAAAGTGTAATCTTAATCCCCTAATTAGTGGTCTGTTAGCCCTAATATGTTTCTTGCAATAGGTTTTTAGTAGTAAATTGCTCTAAAAGGATTTCTTTTGTTCATTGTAGGTTTTTAGGGCTAAAAGGGTGAAAATGGGCCAAAAGTGCAAGAAAACCATTTGGACTGTGAATTTACCATCCAAGCGCATCATTCGAACGGTCAATTCACTGTTCGGACACACTTCGGACGAAACAGGATACCTTCTGGACATTACGTCAGACGAGGGACCTTTAGAGTCGAGTTTTTGCTTTTGAAACCATTCCAAAGTAGTGTTTTTGCATCCGAAGACCGTTCGAGGTGTATAGCTAATTGTTCGGACGGTTAAATTATCATCCGAATGGTAAAATACTGTTCAGACGCACTGTCCAAACGCACATCGAACGCGCACCAGATGCACTTCGGATGATATGAGTAGAATTTGATTGTAAACCTAGCAGCAACCAAAAAGAAAAGGGGAATTGTTTTTGGAACAAGAGTTGCGGTGGCTGAGAGAAATCTGAGAATAATATTTGGTTTTGGTTGTATTTGTTTTGAATTTTGTAGTTAGGATTTTTAGAAAAATGTTTGGGATAAAATCTTGCTAGATTTTTGTCTCATTCTTTGTTATCTTCCCCATCATTTTCTTGTAATGAAAACAAGAGTTTTTGTTCAATATACCCCTCCTAAGCCTATACACTCCATATACAAGGCCTCATATACACTTATACACTCTACTCTAACCTCTCAAGCCTTCTTGAAGTCACTCAAGCTCCAATCAAGACATTGATTGAAGACTACAAATGTGTTGAAGGCAAAAGGTGGTATCCCTTTTACATTTATGCTTTCCCCCACCCTTCTCTTCTCCCTCTTAGCCTACTTAGGCTATTCTCTATTTTAATCCCCATCTTCAACCCCCCTTTCTTGCATGCTTAAGCCAAGAGGGCTCTTAGATCATGCCTAGAGGAAAGCAAGTGAAAGCCACCGTGTAGGGGGACCTTTCACTAGCCTACTTTAAGATGGTATGGCCTAGGAGCCCCTTGTTTATATGGTGAAGCCTAAAAGCCTTGTATGTGAATCATGACCCCTTGCATATTATTATTTTGGTCATATCTTGTATGCTTGGCTTCATTTTATGCTTATTGCCATATTCCACAATGCTTGCATGGCTCTTAATTTTATGACATTCTCAAGTTCTACATGTCCTTCAAAAATTGTTCCAAGAGTTGGCCCCTTGAAGTTTAGGATGGGATCTTAGAATTATGCCTTAGAAGAGTCCCCTACTAACCCCTAATTCATATTTTTGCATCATTGCACTACAACTTGCATAAAAGTTGCATTCAAACTCTCTAATTTTCAAGGTTTCCATTCTCTCAAATTTAGTGGCTAAAATGGCCCCATAGAACCCTCTCTTGAGTGGTCTTCCTTTATATTGGCCGTAGGAGCCCTAAATTATTAGAATGGCTCCCTTCTCTCTTTATGCTTGCCAAAGAATGATGTTCAAATTCTTTGAATTCTATGGTTTCTATTCTCTCAAGTTTAGTGGTTGGAATGACCCTATGGAACCCTCTCTTGAGTAGTCTCCCTTTTATTGGCCATATGAACCCCCTTTTGATGGAATCGTTCCCTTGAAAAATGGTTCCAAAATCCTTCTCCAAAGATGATTTCAAAAATGCATTCTCTCCATCTTTGCATAAAAAATGATTTTCCAAAACTTACCATCATTATGTTGATTTTTGACCCCTTACACTCTTGTCAAGATAGTGGTTATAATGGCCATAAGGAAACCTTCCTTGGAATGGTCTCCAATCACCAACCATGTAAACCATGCTCTTGGCTAGAGTCAAAATTTTCATGGAAATGATCTTCAAAAGGGTTATCCACCCAAGTCCCTTGCATAGCATGTTTTGTCCTTTAAAATTCTCTCCAAAAGTGCATTAAACCAATTTTCAAAACTAACTTCTAATCTAACCCTAGGTTAACTTGACCCTAGTTACCAAACCCTAGGTTAACTTGACCCTAGTTACTTAACTCTAGGTTAACTTGACCCTAGTTACCAAACCCTAGGTTAACTTGGCCCTAGTTATCAAACCCTAGGTTGACTAGATCCTAGTTACCAAACCCTAGGTTAACTTAACCCTAGTTACCAAACCCTAGGTTAACTTGGCCCTAGTTATCAAACCCTAGGTTGACTAGATCCTAGTTACCAAACCCTAGGTTAACTTAACCCTAGTTACCTTACCTTAGGTTAACTTAACCCTAGTTAGTTAACCCTAAGTCTTTTTAACCTTAGGTCAACCTAACTTAAATTAGTTAACCTTAGGTTCCCCCTAACCCTAGGCTAACCCAACCAAGGTTAATACACTTCAAGATTCCAACTCTTGAACCCTTCTTTCAAATGATCATTCAAACTTTCAAATTATCCTCATAACCTATTTCTCCAAAACCTCCTACCCCCATGACTTCAAAAACCCAACTCCATACACTCTTCTAATGTTCCTACACTCCATCTTTAAGGCATTTCTAAAAACGTGTTCAAAAGGTCACAAATCTAAGGTGTCCCTAGAGCATGGTTAGGGATTCCAAGGACAAGTGACAAATCAAGAACAACCTCTAAGATTGTCTATATTAAGACTCCAAACCTTTAGCCATTTCCAAAAACCACTTTCAAAAACTAATTCATCAAAACGTTCTAAAGACATGCCTTCTAGAATTTCAAAACAAGACTTCAAAAATACTTTTAAGTTCTCTTGAGTCATGCCAAAGCATTTTTCCAAAACTCCCTTGGAGTCGATCCAAAAGCATTTTCAAAACATTTCACTTCCAATTTCGAGTCAAAACTTCCAAGACCAGAAAGAGTCTTGAACCTCTAAAGACCTCAAAGTGTCTTAAACTTTTCCAAAGACGTCAAAGTATCTTAAACTTTTTCAAAGACCCCAAAATGTCTTCCAAACTTTCCAAAGGCCCTAATGCACCTATTTTTTCATTGGGCTCTAGCCCAAACTACGAATGACCTGATTCTCGCCAAATGAGATACGTAGGCAATCTAAAATGGTTCGGTCATAACTTTTATTTCAACTCCAATCCCTTTTTTCAAAAATTCCAATCAATTCAAAGTTTCTATTCCAAACTCTATCAAAACCTCCATTATTTTCAAACTTTTCCAAAAACTTGCATTATGCATCATCCATCCATCCGAAAAGTGATGACTAAACCCCATTTTTCTAAAGTGGATATAAAGTGGACCATGGTAACCGGTTATTCTAGTGAGTGAACAACGGGTGATTAGACATGTAGGTACCGAAAGGGCGGGGTAGGGTGATGATCTTAGGATATCTTCCCTACACGTAACCAACCCTCGAACTTTAGATTTCTATTTTCGAAAGACCAAAATAGAGTTATTTTCAAAAAGGGCTTAAACATTGCAAAAGGTTGCCAAACAACCTATTTTCCTAAAAACCCTCTCTTGAGGGAGTTTTCAAAAAATTTTTTTCAAAAACTCTAAGTTTAATCTTTGGATTAACGCTTAGTCTTAGGTGTCCTAACTCACATTTATCAAGTTAGGTGGTGACTCCTATTTTTCTAAAAAGCCCTTAGTCAAATCAATTCTCAAATCTAGTCGCACTTGTCCTTCTAGGGGGACGAGTTCTAATGACAGAGTTTCGTGCTTTAGGGTCTCCGAACCGAAAGGATATTGGACACTCAAAAACCGGGGCGTGACAGAAAGCAAAAGAAGGGAAGAGCAAGAAAAGAAAAAAAAATAAAGATGTTAGATGTTTGAAAAAAAAAAAAAAAGAAGAAGCAAGAAAAAAAGAAAAAAAATGAAACATCAAATGAAATTAGGAATTGGAATTCTGTCCTTATAGATCATTACATGCCTTGATCACACATGTCGTGAACTATTTATCCTTTCCTACCTTATACCTTTTGGCCAAAGTTACAACCGTACAAAGTTCTAGTTGATCTGAATAATACATGTCCGTGAATTCATTTTGAGTACAAGTTATATTTTGTCAATTACTTTGAATAGTGTTTAACTTTGAATATTCTTTCATGAAGCTATTCCAAGTCGAATACACTTACACCTTATCGGTTCTTGTTGTTGGATTACTCTTTTATGTTTCATTATATTTAATTTATTTTGATGAGCTTTCCGTTGTGAATACCTTGTGTGTTCATTTTATTGTGAGTGTATGCTCAGAGAGAGTTGAAATCGAGACTTGAATGATATAATTATTTTACTTAGTTATGGGTGAGCTCTAATGTATTGATACGACACACACACACATTGACTCTTACTTATGTTATTCGAGAGTTATTCTAACTTTTGTATTGAGTAATGAAAGGGAAGATGGATGATATATCTTGGATTATCTTTTGCATAGAATTATTTTTTCTAACTATCTTTCTTGTAGGTCATATTTTGATGTTTGTGGGTAACATCACTGGAAACTCTCACGAGACATCACTCGTCCACTAGGGGTAACCTAGATGTTTAAAGGCTTGATGCATAGGCTAAATGCATTCGTGACTCTTACGAAAGTAGAGATTATGTTTTTGGTTTTAGTATTTTGCTAGAGACGAGCAAAAATCTAGTTTGGGGGTGTGATTGTGCTTCAAAAGTGCAATTATAAGGCCTTAACTAATGCTTTGTTAGTGTTAGTTTATGATTTTATATGTCTTTTCAGCTATGATTTAGTACTAAGTAAGATTATTATGCTTTGTATAGGTTTTGAGCGTAAATGGAAGGATTTCGGATACATTTCGGATATAGGTTTTAAGAGAATACTGCTAAAGTACAAGCTTCTGAAGCTAGGGTACAAGCTGCTGAAGCACGTGGAGTTGAAACTTTGGAATGCTATATCTCTCAAACCAAGAAGGCTATTAGGGCCCATAATATGTCGATTCCGTACAACTTTTTGAGATCTACAACTTTCATGAAGGCATACTGGCCGTCCAGAGCGTCCGGACGAGCAATGGCCATGTTGGTGAAACTGTAAAAATTTTTCTAAGTGTTGAGACCCGTCCGGACGCCTTTGGGACCCCGTCTGGACGCCCCATCCCCAAACCCGTCGGGACACCCTCCAGAGGCATCAGGACACCCCGCTGCGGGCTAGAAACCTGTTAGGGTTAAAATTGAGGTCTTTTTAAGCCCATAGGAGTTCTTTTTAAGTTAGGGAGAGTTAGAAAACTTTATAGAGAGTTAGGAAATCTTAAAATTAGAGTAGTTTTAGGAGTAGGAGTAGTTTTATTGATCTTTTCACCTTTCAAGAACCCTAATTTTTGTATTTATTTAGTTTTTCTTTATATTCAAGATTGGATGTTCTTTCGATTGTTGCAAGCTATCAATATACTTTTCATGTGCTTTCTTATGGCTTTAAGTTGCTAAATCTTTTTGTTGGCATGGATTGAAAAGGTAAGTAAGTTACAAGTAGAGATTCAAGAAAGTTCTTTATTTTTTCAAGATTTTAAGATCTTGGATCAAGATTCATTTTATTGCCTATGAATATCTTCGAAAACAATATTCTTGATCATATCTAGTATGTATGTATAGATTAATTTGCAAGTAGGGACACGTATACCTAGAATTTCTGATAAGGGTATTTATCATAATTGTTTACATATTCCTATTAGGAGTACTTTAGAAATCTACTGTTCTTGATTAAGCTTCAAACATACTTTATATAGACAGGTTTATAAACTGGGACAAGTATGAATGAGACCCTGGTATGAACACTAGTAAATAACTGAATATCAACTCCAAGAGAGTAATCGAATCTTGATATTTTTTACTCACAACTATCATGGGGACTTACTTGTAGGCCTATTAACTGGATTAGTCCTGCCAAGACCTTTTGCTTATTGTTATTTAATCAAGTTTTCTTAATATAAATTTATTTTCATTGCCTAAAATAATTTCTCAAACAAAATCTCAAATCAAATTTTCCCTTTACATTCTACAGTTGTTTTTTTCTTGAGAGTTCTACTTTCCTAAAGTGAGTTTTACTAGATTCCATCCATATTCCCTGTGGTTCGACCTCGGACTTACTGAGATATTATTACTGCATCGCAACTATACACTGGCGAATATAAATTGCACTATTCAGGAGCGATCAGTGCCGACGGGCCATGCTGGGCCTGGCATTTTTCTTCATGGGAGGGCACGAGCACGACACGAAGCACGTTTGGCACGACACTGTAGCCGGTCGTGCCAGCACGGCACGACCCACTTTACACCTTTACCCCCAATACTTTTGCTACCATAGTAGGATTGCCTATAGTGACAGATCCTCAGTATAGATTCCCATTTAGGGCAGCCCTTGAGGATTTCGAGGTTGTGTCCACTGAGGTCTGTTTCCCAGGCACTCAGTGGATTGGTCGTCGGCAGCTACTGACTAGAGTGTTATTTCCAGTATACTCTGCCCTTTTTATTTTTTGTTGTCATTTCATATTCCTCATTGCTAGACATTCTAACGTTAAGAGGGATATGACGAGTTTATTGTGGGCCATAAGGACAAGGTAGACCACAGATCTCCCGTTATTTATGTTTAGAGTGCTCGCGGAATAGTGTTTGCACCCGCATGCTTAGGGGTTATCCCATTTGGGGTTATTCTGACCCGGGAGATCGAGGCTATGCTTGGGGGCCCGGTTTTAAGTTTTCCTCAACTCCAACAAGTGAAGGAGCCGATTGATAGGTCCACCATTCATTGGGGGCTTAGGTCACGGAGACAGCTTTAGCAGCAGCAACAACCATATATGCTTGCTCAGGACTAGCCCCAACAACAGCAGCAGTAGCCACAGGTGCTTGCTCAAGAGTAACCAGATCTAGCGGATCCAGACCAGTACGATCTGTATATTCAATTTGAGTATTCGCAGGACCAGCCAGGACAACAGCATTTCCATTCATAGATGCTAGAATAGTCACTACAGATGCTTAAACAAATGCAGCAAACACTAGATGCCTTAGTTATAGCATCAGCACTACAGTCTGCTCATATTTCGAGGCTGGAGAGTTCCATGGCTTTAGGAGTGACTCAGCATTGAGACTTTGCTGCTATTCGGGCCGCGCATGCCGTTCACATTGTTACACTTGAAGGATAAATCCGAGTTTAGACCGATCATATTACTACGCTTGAAGGTCAGGTCCAATGCCAGTCTAAGGTTATTTAGAAGCTATTTATAGAGGTTCGGGCTTTAAGGACAGCTACAACACCACCTCCTGATGATGATGGTGATGATCTACAGTAGTCTAGGGTTTAGATGCATCTTGTACATACATGGCATATCATTACCTTACATGTTGCATCTAAAACCCTATTTTGATATATTGGATCATGTTTTGAGTTTTTTGCTGTACATCCTTTTCTGTGTCACCTTTATCTATGTCCTGTATTTTTGGATTATTTAGTTACAGGGATGCTCAGACATTGATATATATCATTGACTTTTATTGTTCTGATGGAGATTCTGGTGTTGTATAGTATTCTGGTGTTGTATAGTATTGGTATTAGTTTTCATTATGTTCACACATTTATCCCTGTCTTTTCTTATATATGCTTTTTCAACTAATTGTGATGGATGTGTTGACCCTTGCATTTTCGAGGCACCATCCCACTATTTGTGATAGTATAACCTAATTTAAGTTTAGATGGACTTGCTTCTTACTTCAAATTACATAAGGAGTGCTTAATTCATGCATTGGTAGAGGGTTGTACATTTTAAGCATAAGTTATGCTTTACGATATCATTTGTTACTACTTTTGGCATTTTCATCCTTACCTAGCGAAGATTACTACCTTGTGAGCTTCAGAGTATTGACTGCCTTTCAGAGCGTTTACATTTACTTATGAATAAATCTTTCACCCTCAATTTTCTTGAGTAAATTCATTATATTTGCAATTGGTTCACAAGATAAGTTTTGATCTTGGCATTGACACTTATACTCTATGGAATGTTATGATTTCGTACCTTAGACGTGATTTTAGGCCCATATTTTTCTTGATAGCCATTAACTCCATTTTATATGAGCCATACGACCTTGTATTACTTCTTTTGTCACCAATTTCATTTCTGATAGATAGCATTCCCCTATCTATGCGGGAACACGAATTGGGTGTTATAGCATTGAAAAAAAAAAGATAAATAATTATAATAAAGAAGGAGATTAGTTAGAAAATTCAATAGGAAAGTGAGTTATGGTGGAGTTGAAAATATTAAAGTGAAAAGGAATCTCCAAGTGGATTGGCAACAAAAGAAATGAAATAAAGAATTGTGAAAAGAGGAATTGTAAAAGTTAAAAATGTTTATATACATGAAGACTTGATTGTATACAAAGGGAGGAATTGGAGTTGATATTCATTCATCATCTCATACACACATGATTTGACTTTTACTTACTTCTCTTCATTCCTACCTTATACCTTTTCCAAACTTTTTTCTTTACCGTTAATCACTTAATTGATCCAATGATGCTTGATTGTAAATTTGATTAGAGTAAAAGCTATATGTTGTCAATTCTTTGAATCATTACTCATCTATGAATTTTCCTTCTTACATCTTTTTCAGTTCTTGTATTGGATATGTTCATTTTGCATTAACTAACAAAATTACTCTTTTGTTGAGCATATCATTATGAGAATCATGTAGGTCTTTAATTGCAAGTGTATGTCTGGTGAAAATTGATTCAAAGCTTTAAAGGTTTGAATTTCATAAGTTTCATTAGTGTTGTTTAGCATGATTCTTTACTTACACACATAAACCTCTCTTTTGCATCTTTTCCAATTCTTGTCTTGGATATGTTCATTTTACTCTTTATACATATCTCTTTTTCTATATATTTTTGTTAGGAATTAGCAAAAGTTAAGTTGAGGGGTGTTAATTATACTCCAAAAGTGTAATCTTAATCCTCTAATTAGTGGTTTGTTAGCCCTAATACGTTTCTTAGAATATGTTTTTAGTAATAAATTGCTCTAAAAGGATTTTCTTTATCCATTATAGGTTTTTTGGGCTAAAAAGACAAAACTGGGCCAAAAGTGTAAGAAAACCGTTCAGACGGTAGTACAATTGTCCGGACAGTGGATTTACCATCCGGACGCATCGTTTGGATGGTCAATTTACTGTTCAGATGCACTTCAGACAGAATGGGATACTATTCAGACGCTACATCGGATGGGGGACCTCCAGAGTCGAGTTTTTGCATCCGAAGCCATTCTAAAGTAGTGTTTTTGCGTTCGAAGACCGTTCGAACAGTTTGGCTAACCGTCTAGACAGTTAAATCACCATCTGAACAGTAAAATACCGTTTGAATGCACTGTCCAGATGCACATTGGAAGCTCGCCGGACGCACTTTGGATGGAATGTGTAGAATTCGACTACAAATCTAGCAACAGCCAAAATGAAAAGGGGAGTTTTGTTTTGAACAAGAGTTATGGTTGCTGAGAGAGAAATCTGATAAGAATGTTGGCTTTAGTTGTATTTGTTTTGGATTTATAGTTAAGATTTTTAGAAGAATGTTTGGGATAAAATCTTGCTAGATTTTTGTCTCATTCTTTGTTATCTTCCTCATCATTTCCTTGTAATGAAAACAAGAGTTTTTATTCAATAAATTCTATATTTATAGCTTTAGATGTTAGTTGTTTATTTTTGTAAATTTTGTTCTATGGATTTCTTTAGCTAAACCCATTATTTGTGTGCAAATGTGAAGATCTACCAAATGAAGCATGTGACAAAAAATGGGAGCTTCTAAATCTCATTGAATATTTTGAGTGTATTTATTTTTTATTATTGGAATTGATTGTTGTAGAAAACTTAGACTTATAATCACGGTTTGATGAACTTATAGTTTATTTCTAAGAATCTCACAAAAATAATTAAATCTAATTCTAATTAAAATAAATCCTAGATTTTAAAGCTAAACATTCCAAATCAATTATTCAGTGATGATCCTTAATTTGAGTTAACCTAAACTCCCCCTTTTAAATTTCATGCGAAAATTGGTAGGTTGGATTAATTTTACCAAACCCCTTTTATTCCATTTTAAACCCTGACTCATTTTGCTTGAATCTCCATTGGCTTAAACTAATTTAGTCTTAATTGCTTTAGTTTATAGAAGAATTCACAAGTCTATTGAATTGCTTTAGTTAAATTTTTAATTGTTCAATTTAGTAATTTATGTTGTTTTTGATTAATTGTTTAGTTGATAGTTCAAACCAATTCACAAACCCATAAAGATTTTTTAGTTAATTTTAATTCTTATAGATTTAATTCCATCCTTGTCTTATAATTTTGATTTGAATAATTCTCAAATTGTGCTTGTTACTATTTTTAGATTTGCATAAACCCAAGGGCGAACATAATAATGGGGATACTCTCATTTAAACTATAAACGCCTCCAACGGGTGTGTTGGAAGATGTAAACCAAACATTTCTTTAAGAGATTCCTTTTCTAGGGATTCTGTTACAAGAATTTTTTCAGGAAGTTTAGATGATGGAGATTTCTCTTCTAGAGATTCATTTTCTTCTTCAACAATTTTAGAAATTATGATCTCCTATCTCTTTAGAAGACTGCGATTTAGGAGTTTATACTTTGGGGAGTTTAGATATTATACTTTCTTCAAGAACGCCAATTTGCTTATTGTTGTGCTTTTATCTTTCTGAGACTTTTGGCTTTTGTACTTATAGGGCTCCTACACTTCAGGTGTGCTTTGAAATCATATGTTATTATTATAACAGATTATCTTAGAGGGATATCAATATATGCTAGAGTATTAGCAGCTAGTATGTATTTGATTTTATTATCTTCTTTATATCGGTGAATGCTTTAGGCAACTGATTTGTAATCGTTTATAAGTAAAAATTTTGTGAATTTCTAATTCACCAGAATCAAGATGAGGCATTTTCACAATATTTCAACTAATATCAACTGATATACTGTTACATCTTATCTCTCCCTAATGGTGAAAAAACTGATGCATCAAAATGACAATTCACAAACATATGCGAGCTAACCAAAAAAAAAAAAATATGGTCAATGTCGTGCCCAGATTTTTCGCACTCGAGGAATACTCGCATAAGCGAGAAAAATGCTGTACTCTCTCGTTAGAACTCACCCTCCTAAAAGAATGAGTGCGACTAGGTTTGAATTGAAAAATTGGTTTGAATAAAGGGCTTTTGAAAAAGATTCAGAGTCGCCACCTAACTTGATTAAGATGAGTTAGGTCACCTAAAAACTAAGTATAGTCCGAAAACTACACTCAGGGTTTTTGAAAAAACAATTTTGAAAAAATCTCCTCAAGAGAGGGTTTTTAGGAAAACGGATTGTTTGGCAACGTTTGAAAAATATTTAGCCCTTTTTAGAAAAACAACTCCTTTTGGTCTTTGAAATCAGTGATCTAGGTTCGGAGGTTGGTTACGTGTAGGGAAGACGCACTAAGCTATCACCCTACCCCGCCCTTTCGGTACCTACATGTCAATCTATCCTAGATTCACCTATGAGAGTTTTTAACTAACTATAGTTCAATCCTATCCATTTTAGAAAAACAATGTTTGAAAACTAACATGATGCATGGTATACAAGTGCAATAAAAAAGAACTGAAAAATAAATTTGAAAAGAGATTGATTTGATTTGAAAATAGATTTAAAGAGATGGAATTGAAATTGGAAAGTTTGAAAAGTTGGAAATAGAAATTTGAAATTGGAATTTTAGATTTGAAAAGATTTTGAAAACTGCACCCATGAGGGTGGAATTGAAAGTTTGAAAAGTATTGTGACCGCACCTATGAAGGTTACCTACGTATCCCTTTGGGGGAATCAAGTCAGTCGTAGTTCGGACTGGAGTCCGATTGAAAAGAGATTGATTTAAAGAGAGAAATTGGATTGGAAGAAAGAGATTAAATTGAAAATTGGATTTGATTTGAGACTAGAAGAGGAGATTGGAAATTGAAATTGAGAAGATTGGACTTGTTTTGGAAAGATTGATTTTGGAAAGACTTGGTTTTGGGAAGAAGGAGGTTTAGGAAACCTAGACTTGAGATTAAGAAAGATTGGATTGGAATGTTGGATTTGGAAGATTTGGAAAGATTTGGAAACTTGAAATTTAGGAAAGATTTGGATTAGGAAAGTTTCGAATTAGGAAAATGTTATTTTTGGAAAGTTTCATTTTTGGAAAGTTTTAGGTTTAGGAAAGTTTCAACTTAGGAAATTTTTGAATTAGGAAAGTTTTCAAATTAGGAGAGTTTCGAATTTAGAAATGTTTGAAAAAGGGAAGTTTTGATTTTGGAAAGTTTTGAAAACAAGGAAGTTTTAAAAATAAGAAAGTTTCGTTTTGGGAAAGGTTTGAAAAAGGAAAGTTTTCAATTTAGGAAATGTTTGAATTAAGAAAGTCTCGACTTAAGAAAGTTTCAAATTAAGAAAGCTTTGAGTTTAGAAAAGTCTTAGATTTGGAAAGATGTTGTAGTTTTGGAAAGTTTAGAGTATAGAAAGATTTGGGTTTAGAAAGATTTAACTTAAGAAAGTCTTGAATTTAGGAAGCTTAGAATTTTAGAAAGATTTGAAAATTAGAAAGTTTAGGATTTAGAAAGTTTTAGAGTTTGAATTTTAGAAAGTCTTGAAATTAGGAAAGACTTGAGTTTAGGAAAGGTTTGAAAACTTAGGTTTAAGAAGTTAAGATTTGAAAAGAGGGTAGAATTAGGAAAGGGTTGAATTAGGGAAAATTTGAAAGTTGAGTTTTAAAATTTAGGAAAGATTTTTATGTTCAAGTTTTGAAAACTTAAGATTTAGGAAAACGGAAGTTTAGGAAGGATTTGAATTAAGAAAGAGTTGGATTTTGAAATTTAAGGAAAGATTTAAAATTTAGGTTTAGGAAACTTATGGTTTAGGAAGGAATTGAATTAGGAAAGGTTTGGATTAAGAAGAGATTGGATTTGGTTTCTAAAAGAGAAAGGTTGGATTTTGTTTTCAAAAACGGAGGACGGGATCTAGTTTCCTAAACGGGGAGATTTGATTTGATTTCCTAAAGGGAAGATAGGATTTGGTAAAGACTTGGAAAGGGAGATTCTAGAAACCCTAGTTTTGAAAAATTATAGTTTTGACATAGAAAATAGGTTTTGGAAACATGTATAGTTTTGATTTAGAAAACAAAAGATTTTGGAAACCTAGGTTTGGGGCAAAGTTTGAAAACCATGTTTTTGGGAAGAAAATTTAGGGTTCCCTAATTGTGGGTTCTAGGGCTTGACTTGGGCTCTAAGGAAAAGGGATTTTTAGAAAGTGCGTTTTTGGAAACGAAGGTTTTGGAAGGAAAACCTAGAGCGGAATTTCTAGAAGGAAGATTTTGGAAAAGAGAGTTTTTGGAAAGATTTTTAGGAGAGATTTTTTTTAGGAAAGTGAATCTAGGGAGTGATTTTAGAAAGCGAATTTTGAGGAAAAATTTTTGGAGAGAAGTTGAAAAAGAGAGTTTTGAAAAATAGATTTTGGAAGGGAGTTTTTGAAAATAATTTTGAAGAGGGGAGTTTTAGGAAAGTATGTTGAAAAAGAGATTTTTAGGAAGAGATTTTTGAAAAGAGAGAGAGTTTTGGAAAGTATAAAAACGTCTCACTTTCCTAAAGCGATTCTAGCCATAAGAGGGCTAGAACTACTTTAAGAAAGTGGTTTTGAAAAACAATAAGATTTGAAAATATAGACCAAAAAGGTTACTTTTAATGTAACATTTTCCTAAAGCAACCCTAGCCATGGAAAGGCTAGAATCACCCTAGAATTGTGGTTTTGAAAACATGTTTTTGAAAAAGAGATTTTGATGCAATTTTTGAAAACAAGTTTGAAAACGTTTTGAAAAACAACTTTGAAAACGGTTTTTGGAAGATGCAAGACTATGATATGCACAATGCAATTTGGGGTCGTGAACATACAAGGTTAAGGCTTCACCACATAATCAAGGGGGCTGGACCCACGTGGTCTTTGGTTAGACTAGAAGAAAGCTCCCGACACGGTGACTCTCCAATAGCCCAATCCTACACATGTACCGGGAATCCCCTTATTTCAAGCATGCAAAGAAAGGGCAGGAAAGAGATGGGGGATTAAAATAGAGAAAACCCAAGTGGGTTGGAGAGAGAAGAGAGAGGGGGAAAGTGCGGAAACTTAAATAGGGAGCCTACCTTGTATTTTGTTTATTTTGCGCGCCGTGCTGTCTTCGGTCTTCGGTCTTCATCTTCGTCTTTTGTCTTCAAGAGTTGTCTTCAAGCTTCGGGTTGCAGCTCCTCTAGTCTTCAAAAGATGGTTGAAGGCTAGTGTATGAGTATATGGTGGAGTGTGTAAGTGTATAGGAGGCTAGGGTTTGTGTATGATAGCTAGGGTTTAGTGTAGGGTGGCTAGGGTTTGGAGAACCTAAGGAAACTAGGGTTTTTGGAGGTGCTCGAGCTCTGTATATCGAATTGTGTGATTTCTAGGTTAAGTTTGCAGACCCCTTTCACGTTGAATGAGGCTCTGTATTTATAGAAGTAGGACAAACCTGGCGCTTGTTGCA
Source organism: Euryodendron excelsum (assembly GCA_033060915.1). NCBI lineage: Eukaryota > Viridiplantae > Streptophyta > Magnoliopsida > Ericales > Pentaphylacaceae > Euryodendron > Euryodendron excelsum. Next base: position 19,032,303 of record CM065377.1, read on the forward strand.
GTGGCGCCAGGGCAAAATTTCACTTGGCGTCACTAGGAGTGGCGCCAGGTCAATTCTTGGCTTGGCGCCACTACTAGTGGCGCCACCCACTTAGGAAACTTTATAAGTTGGCAAGCAACATATCTTTGACTAGATTTGGGTGCCTGTATTAGTGACTACCATGCAATCTTTAGCGTGGCTTCACTAGGAGTAACTCCGAAAAGTTCGGGAATGATTTGAAGGAGCCGGGAATGACCTAGGGGGCCGGAAAGAAGCAGGAACACTTAAAATAGTGTCCTGGAGGCATTTGACTCGAAAAGTGAGGATAAGATGTGTCGGAATGGTCGACCGGGCCTTTAGGGGCAAAACGGTCAATCGAACCGGAAAACTGCCGGGACAGACTCAGACTGTCCCGAAAGAAGACTGGGGATTTGGAAACATTATTTGGAATGTTCCCAGAGATTGTTGGTTTGATTTCCAGAGCCGGCGTGGTCGGAAAAGGAGACCGGCCCACCAGGGGCAAAACGGTCATTTTGCACCGGTTTGGCCAGAATTGACTCGGAATGATCTGGGAAGATAAGGAAAGGCTGAGAATACTACAAGAAGCATTCTCGGGAGGTTACCGGTTTGATACCCAGAGCCGGTGTGGTCGGAAAAGGAAATCGGCCCACCAGGGGCAAAACGGTCATTTTGCACCGGGTTGGCCAGAACTGACTCGGAATGATTCGGGAAGATAAGGAAAGGCTGAGAATACTACAAGAAGCATTCTCGGGAGGTTACCGGTTTGATACCCAGAGCCGGTGTGGTTCCCGGGGCATTTGGATGCCTAGGGGCAAAATGGTCATCTTGACCGGAAAAGGTCCAAAGGGTAGTTTGGTCATTTTTCACCAAAGTGGGCTAACAGACACTGGTGTTGACCTAGGTTTTGAGTGTTTCCGCCACTCTAACGGTGTGAGTATTTCCGCTACTCAGACGGGGTTGATGATTTGTGAGTATTTTCGCTACTCGGACGGGGTTGATGATTTGTGAGTATTTCTGCTACTCTAACGGTTTTGTGAGTATTTCCGCTATTCTAACGGTTCTGTGAGTATTTCCGCTACCCTAACGGTTTCGTGAGTATTTCCACTACTCTAACGGTTTGTGAGTAGTTTCGCTACTCGGACCGTCTCAAGGAATAAACTGTCTCGAGAGTGGGACTGGAAGGGGTTTTATCGTCTCCGAAGAGACGTGCCTGGATTGGAACCGTCTCGAGGAATAAACTGTCTCGAGAGTGGGTTTGCAAAAGGGTCTTACTGTCTCCGAGGAGACGTGCCTGGATTGGAACCGTCTCAAGGAATAAACTGTCTCGAGAGTGGGATTGGAAAGGGGTCTTACCGTCTCCAAAGAGACGTGCTTGGATTGGAACCGTCTCGAGGAATAAACTGTCTCGAGAGTGGGTTTGGAAAGGGGTCTTACCGTCTCCAAAGAGACGTGCCTGGATTGTGAGTGTTTCCGCCACTCTAACGGTTTGTGAGTAGTTTTGCTACTCGGACCGTCTCGAGGAATAAACTGTCTCAAGAGGGGGATTAGAATTGGAATAAGAAAGAACAATGCCCTTTAGGGCATTTTGGTCATTTTGCCTCTATTTGGGCCTGACAGGCCCGCGAAGCGAAGGAAAGATAGAATTTGGACCTAGAGAAATGGTTTCGATTGAAATATGCCCACAATGACTTAAAAACAAGTCTGGACGGAATGTAGACTGCCGAGTGGTCAAAAATGGGGTGTTTACAGTCAATGTATATATGTATGCATAAAATATTAAAATAGTCTACATGTAGTCTCACAAGACAAGCAACATATGAATAATTGCTTGACAAAAAGAATCTTCTGATTGTTTAGTGGATATCTATGAAAGTTTTTAATTATTTGACGCAACATTGTTAATTTTGGATGACCAAGACGATCATAAAAATATATAAATTCTTTTGGGGTTAAAACACTTCAGATGCATCACTTCAGGTAATTTCACAATACAAAAATCTTATCGGTTCAAAACACTTCTGGTGTATCATTTCAGGGGATCTCATAATTTTATAATATAATATATTCCAGAAAAAAAATAAAAAGTTTATCTATTATATGCTTCTGGCATGAAAATAAAAGTAATATAAAAATATTTTTCAAACTGAGCAAATATATTGTACTTCTAGTAGAATAGAGGGTATTATCAACATAAAATTTTGTTACTTTTGACAACAACATGATAACTCTTCTAGAGAATAACTTTTCTAGAGTTTAGCTCTTCTAGAAATTTTAATCAATTTTGTAATTCATGATATTGTCTTAACATCAGTTTCAGCTAATGTTAAGCTATCAAAAAAAATTTTTCAAAAAATTTTGTGCATTCTGATACTGTCTGCTAGACATATATCTTTTTCATTTATCTTTAAAATAATTGAGGCATGGATACGATTCATACCTTCATTTATAAAATATATATGAAGTTTCAATTTTATTCAAAGGATAATGCTAGAAATTTTAAAAATAACATATGGATCTATATATCATCAATCATCAATTAAATAATCAAATTTGTAAAGATTATTTTTACTGTTGAAATTTATTTAATACTTAATCGTACTAGAAGTATGTGACCAGTGCTACTTGTACTTGATCAAGGAAACATTTTCATAATTCTTGGAATGTTAATTCAACAAACCCTTTACTATTTTATTTTGTTCTCATATTATTTCACTTCTGATAGTATTTACAACATTCATGATATTTCCATAATTTCGAGCACATCTGTGACTATGTTCATGATTATTGAATAAAATTACATTCACTTCAGGAAATAATATAAAACTGATCAAATGTATTGACTAATAATAGCTTTCAATTTTGTGCATTAAACCACACTAGATCAATATCATTCATTCTCCAACAAGTTTAAGGAACATGCCAGCCATTGCCAAGACCGTGCTTTTAGTGTGCATGTTATGTCAAATAATATTTTTCATCAATCAAAACTTATTATTTTATTGAGACATATCTTCATTAGGAAGATGTCGTCCACATAATTTCTTTTGTGGGCTGATTTACATAGTACATATTGTATGCATCGCCACTTGTAAAATATTATAACTCTAGGTGCATTAGATCATAGTATTTCAACTTTAGGTATATAAATTTTTGAAAGATTACAGTATTCTGGCACTCATATCTTTTTTTATTGACAAATTTAATAATAATACTATGCTAAATAAGCAGCGGCGATAATAACTATAATTAAATAATTGATGCAATTAAAGAATGTAATTTGCACCTGGCGTAAGAAGGTTTGTGAATATAAATTAAAGTAAGCAATAAGCAACAAAATTAAAAGCATGGCAGGTAGTACAACCTTCCTTATAAAGCTTAAATTAAAGTAAAAAATAAAACAATTAAAATTAAATAGGCTGCAGGCTTTAATAAGAATTCTTTCTTTTCTTTAATGCCCATAACTTCTGAATGGATTTCAACATAAAATAAATTATAATCGTAAGTTTCAACAACATTGTAAAGTTCCACTTCGAAAGCAACATCTACCTAACTCTTCAAGGTTAGGTAATATGTGAAGAGATATTGGAGGAAAAAAAAAATGAAACAGTAGTATTCATATAATATTTTGTAATATCATCACTATGCTATCACTATTTATCAAAAATATTTTACTATTTATGAATAGTATTATCTATTATACTTAATATTTATTAATAATATATTACTACTCACTAAATAGTCACCCGCATATTATAATATATTATATATATCTCTCTAAAAAATGTGTACTAAAACTTTAGGTTGTTATACGTTTTTTAAGTAAAAAAAAAAACCTTATGCGTGAGAACATGACGTCTGAATGTTAAAGAGAAATATAAAATGAAGTACTTTCTTAAAGAACACAAATGTAGTATTTACTTCAATTGGTTAGAACCTCATGCTGATAAACGTTTTATAACATTAGAAAAAATATAAAATAAATAAATATAATTCAATATAAGATATAATAAAATTAATTCTTCAAGAATTGTCAAATATTTCTCAGATTAGTCCTTTTAAAATTATTAGAAATTGATTTTCTTGATTATATAATACTTCATTATATTACAAAAAAAGACATAAATATAACTGTATCTGTCAATATTTATTCAGAACCTTTGCTCTATCTCTCTTCTCTAGTTTTTCTTTCATCTTCTTTTTTTTTTTTTTTGGTTTCTCTCTCTTCTTCTACACACTTTGCTTTGCCATACTCATTGTTATCTATAGAAGTGAAACACTACGTATGGACCGTACATCGCGTGAAGGAATAGTAGCTCGCGTACAAAGAATTTTTATTGTCAAAAGTCATCCAATATACATGACAACTTTTCACGACAATCTGCCATTCATTCAACCCCCTTCATTTTCTTGGTCTTCTCCAGTAGAATAAACCGCTAAGCATGTTTGGTAGAACTGCCCCCAAGAATAAAAAGTAAACAAAAATGAGACCCACAAGTTGACAAGCAGAATTTTCACCAAAAAGAAGTGGAAAAATAAAAGAGAAAAAGAGCTGTCTGTCGTGGACTTGGCTTCTTTTCCATCCCTATTTTATAAGGTAATGCTAGAGTTACAACAATTTTATTACGGTACTTAACACAAATTGCTGGAACAAATACTAGTTTCTCATCCGAGAAATTATCTTATAAATCTAGAATTTCACATCAACATCATCACATATATGGTGTGTCCGACTTATTAAAAATGGACAATTCAAATATTTTTTTTTACCAACTCAATAGCATGGATAACAAGTTTGAACACAGATCTAAGGATCTGTTAATTATATTATCTCTACATTAGAATTGGTTTGAAAACAAACTACATGGGACACATGACACTTGATTTTTTCTGGTAGGATATATTGCGGCATCATGTTAATGTTGTGTTCTGAATCCATAAGCTAATTTTGTCGATCATATTGATGACAATATTGTGAGAGACAACTATAGCTGTAGCATTTGTGTATTTCAAAAATAAATATATGAGCCGAGATAGGTTCAACTCCTCTCCAAACCTCTAGATTCTCTAATTTTCCTAGTAAAATTTCTCAAAACGTGCTCATACCTTCTAAGGCTTTGTTTGGTAGAGCTCAAGTTTAGCTTTTTTATTTAATTTTTTTATTGTAAGAAAAAAAGCTAAATTTTTTTTTTATAGTTGTTTTGCGTTTATAAGCTAATATAAGTAATAAAAAAAAGACAAAAAAAGTTAAAAAAAGCTAGGCCTAAAAAGTTGTACCAAACGCATTTTAAATGATAAAACCTAACCCCCAGTGCCTTAATGTCAAAAAGTTAAGCCTATACCTTTGCTACCTCTTCTAACACCCTAACAAATGGCAATTATTATTGAGTAATCTTCTTCTTCTTTTCTTTGTTAATTCATAGAAATACTCATAAAGCATGTCATGTGACAAGCCATATATAATTTGTTGCTCGTACAAGAAAGAGGTCTAGAAAAGCAATACATATTTCCTTTGTCAATCTTTCTTATTTTTTATTTCGGGTACTCAAAGCCCACACGTAGAGAGAGGGTGAGTAAAACTCACCAACTAAGAGGTGGGTGCCACTTGTCACTTAGCTAATTCCGCAAGATTGAGAGTCCAAATGCTGCCTTCCAGCCCCATAACCCTTATCCGGGGTAGTACTCATTTCTTTGAATGTCATTTTCTAAGGAAGAAATCTTTTTCTGTGTTTGAAATTGCATCGATATTAATTTCTTTTTGGCTAGATACCTCCTTCACCTACCAATTTATTGACCTTTTCTGATTTTATTTTGAGGCTTGGCTATTCTCCAAAAAAAATGGTTATTAGATATGGCAAGTGAGGAGTGTTGGGGACTGTGAAATTTTCCACGACCTAGCTATAGTGTATACGCATACTATCAAAAGTTTCGATCTGATTAGCATAGCTTAATCTATGTGATTAGAATCGTACCTTCGAGATCTCTCTGGTTTGATCCTGAAAAACAATAATCAGCACTAAGCACGAAACAGCCGCTCGAACTCAACCTTCGGACTTCTACTGTATTTCTCGTACACGCCTTCTCTACAGAGAGTGGGCTCGCCGCTGCTAGGGTTTCTCTTTCTCACAAAATCGTGTATCTCTCAATTATGTGTAGAGTGTGTAACCCTAGCAGCTCTTAGAGCGCGTATATATAGAGGCTATAACAGGGACCATAGGATTAGTATATCTAGAGCTTCCTACGCAAATAAGGACTCCTAATCCAATCAGGATTAAACCTTATTTACATAAATTATAATTTATACCACTAACAAATTATAATTGCACTCCCTATTATACTAGAAATTATATTTCGAGATCCATATTATTAAATACTTATTTATCTCTCCACGTTAAGATTATAGATACCCGTCTATTAAATTAAATTACTGACAATTAAATTTAATAGACTTATTTAATTCTTGGATACCTTCCACTTAACTTATTTGATATGTTGGATTCATAATCCACTTGCAGGGTTTGACATAATTAAAGCTTATAAGCTTCCTCAAAGGGGTATCATCAATCCCTATACGGGGATGTGGATTCTATCAATAATAAATATTCACCATATACGTAATGTTATTGTCCAACTCACTGAGTTTATTGACCCACAAAGAATCTCACTTTTTTGTGAATCAAAACAATAAATACTACATGCATGTGTCTATTTATTATATTAGGATTAAGAGCATAAACACTCATAATAATCATGAGGTATTAATTATTTTATATAATCAGTATAAAAATAATTACCTCAACACGGTCCTGTTCAATACACAAAGTGTACTAGTGCAATGAGTTGGAACTATACCGTTCCCCATAGTCAAGACAGGCCTGTTAAAACTTTGTACTACAGTTCTACTGATGGTGTGTCCATTTCCATCTAAGACTGTAAACGATAAACTTATATTCCATAAGAACCGATAATCTGATCTTCCGTGTGTAAGTAATACTCTACACACCAAATCATCTACTATATAGAATAAGAGACACACATGCATAATCATTAAATAAATAACGTAATGCAAACATTTCTCACACAGATTCTCATTAAAATGGAATAACTAATTTATTAATAAATACTAAAGCCATTATACAAAACATGATTTTTAGTATAAATTCCCAACAAGAAGAATCTATGCTGTCAATAACAAGAAATAAATCTCAAATGCCACTTGATAAAGTCCTATTTTCTAGACCACAAGGAGGTGATTAATTAGTGGTCGATTGAATTTTATGCTAAGTATGAGATCTCAAGTTTGATCCCTCCTCACGTTTTTTTATAGTCAATTATTATTCGTGCAATATATGAAGTTTATACGATTTATGTAAAAAAATAACTTTATTCAAGTTCGAGAGTGTTGGAGATCGAAGGGTTGAACAATCTGTGATAAAAAAAAAAAAAAATCCTTTCTAGATTGTCCAACTCTGTCACCATGTTTTTTTAAAGTACTCAAATCAATTAAATTCAATATTCTCTCTTATTTCTCTCTTTTGTTTTATTTTTTTTTGGGTGAAAGAGCCAAAATCCTAGAAAAGAGAAGGGTAAGTTAGAATCTATAATTGTAAGTATGAGTCGATGCACCATTACCATTGGTTAACCATTCTCCTCCTCAAATTCGATACTCATCATCAGTAGAACACAATATTTATGGAATTGGGCATTTCTAATTTCTTAGAATTGGGGAAAACTCGTCTTACAATAGGGCTTTTCTCATGTATTAGGGGCAGGTGAATTAGTTGCATTTGAAGAGGGTGTAGCAAGAGGTATTCCACTGAACTTGGAATTATTGGCCATTAAATTAAAGTTAGCCGTTGTGGAGGTGTGATTCCATGCCACTCCTCACAACACAAATAGATCTATAACAATTTATAAACCAACAAGCCGAACCTTGACTCTTGAAATTGTTAGCAATTTTGTCATCTGTCCAAGAATTCCCCAGTCCACGGCATGTGATACATATGACTACAACCGAAGAACACTAGGCCAATTAATACTTGAAGTACACTTGCAACTGAAAAGTAAATGGTAAGCATCCCCCTCGTGAGCCCTTCAGAAGTAAGAACTATTCAACACACTTCCTCTCCCATTAAAACACTTGACTGCAAGGGCGATTTGGCTCCTCTCAGGTTCACGATCAGGGGATGTGAAAAAGGCAATACACTAAATTTTGAAAAAGAACTGAAATAGACTATGACCAGGGAGGGAGCCATGTGAGGCCCAGGAGCACTTGCCCCTCTTAATTTTTCAAAAAATTTATTTTTACCTCTAATTTTAAGAATCTTTTTCAATTTGATCCCTTGAAAATTTGTGAGTGCCCCTTATATTTGGAAATTTTTTCTTTGACCTATAATTATAGAATTTCTATCAATTTTCCCCCTCTAAAAATTTATGAATGTCACTTTAAAATTTTAATTTGCCGTAAAAAAATCTTTTTATATAAGCTCATATACAAGTATAGAAAAGTCAAATGGCCTATTATTAATTGTGAATAAAAATAAACTAAAATACTATGTTTGTTTATATTTTTTTCTTATTTTTGGAAAAAAAACAAGAACTTTTCATTTTTTTGTGCTCTTAGAAACAAAAAATGGACCATCACAAAATACAATCGCTTTCATTTTTGCATGAAAATGATTCTCGAAATTTAAAAATAGTTTTTTCCCCCCAAAAACTAGAGTGTATTCTAAAAAATTTACTGAAAACAAGCTTTAAAACTGGTTTACTAAGTTTTGTATAAAAATTATGATTATATAGCATTATGCTAAAAAATTTTTTGGATTTTGAATAAATGTTACCCCTGAGTAAACTTTCTTACTCTGCCACTAATTGAAGTTTTCAGACCCATAATGTTGTGACAACTAATAGGCCATTAATTTTGAATCATGGTTATGTTATAACCGTATGCATTAACTTGAAGATCTCCAGTTCCCTTTAAGAACCGGAGAGACCTGTCTCTATAAGGGACTCCTTGATATGTAACAAGCCAATATGAAGTAAAACTAGGAACAGCAGCAGATTCTGAACCAAATCAGCCCAAGGCATGCTAAGGCCTCTTTTAGGCAAGAGCAAGTAATGCCTAAAACAAACATCAATCAGGCTTCTGATACTATTAATTTGTTAATCCGCCTAGGGCCCATAATTAATTTCAATATTTTTCGTATACCCTCCGGGCGCCCCACGGAGGATAAAATTTTTTGGCTTGGACCCTGCTTAAAATGTTATTTTGTTTTCATATGTTATGCCTCTTTATTTACTATTTGATTTGAATGAGGTTTCTCACCTTTTCTCAAAAGTAATAAAAAGAGGACAATCTCCGATGAAATCAAACTTCTTACCACGGGACAATCCTTGATGCTAAACATGAACCATTACCAAACCAAGCAATTCTTCTTATTTACTCATCATCAGACAAGTTGTACAAAGAAAGTAAGGACTCAGACGGTAGCACGAAGCATTCATGCAAGATTCATACAAGTTATGAAACATGATCTTTTAAATTAGCAATCCCCATTATTTTGGACCTCCTGCAAGACGAGGCGCAAAGCATCAGGAGCTGGAAGGTTCTCCTTGATGACAGGAACTTGTAGAAAGTTCTTGATCCATGAATCCAAAGAAGGAAATTTTGTCAAGTCCGATCCATTGCCTTAAAACCACAAATTTCCTCCACAACTGGTAACCAATGTGCAATCCAACCAACAACGATATCAAGAAATCCGATTGTCTCTCCAAAAAATTTCTTCCCCTTTATCTGACCTTCAAGAAACCGTAGTGCCTCTGCTAATGATTCAACTGCCTTTGCTCGATCATCTCCACTAGAATAAAATGCCACTGTTGATGCTTGAATAACCTGCACCAAGAATAATTACTTACCTTTTTGGTTTTAAATTGAACAAAACAAAACTCAAAATAAGTGTGTATGTAAAGGCTACTTCAATGAACAATGTGACTGCCAATTTGAGAGAAGCTGTTAATATTTGCTTTAGTAACACCATTCCACTGTAAAAATTTCTTGACAATCTGAAAATTTATACATGTTCTAAGACCTTATCAGAAAATCCATATAAAACTATGCTCTAAACGAATATTACTACTCTCCAAAAATTAAACTAGTACCAGTTTTAATTTTAATAAATGTGGTCAGGAAAATTAAGTTCACCTTTTCATCTACAAAATCCACCCAAAAGCGTGCGTAGGCTCTCTCTTGAGGATCTTTTGGCAAGATGGGATTCTCTTTCCACATATCATCTATGTACTCAAGAATTATAAGTGATTCGCATATCAGGTTTCCACCATGAACAAGCACTGGAAACTGCTTGTAAACTGGATTCAATTGTAGAAGTAGTGGACTCTTGTTGCACAGATCTTCATCTATGAATTCATATTCAATGCCTTTCAGTTTCAGTGCCCACACAATTCTACAAGTAAATAGGCTTTCTGTTTTACCCAGAAGCTGCAAATCTGGGCAGCCCATGCCTTTTCTTTGTGCTACTGGCTAGAGAACATCTTGATAGTTTTTATAGATATTTCTTCAGCAGCAAGTGGATGTGCTTAGAAGAAAGCAAAATAATGGAAGTTTCCAAAACAAAATACAAAACACAATAATAAAGTTTCAATTTTTGGAGCATTATTGGTTCATAGCTACAACCACCTGCATAAAATATGTTTTAATAAGAAAATATTTTATGCAGTGATTCTTTAGTTGCATCACCAAGTAGAAACGCATGCACAACTATTCTGTAACTATAGTTTCTAGGGAATAAATTTCTATTTTCCTTGCCATTATTTTATTTTGGTTGGATTAAAGTAATGCAAGTATGGTTATTGAAAACCATAATTTTTTTCTAAGGAAATGCTTATCTATTTTTAATGCTGTTATTTGTTTTTGTTGTATACCATGTTTTCAATTACTGGAGCATTATTGATTTATAGCTGCAACAACCTGCGTAATATATGTTTTAACAAGTAAATATTTTATGCAGTTATTCTTTAGTTGCAGCACCACTTAGAAACGCATGCACAACTAATCTGTAAATATAGTTTTCTAAGGAATACATTCTATTTTCCTTGCCATTATTTCATTTTGGCTGGATTAAGGTAATGCAAGTATGGTTATTAAACCATCGATAAATTTTTTTCTAAGGAAATGCTTGTCTTTTTTAAATGCAGTTATTTGTTTTTGTCGGATACCATGTTTTACCAACCAGACTCTTGGCTTTTTATGAGTGTTTCTTATGATTTAGGTTTGGTCCTTTCCCCACAAAAGAAATCCTCGTAATGAATGAGTAGGAGACCATAAATAAAAGCATACAACTTATCTCCTTAGACCGCTAGTATAAGAATACGAGCCAAAGCTAAAAGTTGGTAAAAACGTAACATCCAAACAAGCTCTAAACGTATAAAAATAGCAAATTATGAGCCCTCTTTTTGGAGATAAAGCATCCAAATATTGTCAAATCATTATCGTCAATATTCACTTCAATTTCTAGGCACTACTAGAAAAGGGTTCATTTGCGACCAGCTTTTTTGCGACGGGGCTTTTGCCGTCGCAAAAAGGATTTATTCGCGACGGGATGTTCACCGACGCAAATAAAAATCTTATGCGATGAAGCATTTGCGACAGCAACCCATGCTGTCGCAATAGTTTAATAAAACGACGCCGTTGGTGGTCTATATCTGTCGCACCTTTAATGGCAATGTATTTGCGACGGGTTGATGTGCCGTCGCAAAAGATTTTTAGTGAAATGTGGTCGTTCGACTTGTGAACGACATAGTGTTGACTCCTTCTCCCTTTTTCATTCTTTTTCCCCCCCAAATTATGGACGAAATCCCTAGATCCATATCTCTGTGGATAGATCGATCGATCGAGACATCACTCGCCTCAGCCCTTGCTTCTCCTTCCCGGCGTTGAATCTCTCGAGTCCGTCAGCCCGGAGACGACCATAGCCACGGCCTCCACCTCAAGCGGTTCAACGTCGGCGAGGACTGCCCCATCTTCAACGGCCTCATCTCCTTCTGTCAGGCATCCTTCGGCCCTTACATTGGCGCCGCGGTCAAGCTCAATGCCAAGACGATCACATCGTCCTCAACTGGTCTGCTGTCAACCTCTCTCTCTCTCTCTCTCTCTCTCTCTCTCTCTCTCTCAATTTTGCTTTCCTCGAATCTCTGTTTGGTTGCCGAGAAATTGAGGAAAATCTATTGTTTATGTTGTATTAGTTTCTGAAATAAAAACTGGAAAGGAGTGAGTGGAGTGCTCGGCTTGTAATTCTAAATCGTTTCCTTTTCTGCATTTTCTCGGCACCTTTCGGAGCATTAAGCAGTAAAGTGATATTCTGTAGCTTCAAACCTCAATATTCTGAAACAAGGAACCTAAAAAATATATGGGATTTAATTTATGTTTTTTGTTATTATAGTTCACAAGCAGAGAGATATTGTTCCACTAGACATAAATGATGATATGGAATGATCGGACGAGGATGATGAGCACCTTGTATTTGATTTTAAGGTCATAGGCGTCTCTTTTTCTTTGTTGTAACAGCTGCTTCTTTCTATTATGTGCCTTAGAGAATTTGTACTATGTTTTTATTCCTTTCTTGAATTTTCTTTTTGTTTGATACGGTAGCCAATCTGGTTATTAGAGATGCCCCATTGACTTGTATTTCACTTGGTTTATTCTAAGTTGAGTTCATCTGTTAATGATTTTCAGACAATTAGCTACATGGCTGAGCGTGCGGTTGGACATGGATCATTTGGAGTCGTGTTCCAGGTAAGACTGCAGACTGTAGGACTTCGAAATGGTTGCAGTATATTCTTTCTGATGAACATCAATTTTACATGCCGTTTTATGCTCTGATCATCTTTGTTTATTCAGGCAAGGTGCTTAGAGACAAGCGAAACTGTGGCTATAAAAAAGGTTCGTCAAGACAAGAGATATAAGAACAGAAAGTTGCAAACCATGCGTCTTCTTGATCATCTAAATGTTGTGTCTTTGAAGCATTGTTTCTTTTCTACAATTGAGAATGATGAACTCTATCTTAATCTGGTACTTGAGTATGTTCCTGAAATCGTTTATCGTGTAATCAAACACTACAATAAATTGAACCAACGGATGCCGTTGATATATGTAAAGCTGTATACATATAAGGTGTAGTGTTAGCCTCCCTTTTTTTTCCTTAATGATGTGGCTTGATGGTGTTTATTTTCCTTTCCTATGTGGATTGCAATTGATCTTGGCAAACTCATGTACATGCAGAATTGACACCTTTCTACAGCATGCATTTCTAGTTATAATATACTGCCTGTCCCCCATACCCACCTCATGTTGTGAAACAAGTCTGGCCTCCCTTGTATGATCTAATGCTTAAGTTCACATCTATAGACTTTCCAAGTGTGGCAAACATGTTTTTATAGTTTGAATATGGCGAAATGCCAACACTCTTTTCAATAATGTTAATGCTACTTGGCTAACAGGAAGAAGAAAATGATGTGAGTGATGATATTGATATTATGAAATATTATTTGTGGGTTGTACTGATTATTTTTATGTATTCATTTCTGTCTTTTTTCATTTTCAATTTTTTTTTATGTACTGATTATTTGTGGGTTGTACGAATCGACAATGCCGCTTTGACCAGATCAAACAGGTTTGCTAAAGCTGCTTTTTCAAAACTAAGTTGAAAGAAAGAGAATGAAAATACTCTAACATAGCTAAAGTATAAGCACAGTTTAGCGCAAAAGATTCAGTAGCAGCTTGCAGAAGGAAAGTCTGAAGAAGCAGAAGCTACTTGGGAGGAGCTTGAGACTGTTATTTCGGATAGCAGTAACAATGTGGTATATCTATCTATAAGCACACATTTACATATATTTATATGCAGTTCTAACTTAGAATGTTGAGTCACTGGTGTTGGAGTTGCAGGACTTCTATAACTTCATGTTGGATTCTGGCAACAACCCTGTTCTTTCAACAACAGATGAATTGAAAGGACTAGTTGTGAACAAGTACTCCAAATATATTAGCACCAAGATGTTTTCATCGATTAATGGTCCTGACCTTGGTAGCAACAAACAAGTGCTCAAGCTGGGCAAGGGTCTGCTAATCATTAACGAGATCTCCACTCACTAGGTAATTACTTAACCCATGACTATTTTCTTTTGAATAGATAAGTTTTCCCTGGAAACAGGCATATTTCTGCTAAAAAGTGGTTTCATGATGAAAACTTTATGTTATACTGTGCCCTTTTTCGAATTGACTTTGTTTATGTGGTTTGTGTGATCGAAAACTTTAAATAGGGTTAGTGAAGTAACTCCGATTTGGATACGTAACCTGCTATTGAGAACTTTATCCAAATGGCATGAAAATGGAATTGTGGTTTATTGAAGTTTTCTGATGTTATAAGGTTGAAGCATTAGAAATTTTTTTAGGGAAGTAGTGTTTGGCATGTTGGGGATTCAAAGATTGGTTCACAGAAGTTGAAGAGTTCTTATTGGAGATGGAATAGAGTGGAGTGTAGGAGTTGAGGCTTGCTGGTTTTTCTTTGATAAAGGCTTCAGTGCTTGGTCAAACTGAGTTCTGTTGTTGGAATTCATGTTTTTACTGTTATTTAGCTTCATGCTGGAAGTTCTTTTTCTCAACAAGCTTTAATGGGCTTGTAAGCTTGTGGATTATATTTGGTTTAGTACAAAACTGACACTTATTTGATGCCTTTGTTGCTAGTTCTGGCTTCTCATCTACTAGATCTCTTGAACAGGAAAAAAAAAACTGACATTTGTTTGATGCCTTCCTTGCTAGTTCTTGTTTGTAATCTACTAGATCTCTTGAATGGATGTGTTGATTGCATAGATGGTAGGTTGATGCAGCCTTTATATAGTAGAATACTTTGAAGTTTGTGTGTTTCTGTGGGATTTGGACACAAACATAGTGTTGTGTCTAAATTTCTTGTTGAGGAGTTCGGCTTGGTGACTCCCAAAAACCTGAATCTAGGATACTGTTGTTGAACTTCATAAGTATTTATCTCTACAAATCACAGGACACGTGCATACGTTTTGTGTTTCCCGTTTTGTGGTTGAGGTGTTTGTAACTTAAAGACTTGGCTTCTTTGCTGGTCCCGGGCCCCATCTGGTAATGCTTGTTGTAAAACACTCTTGCTACTTTTCTCTCTCTTACTCTCTCTTTTATAAACCCCCGCCCCACCTAATTTTCAGGTTGGATCCCTTACATTGTCATGATTTATTTTATAACGTACATATTATTTGTCAAAACCCTTAGTTGAAGGGACCTAGAAATTTGAATTTGGTACTTCTCATTCTCTCTTGTTTTCTTGCTTAATGTGCGATGTTCTTCCTCTGCAAACTTAATTGTTGAATTTACTTTTAGGAGGCTAAAGAATTTGACGTGTTTTTCCCTTGTGCATAATGGTAATGGACTTTTGTCTATTCAAAAGGAAAAGGGGTGCTCAATTTCCTGTATTGTTGATATATTTTTTTCTTATGTAGCTATCAATGAGATTATTGCATTTGAAGATGTCTGCACATTTGTGTTCTCCAAGTTATATGAGGAGGTTGTGAGCTACCACGATATATAAGTAAAAAGATCTAGTAAATCCAAGCCTGATAAATCATAATATCAATTTAGGCTGATATTGTTTAAGGTCAATTATGTGTAAATGTAAAAAGAACCTAACTCTTCTTCGTGCGTGTACGTTTACCTGTATATACATATATATATATATATATATATTTCCCTTTATTTCCCTCTCCTTTTTATCTAAATAAAGAATCGTCTATAATAGAAAACATCATCATTATGTGCCATGTGAAAACTATACATAGCAAGCATTAACCTATAGAACCTAACTCTTTATTTCCACATGATAACTTGACAATATAAAAGGCCATGGACGCGAGGGCTTTTAAACTTAATTCGTATATATTTTCAAACTTTCTAATTTTTAGGCCTTCATTGCATTAATGTTGAATCCCTTCCTATTGCAGGCGTTTTTTGGTATATGCACTCTTGAAATGGACTAACACTCGAGTGACGCCTAGAAATCCTTGAACCTTTCTTTTGCCTTAACCTAGAAGCTTCTCTTTCCCTGTACCCACCATAAATCTATTATAAGCAGCCTTAAAATAAGTTCTCTAAAGCTGTGTGCCATATCTACTGGGTGGATATTACTAACAATTTTATGACCATGTGATTCCGTTTTGCTTGTAATGTAACTATTATTAGTATATATCTGATTGCTAGCCCCTTTAAGGAGGTGGGAAACAAATATTTCCCTACTTAGATAAGACTTGACCTAGCATTGGTAATAATTTTTTTGAAGAAGTTTGAAATGGATTGTTAAACAACATTAAAAAAAATCGAAGCATTCATATTGTAAATCTCTGTTTCACAAGGTAATTTGAGATGCATATATACGAGGATTCTTTGATGTTTTCTTGTACGTCCTATCAAATATCTTAAGATCTTGACAGCACTAGTCGTTGGTAACTTCTCTATCTTTTAGCCAAGGTTTAATGGCCAACAATAAGATTCCTTATAATTATCAACTATTTAAGACATCAAAAGCCATCACTAGGCATGGATGGGATTTTTCCTGGAGGTTTTCGTCTCCTAGACATTCATCCAACATATTCTGGATGCTTTTGCACAATTTGTTAGGAATGGAGAATGAGCTTTATGTTTGTGGAATTAATCCTAGGATATATGTGTTAATGGATGACATGAAAAAACTACTACATGTTTGACGCAGTCTGGGCTATGCTTTTTTTTAGTACTTCTCTGGCAGTTTTTTAATTTGTTTCTGAGTAGAAAAATTATTGTTTCTGAATTGCTTAATTTATTTCACATTTAGTTCTCTTAATTCCCAAAGGAAGTTCACTTTACTCTGCACATATCAATAATTCCAGAGTTAAATAAATACCCTCCATTACTTCCCAAATTATTCATGATACTTTTGGAGTCAACTCATTCTTAAAATCCTGGTTGGAGTTCTGTCTCTTTAATTCAACCTTTTTAGCTTTTGTTTTTTGAATTATGGTTGATATTATTATTAACTATTTAAAGTTAGTAGTATAGTCCCCGCCTCTAGCAATCTGGCTTGAAGCCTTGAAATCATACATTCTCTGCTACACTCATTGCTCTGTTGTTGGAGATTATGGGGGTGTTATTAACAAATTTTTTTAGGTTTCGGAGTTAAAACGGCATCGGAAGTCCGTCAAAGTTGACACGTAGGAAGGGTTAGGCACGAGTGACGTGTGGGAACAAATGGCACGGTCGTCGGACTCCCGAGATGAGAGTTATCACTTTTTTTCACTTAACCTTTAAAAAAAAACATTGTTTTCCGAGCCGTTTGGGTACTAAATTGTCGAAACGGCATCAGAAGTCTGTCAAATTTGACACGTAGGAAGGTTTAGGCACGAGTGACGTGTGGGAACAAACGACAAGGTCTTCGGACTCCCGAGATGAGAGTTATCACTTTTTTTCACTTAACCTTTAAAAAAAAACATTGTTTTTCGAGCCGTTTGGGTACTAAAATGCCAAAACGGCATCGGAAGTCCGCCAAGTTGACACGTAGGAAGGTTTAGGCACGAGTGACGTGTGGGAACAAACGGCACGGTCGTCGGACTCCCGAGTTGAGAGTTATCACTTTTTTCACTTAACCTTTAAAAAAAAACATTGTTTTTCGAGCCGTTTGGGTACTAAATTGCCGAAACGGCATCGGAAGTCCGTCGAAATTGACACGTAGGAAGGTTTAGGCACGAGTGACGTGTGGGAACAAACGGTACGGTCGTCAGACTCCTGAGATGAGAGTTATCACTTTTTTTCACTTAACCTTTAAAAAAAAACATTGTTTTCAGAGCCGTTTGGGTATTAAAATGCCAAAACGGCATCGGAAGTCCGTCAAACTTGACACGTAGGAAGGTTTAGGCACGAGTGACGTGTGGGAACAAACGGCACGGTCGTCGGACTCCCGAGTTGAGAGTTATCACTTTTTTTCACTTAACCTTTAAAAAAAAACATTGTTTTCCGAGCCGTTTGGGTACTAAAATGCCAAAACGGCATCGGAAGTCCGTCAAAGTTGACACGTAGGAAGGTTTAGGCACGGGTGACGTGTGGGAACAAACGGCACGGTCGTCGGACTCCCGAGATGAGAGTTATCACTTTTTTTCACTTAACCTTTAAAAAAAAAATTGTTTTCCGAGCCGTTTGGGTACTAAAATGCCGAAACGGCATCGGAAGTCCGTCAAACTTGACACGTAGGAAGGTTTAGGCACGAGTGACGTGTGGGAACAAACGGCACGGTCGTCGGACTCTCGAGTTGAGAGTTATCACTTTTTTTCATTTAACCTTTAAAAAAAAAACATTGTTTTCCGATGCGTTTGGGTACTAAAATGCCTAAACGGCATCGGAAGTCCGTCGAAGTTGACATGTAGGAAGGTTTAGGCACGAGTGACGTGTGGGAACAAACGACACGGTCTTTGGACTCCCGAGATGAGAGTTATCACTTTTTTTCACTTAACTTTAAAAAAAAAACATTGTTTTTCGAGCCGTTTGGGTACTAAAATGCCGAAACGGCATCAGAAGTCCGTCAAAGTTGACACGTAGGAAGGTTTAGGCACGAGTGACGTGTGGGAACAAAAGGCACAGTCTTCGGACTCCTGAGATGAGAGTTATCACTTTTTTTCACTTAACTTTAAAAAAAAAAACAATGTTTTTCGAGCCTTTTGGGTACTAAAATGCCGAAACGGCATCGGAAGTCCGTCAAACTTGACATGTAGGAAGGTTTTGGCATGAGTGACGTGTGGGAACAAACGGCACGGTCGCCGGACTCTTGGGGTGAGAGTTGTCACGTTTTCACTTAACTTTGTATGAAAAACAATGTCTTCCGTGCTTTTTAAATACTTGAATCTTTCTTTCAGTATGCTTATTTATTTATATGCATATTTATTCATTGTCTATAATATGTTCATTATTTTATCTAATATTTATATTTTTTTTTGCAGGTTGTTCGCAAGAAATAGATCGATCTATGGTGTTTTTTTGTCAGCATGTTTTGCGATACATTTAAAACTCCATTTTGGTCTATGAATTATGACTTTGTAATGTTATTTTGCAAGACATTATAAATATTTTTTTATTTTATGAATTTTAATGTGAAACAATGTGAATAAATGTGTTAGTTTACGTTGTCACGCATATTTATAAATATTTAAATTTGAATGAATGCTTTAATTTTGTTCTTCGTATAATATTAATTCTACATTTTATCAGGTTGAAAAAAGCTACAAAAGTATTCCCCAATTCAAAACAAGTGTTGGCTGTTTGAAAAGTATTAGCGACGGTTACATAACTGTCGATAAAACCGTCGGTGAAAATGCCTGCATATGCATATGTGTTGGTTTTTGCCGACGGTTTCGTACTGTCGCTAAAGCTATCAAATTCTATGGGTTCACGCTGTCGCTAATAATTGCGGTGAAAGATTATTTGTGACGGTATCAACCCGTCGCTAATAGTTTATTTGTGTCGGTCTTGCAACGGTCGCAAATACTATTTACTTTGGCGACAAGTATTTGCGACGGGGTATTGCCGTCGCAAATAATTGATTATTTGCGACGGCAAAACAGGTATTTGCGACGGCATGCTGCCGTCGCAAATAAAACATTTTTTAGTAGTGAGGGTGCTTAATAATTGTCAGTTCACTGTTAGGATATTCCACACAAATTTATTGACTATAGAGAAACTAATTTGTAATTGCAACTACATACATCACATGTTCATCTTCAATTTTTTCAGAAAAACAACACTCAATGTTGAACTATTTCAAGAACAAACAAATAACCAACGAATAATCAGCGCATAAACTACTAGAAAGGTGTGTTTATCTTCCCAAAATCATCAAAGTGGACAAGGGACTGATAACAACATAACAAAATCATCTTCAATTTGTGCTCTCTTTCTTGCTACTAGGTGTTTGGGAGTTGGTCGTTGGCAACAAAGCTGGTCCTTTCGTTTTACTAAATTCATTTCTCTTCACTTTTCAAGAGAAAGCAACAGTTAGATAATATCACGGTGATATGCATTGCTAGCCCCCTTACCGAACTGGTTAATCTTATGAGACAAGTGATGCTCTAACATAATATGAGAGCTCAAGTTAAAAAGAGGTCTTGAGTTTAAGTTTTTTCCTTTGTATTTGCATTATGTTTTTATCTATTCCTTTGCATTATATCTGCAGGTGCAATACAGGATTGTGTGTGAGAGAGGTGTTGAAGAGCTTGATATGCATTGCTGGTTTCTCACCTAACAATTTAAGATTTTTGGAGATGCGGTGCTCTAAGAAACACATCATTTTTCTCAAATTTTGTATCACTTTTTTTTCTTCTTCCAGACCCCAAAAAAGGAAAAAAAGGAAAGAAAAAAAAAAAAGAGATCCCAATAAACTTCCTTTTAAGTATCCTTTGGCATACAATTACCAGTTGTGGAGAAGAAACTTTCGATAATATGTCCCAAAAAAGGGAAACTTTTGATAATCGATTACAAAGTTATTTTAATATCTTTTGTTCCCAATTATACCTATGTGGCACCAATGAAAATACATATTTTTTGCATAAAAACTTCTAGTAGCACTTTGAAATGATGCATATTGTTGGGGTCATTTGACGTGTTTGGTTGCTTCTTATACAACTACTTCCATGGTGAGAAAGCCTTTATACAAGTATAATTTGGAAGGATCAAATAAAATTGTCTTACTAAAAGCATCTTTGGAAGACTAATTAATACTATGTTTAAATGTTGGATTTGGGTAACAAAGAAAAATGAAATTACTTATTCATATAAATTTATTTATGGATAAACAAACAAAAAATGGATTTTTCTTAACAAATGCCTCCTCATTTTCTTATTATTTTTCCACCCCAAGCAAATAAAACAAAAAGTACCTTCATTCACTTAGTTTTCTTAACCTATATGTTCTTTCTCATTTTCCTTTCTCCCAAAAAATCCAAGATCCAGACATATATAGCATAAGTGGAAACCATTATGCACAATGTCAAACAGGATTTACGCCTCCCAAGCTTAATCTCTTTTGACTTGAATGAGCATAGAATGGAATGCTATGGTTTACTACTAATTGTTGAGAGTAACTTTTAATTGCTATGAAGTTAGCTAGAGTCCATCTTCTTATCTAGCTTCCATGACCACAACATTAGAATCACTAGGTTGAAATTCGGTCTCAACAAAGCAAAACTTACATAAAAAATTTCGAAGAACATCTTATATTAAACTACTACCATTACATCATCTACTCTGATCTATATAATAGCAACACATTTTATATTAATATTATATATCTAGCTCTTCTCCTCATGTCTTTGCCTTTAGGGACACAATTCACTACATTATCTTCGCTGAGTTGGAACTTTCCCTAATCTTGGCAGTGTGGTTGAACTGAAAAAGCAAAAGTTGAAACATTTACACAAGGTTTAGGTAAGGAGTCACAACTCTTTGGATTGGGATTAGTGGGGTCATTTCCTTTGATCTTAACAACTCCTCAAACAAATATGTGGCTCAAACCCACAAGTTGTGATTTTCAAATTGACCCTTGGCTTCGATTAGTGGGACATGTTTACAATTTTTTTCTTTGCCATTAGTGATATATCTCAAATTTTGGCGTAAACTTTACAGGAGGATAAGAGTTAGGTGCCTACTCAACCAATTGTTGTGCCCCCAAATATTTCTCAAATGGCTTAAATCTAAGCGTCGTGCTTGACTCATTTTATTTGTCATCATTATCATCATCATTATGGCGCCACCAACCATAATCATTCTCACAGTGTTTCGTTTCTGCTTCTTCTTGCCCAAATTTCAATTTTGATCTTGCGGAATTTTTATATTGTGCATAAACTGTTTTACGGGTCTCCTGATTTATCAAGAGAAAAACTACAACCATTGCAACTTTGTTCACTTGTTATAGACTCGTTTGGTATAATTTTTTTTTAATTTTTAAAATTTTGCTTTTCTACTTTTATAAGCTAAAGATAACTAAAAATTAAAAAACAAAAAGTTAAAAAAAAAAATTGAGTCATACCAGCTCAATTTTAGGTTCAAATATATAAACGCTCATTACATGTCTAAGTTAAAAAGACGAAGTTGATTAACTAAATTTTTAAAAGAGAATAAATTTTAAGCCAGATATGTACTTTGTTGCGACAACAAAAACTCTGATACCTTTCTATTGAGATTAAGGGTTTGTTTAGTAAAAAAATTTTGTTAAGTTTTTTTTAAACTTACAAGTAAAAAAGTTAAATTTTTTTAACTTTTTTGTTTTTCTGACTTTATTTTAGTTAAAGACAAGCAAAAAGCAAAAACAAAAAATCAAAAAAGTAAAATTTTTCTAGCTTTTTTTTGTTTATAAACATAAAAAAAGTTAATCAAAAAGCTGGTACCAAACATACCCTAAACACATGCATATAAAAGCACTTCCATAGACCCCCTACACAAACCAAAAAGAAATAACAAAGAGAATTTACATTAGTTAGCATAAACATGCTATACACACAAAATTCTTGTCTAGAATAATAGGACAAAAAATCGTTGTAGCAATAACAATTTCTAATAAAAGAAATTAATAATCTGATTTGCAGGTTCTACCTCGATTTGTGGGAAGAGACTTTCTTGCTTGATTTGTAAAGTTCTCTATTGCTTGTTGTAGGTAAAAATCTTGTGTTTTCTTTTAATAGTCACCCCATTTATAGTTAAGTTGGAAGAGAATCTTGATAAATTTAAATTTTTTTATGATAATTATCTCTATTTAATTTTAAGAAAAAATTCTCAATAAAGATATTTTTGAATGCGTGTCCAGTTTTAATTAGAGAAAATGCTTGTCTTTTTCCTTACGGGTTCATGTGAATAAGTAGCACAATTTGATTAGCTTAAAATTTGTCACTCGAAAACTACATCTTTTTACATGTGACGACATTTTATTTACTCAATCTCGCAAGCTTTGATAATGCCCACAAGATACATGACAATATTCAATTTGTGGTTTTATAAGACATTACAGTTTACGATTGACCAAAATTTGAACGTCTACACGTCTACATCCACGGGCGAGAAAAAATTTTCATTACGTCAATAAAAAGTATAAACCATATTCTGTTGTCGGTACAAGTCAACTCTCTCTGTTAATTTCCATATCTTAATTAGTAATTTTTTGGTGTATAATTTAGGAGGTGGAAGGCAGGTTCCCACAACACAGCTGACAGCACCTACTAATTAGCATGATTTTAGTGTACGGACTGCTAAAATATGCTATGGCATTGAAACTTCTTTATGCCTCCTTTTCTCTTATGGAAAGCAGAGGTGCAAAATGGATCCCTTTTGTTGTATTCAATGGCCTAATGACATCGCCTTTGATGCGTACGAAAAGTCCTTTAAGAATTAAGAAGCTTGGGAAGCAAGATTGAAATTGCATTGAAGGAATCTGGTTCTTCAAGAATTTAAAAAAATAACATGGATTACAACATTATCAAGAAAGCTCATTTATTGTTCTTAAAAAATTAAAACTAATTATATAACTAATACATATTTATCATGAAGCATATAAGAAATAACTAATAAATTATAACATGCTAAGATCTAAGTGCTACAAAAAGAATTATAAAATATATCCATGATAAAATTTTATTTAATTTATTTATCATTCTAAATAATAGGAATTCAAATTTTGTTTGATTACAATTAGATTGGCTTTCATGTTGGGTATTGAAAATATGGTCAATATTATCCAATACTAGAAGTGGTGGTACACACAATGTTTGCGTCCATTATTGCCATTAATCTCACTAACCTCATACCCTCACTAATTGGAGTTAGTTAATTTAGATTAAAAATTACCATCTTGTCCATTAATATTTATTTTTTTAGTTCACAAAGAAAGGTATGGATATTTTGAAAAACTGTAATTGTGATAGGCTCCAAACATCAAGTTTTAGCAAATTCATTGTTTGCTTTATAATAATTAAAAGGAAAGGCACACGTGTGCCCAAACGCACTAACTCAATTCATGATGGGATTATTTTTTAAAATCACAATTGTAATAGGTTTTACTAAACTTAGACTTTATAATTATAATAATAATAATAATAATAATAATAATAATAATATATAGAGAGAGAGAGAGAGATTAGAACTGAAAATGCACGTGCCCATTACACAACTAACCCACTAATTCCAGTAAGCCATTATTGCAGTTAACTAAAAGGCAGTTAAGTTCATTTAAAATTACAATGTTATGTACAAAAGACCTCAGATGTTGGCTTTTAGTATAGTAAATTGACCTATTTACGCCTAATGCACATAATACTATATTCGGGTACTTTTTGTAAGGCCATTTGAAATCACAATTGTAATAGGTTTTATGAAATAGATTAAAAGTGAAAATACACGTGTGCCTGTTACACCACTAACCCACTAATCGCACTGACCCATTATTGCCACTAACTAATAGATAGTTAAGTTTGTTATAAAAGTAAAAAATATAAGGTAAACAAAATAACTCAATACAAAAATATAGTAGATAGTTTTTCAAGAACTTTTAAATATTTATCATATTAGTTCTTCTAAAATATTTAGGGATTGATCTTCTGGACCACTCAAAACTTTATTACTAGTACAGAACAAAAATACAATATGGTATTAGAGAATTACCTGTACCACTCTTCCTTTTATTTTCTCTCTGTTTTTTTCATTTTTATTCTTTCTCTATTCTTTTGGTTGTACATCGAACTATCTCTAGGCACCTCTATTTATAATGAATTGAAGTTAAGGACGCAAAGGGAGAGGGGTTGCGGATAAATGCATTACAGAAGCGACCAATGCCTTTCTGTCGACACTAAATGGATGGAGGTCATCCATTACGTCACTCTCCCCTTTGGATGACTGCAAAATAGTACAAGATGTATATTTTGCTGTGTATGTTAAAACTTCCTCATTAAAACTTTGTTAGAAAAAACTGTCGCGCCCCGATTTTTGGGTTCAAGGTCCTTTCGGCTCGAAGACAAAAGCACAAAACTCTGTCATTAGAACTCATCCTCCTAAAATGATAAGTGCGACTAGGTTTGAATTAAAAATTGATTTGATTAAGAGCTTTTTAGGAAAACATGAGTTGCCATCTAACTTGATTAAGGTGAGTTAGGTCACCTAAAACTAAGTATTAATTCGAAGATTAAATTTAGAGTTTTTGAAAAAGATTTTGAAAATTCCCTCAAGAGAAGTTTTTTAAGAAAATAGGTTGTTTGGCAATCTTTGGACAGATTTAAGTCTTTTTTTAAAATAACTCTATTTTGATCTTTCGAAAACAAAAATCTATGATTCGGGAGTTAGTTACATGTAGGGAAGATATTCTAAGATCATCACCATATCCCGCCCTTTCGATACCTATATGTCTAATCATCCTTTGTTCACTCACTAGAATAACTAGTTACCATTGTCCACTTAATATCCATTTTAAAATTTTGAAAACGAGATTTAGTTATCGCTTTTTGGATGAATGATGCATGATACAAGTTTTGGAAGAAGTTTTGAAAGCATGGAAGTTTTGTAGGAGTTTGAGATAGAAACTTCGAGTTGGTTAGAGTTTTTGAAAAGGAGATTGGGGTTGAAATAGAAGTTATGACCGCACTGTTTTAGGTTGCCTACGTATCTCATTTGACGAGAATCAGGTCATTCATAGTTCGGGCAAGAGTCTAATGGAAAATAGGCGTATTAAGGCCTTTGGAATGTTTGAAGACACTTTGTGGTCTTTGAAAAAATTTGAAGACACTTTGTGGTCTTTTGAAAAAGAGAACTTGAGAGTTTTGATTTGAAATCAGATAGTGGAGTGTTTTGAAATAGAACTTTGAAACTCTTAAAAGGGGTTTTGAAGTGTTTTAAAATGTTTTTGGAACAACTGAAGGGAGTTTTGAAAATGCTTTGTAAGCATGTTTTGAAAATCTTGAAGGTATGATTTTGGGAGTGTTTTGGTAAATTGATATTTGAAAAGTTTTCGAAAGTGGTTTTTGAAAACACCTAAGACTTTGGAACTCTACTATGGACAACTTTGGAGGTTATTCTTGATATATCACCTTCCTTTGGAATCCCTAACCATAAAAGGATAGAGGTACCTTAGGGTTGTGAGTTCTTGAAAACATTTTTGGAAATAATTTAAAGATAGAGAGTAGGAGTATTTGAAAGGGTTATGGAGTTGGTTTTTGAAATCTCATAAGAGTAAGCGGTTTTTTTAAAAAATGGGGTATGGGAATAGTTTTAAATAGAAAGGTGATTTAAAAAGGGGTTTATGAGTTGGAACCTTGAAACCTACTAAACTAGACTGGGTTGGCCTAAGGTTAGGGGTGACCTAAGGTTGACTAACTTAGGTTAGGTTAACCTATGGTTATGGTGACTTAGGGTTAATAAACTAGGGTTTGGTTAACCTAGGGTTAAAGTGACCTAGGATTAATCAACTAGGGTTTGGTTAACCTATGGTTAAGGTGACCTAGGGTTAACTAACTAAGATTAGGTTATCTTAAGGTTGGACAACTAAGGTCAAATTAACTTAAGGTTGGACAACTAGGGTCAAGTTAACTTATAGTGAGATAATTAGGGTCAAGTTAACCTAGGGTTGGACAACTAAGATCAAGTTAACCTAGAGTTGGATTGGAAGATGGTTTTGAAAGGTGATTTTATGCACTTTTGGAAATAGTTTTGGAAAAAAAATCATGTTATGCAAAGGACTTTGGTAGACAACCCTTTGGAAGATCATTTTCATGAAAATTTGACTCTAGCCAAGGATATAGTTTATATGGTTGATGTTTGAAAACCATTCCAAAAAAGGTTTTCTTAGGACCATTACAACCTTTATCTTGACAAGAGTAGGGATTTCAAGAATCAATACAATGATGACAACTTTTAAAAAACCATTTTTAATGCAAAGATGGAGAGAATAAACATTTGTAGACTATTTTTGAGAAGAAGATTTTGAACACCATTTTACAAAGGAAACTATTCTAACAAATTAGGGTTCCTATGGCCAATAAAAGAGAGACCACTCAAGAGAGGGTTCTATAGGGTCATTTGAACCACTAAACTTGAGAGAATAGAAATCTTAAAAATCAAAGAACTTGATAATCATTTTTGTGCAAAAATAAAAAAGAAAAGGGAATCATTCCAATGATTTAGGGCTCCTAGGGCCAATATAAAAGGGAGATCACTCAAGAGATGATTCTATGGGGTCATTCCAACCACTAAACTTGAAAGAATAAAAACCTTTGAAAATTGAAGAGTTTGAAAACCATTTTTATGCAAGTGGGAATGCAAAGATGCAAAAGCATAAGTTAGGGGTTAATGGGGGGATTTTCGAAGATATGATTACCTAGGGTCTCATTCTAAGCTTCAATGAACTAACTCTTAGAACCATTTTGAAAGGAATGTTGATGTTGAAAATGGCATGGAAATAAGAATAGTGTAAGTTTTGTAAAAGATGGTTACAAACATAAAAATGAGGCAAAACACACAAGATATGAATAAGATAGCAATATGCAAGGGGGGTTATGAATACATACAAGGCTTTAGGTTACACCACATAATCAAGGGCTTCCAAGGTCATACCATCTTAAAGTAGACTAGTGAGAGATCTCCCTACATGGTTGCTCTCACTAACTTTCCTCTAGGCATAAACTAAGAGCCTTCTTGCTTCAAACATGCAAGAAAGGGGGATAGAAGATGAGGATTAAAATAGAGAATAGCCTAAGTAGGCTAGGAGGGAGAAGAAAGGAGGGGGGGGGGGGGGGAGAACAAAAACATAAAAGAAATACCACCTTTTGCCTTCATTACAGTTACAATCTTGTATGGATGTTTGGACTTGAACTAGGAGGGCTTTAAGAGTGCTTGATGGGCTCGAAGAAGGTGTTCTATGGTATGGAGGGCTATGTAGGTGAAGTGTATGTGTTAGGGGAAGGTTGAATCTAGTCTAAGTGTTTGAGGTGTGGGATGTATATAGAAATTTGAGGTTCTGAAGTAATTTTTGTAGAGTTTCGCTATCAATTTCAAATCTATAATATGCAAAGGGGGAGGCTTGTATTTATAGGCAATCTGGGAGAAGCCTAGCGCATGTGTTACATGCACTTGCGCTTGCGCCAGTACTGTTCCATTGCCAGAATGCCACGTGGCACCCATTGTATTGGCTAAATCCTGACGGTTGATCGAACTTTGGTCGATTTGATCAAAAACTAGGCACATGTAACATACATTCCGTCACCGGGAGTGTTCGTTTAAATTTTGCCTCAATAATTAAGCCAACCAGGAAGGCTTCAGAGGAATCAGTTGCATCCATGGTGTTCTCCTAAGATTTCTCGTGAACTTTCAAGTTTTCAAAAAGTTTGAATGGTGTTCGGAAGTGTGAGATATTGTCTCAGAAAATGTGCATGAAATCGCATCTCTGTGGAGTATTTGTGATATGCTCCATGGGGGTTCAAACGTAGCTGTTTTGTGCCGCATGGCCGAGGCGTTCGGGAAGCAATCTCTCCGATCGAATCGTATCGATGGAAAGTACTCTGAAAATACTTTCAAAAATTTTCTAATTTGCACATTTCTCAAGTCGTTTGATGGTGCGTTATAATTAGGAAGTGGAGAAAGAGTCAACTTTGGCGGAGCGTCTCACAGACGCTCTAAAGGTGGTTGAAAAGTAGCAGTTTTTTAGCCACGCGATGAAGGACTTTGGGGGGTGATCTATCCGATCGAACTGTATCGATGGAAAGACCTATGGACGAGCTTTTAGGAATTCCATGGTTTACCCATTTTTCACGTCGTTTGATGGTGCGTTATAACCAGGGAATTGAAAAAAAAAGACAATTTTGGCGGAGTGTCAGTGAGACGCTCCAGAGAACTTTTATCGAGTCGAGGGTGTTTAGTGTCGTAAGGTCCTCTTTAGGTTAAACAATGGTGTATGACAAGACCCACCGTTCAAAATTCTAGGACTGGTGTTGTTTCGGAGCGCGTTCAGGTTGTCAGGGGCAAAATGGTCATTTTAACTAAGTTTGGTTGAAAATGGTTAGGAATGGATCAGAGTGTTATGTTAAGCGTGTCGAGTCATCCAGAGATGATCCCGAGAGATTCTTTTACTGTTCGGCAAGATTTGTGCAGCGCTGGGCTGTTCAAGGGTAAAATGATCATTTTGACCGGAGTTAGCCATGATGGGACCGAAATTGGACAGAATGACGTGCGGAGTACGCCTAACTGTTTAGTAGCACTTTGGAAGGGTGGACTTACCATTTTAAGGGATTTTGAACTTTCTTAAAACGTGCCTGGAGGCCCAAGGGGCAGGCTTGGTCATTTTTCACTGAGTTAGGCTAGCAGGCGCCAGTGTTGACCTAGGTGTTGGTTCCCGAGACTGCCCGGCCTCGGAAAACTACATATGCGGTGTTGGTCCTTGAGACCGCCTGGTCTTAAAGAGCTACCTGTAGGGTGGTGTTGGTCTCCGAGAATGCCTGGTCTCGGAGAACTACCAAATGACGGACATTCTACATAGGCGGGTTAGCAGGCGCCAGAAGTGAACCGTCTAGAACTTGATAAGGTGTTGGTCCCCGAGATCGCTCGATCTAGGGAAACTACCTGGATGGCATTGGTTCCCGAGACCGCTCGGTCCCGGAAAGCTGCTTGGAATGCCTAGGGGCATGATGGTGTTTATGGCTTTAGCGGAACCTTATGGGCCCGGGAAGTGACTAGTTGACTGGATTGGAGTTTGAAAGACCCGTCTTGGGCTTGCAGGTACTGTGATGTTTGAAAATGAGGTCCGGTCGGGCCAGAGATTGCTGAGCGGGCAAAAATGGGGTGCTTACAAAAACCCAGTAAGAAAAAACTGTAACGAAGGAAAAAGAGTATAGTATTTAACTTTTCCTGAACAATAAGAACTTCGTTTGCTTCATGAAAGGTTTCTGAGACGGTGCATATCAAGGCCATGCACAAGCTTATCAAATGTTGTAGTTGGTAGTGCTTTAGTAAATAAGTTTACCAAATTATCACTAGATCATATTTTCTGGACATCAATATCATCACTTTTCTGTGGCTCATGTGTATGAAAGAACTTTGGAGAAATATGCTTCGTTCTATCACCTTTGATATAGCCTTCCTTAATTTATGCAATACAAGCTGCATTATCCTCGTATAATATTGTCAAAGTATCTTTGACTGTAGATAATCTGCAACTTTCTTGAATATATTGAATCATAAATCTTAGCCAGATGTATTATCGGCTTGCTTCATGAATTGCAATTATCTCAAAATGATTTGAAGAAGTTGTAATTAATCTTTGCTTCACAGATCGCTAGGATATAACAATGTTACCATAAGTAAACACATACCCAGTTTGAGACCAAACTTTATGAGAATCAAAAAGCCAGTCCGCGTCAACATAGCCAATCAATTCAGGTTGTGACTCCTTTGAATAGAATAAAACCATATCAATTGTCCCTCGTAGGTAACGCAGTATATGTTTAAATTTTTTTAATGTCTTTGTGTTGGTGCAGAACTATATCCTGCCAATAAATTGACAAAGAATGCTATATCAGGTCTTGTACAATTTGTAAGATACATAAGAGCACTGAATGCATTAAGATATGATATTTTAGGACCAAAAAGTTTTTCACTATCTTCTTGAGGACGAAAAAGTTAAGAACTGAATGGATAAGTTTTGTCCATATAAAACTGTTTTAAAACCTTTTCAGCATATGACGATTGATGAACAAAAATTATATTTGATAAGTGTTCAATCTGTAATCTAAGACAATACTTGGTTCTCCCAAGATCTTTCATTTCAAACTCCTTTTTTTAAATAATTAACAGCTTTAGTAATCTCTTCAGAAGTTCTAATCAGATTCAAATCGTCAACATAGACTGCAATGACAACAAATTCGGATTCTGATTTCTTAATGAAAACGTATAGGTAAATGGTATTATTCACATATGTTTCTTTCAAGAGATATTCATTTAGACGATTGTACCACATGCGATTGAATTACTTTAACCCGCATAACAATCTTTGAAACTTGATTGAACACAAATTTCATGGTTTTGAAATATTTGCTATAGGCATCTTAAATCCTTCAGGGTTTCTCATATATAAATCATTATCCAAATTTTCATATAAGTAAGCAGTCACTACATCCATTAGACGCATATCTAGTCCTTCTGATACTAATAAACTAAGCAAAAATCTGAATATAATTGCATCCATTATAGGAGAATAAGTCTCATCATAGTTAATACCATGTCGTTGCGAGAAACCTTATGTTACGAGTCGGGCTTTATATTGTACTATTTCATTTTTCTCATTTTGCTTTCGTTGGAATACCCATTTATATCTAACTGGTTTCACATCTTCAGGTGTATGGAGTACAAGTCCAAATACTTTAAGTTGCACTAATGAGTGTAATTCTGCCTCTGTAACTTCTTTTTATTTTGGCCAATCAATTCTACATCAACATTCGTCAACTGTCTGTGGTTCAATCTCTTTATTATTTCTGATAATACCAAGAGCTACTTTAAATGAAAATATGTTGTCGACAACCATCTTATTTCTATTCTAGCTTTCCCCTGTATTCATATAACTTGTTGAGATCTCATTATTTTTAGGTATCATATCACTTATAGAAAATATCTCTTCAAGAGGTTTCTCTTCTAGGAATTCTTCTTTATGATTCTCATCTTCGGGATGTTTAGATAGTATTCTCTTCAGGAGTACCAACTTACTTATGCATTTCTTCTTGTATCTTCATTTTTCTAGAAACAGTGTCTTTTGCACTGACAGGCCTCTCACCCTTCAAGCGTGTTTTAGATTCATTTGCTGCTTTGCTAATACATTGTCCTACATTGGAGTATTAGCAGTTAGTATATATGATTTTGTCACTTTCTTTGTGTTAGTAAACGCATCAAGCAATTGATTTACAATTATATGTAAATGAATAATTTTGTGAATTTCTTATTCACATTGACTAGTTCTAGGATCTATGTGAGACAGCATCGACATATTCC
This sequence comes from Euryodendron excelsum, assembly GCA_033060915.1. NCBI lineage: Eukaryota > Viridiplantae > Streptophyta > Magnoliopsida > Ericales > Pentaphylacaceae > Euryodendron > Euryodendron excelsum. Next base: position 19,064,407 of record CM065377.1, read on the forward strand.
AACTGATATTTCATTGTTTTTCTAATTGCGTCTTTTCTCTCCCTAATTGTGGAAAGACTAACTCATCAAAATGACAATTCGCAAAACGTACCTTGAACACATCACCTGTTATGGGTTTCAAATATGTAATAATAGATGGAGAATCAAAACCAACATAAATTCCAAATCTACATTGGAGACCCATTTTAGTACATTGTGGGGGTGAGATAGGTACATATATAGTACAACTAAAAACTCGTAAGTGAGAAATATTTAGTTGTTGATCAATGACAAGTTGTAATGGTAAACACTGATGAGATGCAGTTGGTCAGATTCTTACCAATGATACAGCATGCAATATGGCATGTCTCTAAGCAGAAACAGGTAATTTTATTTTCGTAAGTAAATGTCGAGTAATAAACTGAAGCTGTTTTATAAAATTTTTGACAAGAACATTTTGTGTATGTGTGTGAGCAATTGAGTTTTCAACATTAATTCCTATTGACATGCAGTAATCATCAAAGGCTTGAAAAATAAATTTTTCAAGATTATCTAGTCGTATAAACTTGATCAGATAATCTGAAAACTATGCCCGTAAGCGAATAATTTGAGTAAGAAATCTAGCAAATGCAATATTACGGGTAGAAAATTTTAAGTAAGAAATCTAACAAAAGCAATATTACGGGTAGAAAGTAAACAAACATATGACCACCGTGTGGATACATCTATTAAAACCATAAAATAATAATATGGTCCACATAGAAGATGTATTGGCCTACAGATATCCCCTTGAATTTTTTGTAAGAATGATGGGGACTTAAAACCTACCTTTGAAGAAGATCGTCTAACAATTAATTTTCTTATGAATAGACAATACATGTATAATCATTTGATACAAGAATCTTCTGGTTCTTTAGCAAATGTCCATGTGAATTTTCAATAATTCGATGCATCATTGTTGACCCTGGATGACCCAAACGATCATGCCATAGTATAAAATTCTTTGGGTCAAAACACTTTTGGTGCATTACTATAGGTGATTCTTCCGCTTTTATAGAAGTATAATATAATCCATAAAACAATGCAGCAAATTTCTCTAATATGTATTTCTTTCCTGAAATATAAGAAATAATGTAGAGCTATTCTACATTATCAACATTCGTCATCTCAATATGATATCCATTACAACGTATATCTTTAAAACTGATCAGATTCAATATAGATTTAGTTGAATACAATGCATTATTAATGCATAGCTTTGTTATTCTTGGCAATATTATATTAGCCCTTTTAGAGCCTTCAATTAATTTTGTTGTGCCAGAGATAGTATTAACATTAGCTTCAAGTAATGTCAAGTGTGAGAAATATTTTTTTTCTCTTAAAGAATTGTGTGCATTGTTTTACTGTCTACCAGACATATGCCTTCACCATTCATTTTAAAAATACTCAACGCATTGGTACAATCCATATATCTATATAACATAGTAAGAGTGCCTAATTAAAACATGATAATTTATTAAAAAGAAAAGCATATGAAGGAAACATTACAAAAGATGATAAGAAACTAAATGGAATAGAACAATGAGACAATAATATTAAGTAGTGTGGACATCCCCATCACCAATTAAATGGTCTATTCTTCCACTTGCATCTTCAAAGAAATCTGAGACATCTAGATGAGTAATATCAATTGGGCCATTAAAATATCTAAAATGCATTTTTATATTTTTTCCTTTATCTTTAAGTGAAGCTTGATAAAACTCTCTTAAATGTTTGGGCGTACAACAGGTACGTGACTAATGTCTTTTCATTCTACACCTGTAACAAATATCTTTATACTTTTTAGGAGGTTTAATCTGTAAATCTTTTTCTTTTTTTTGTTTTATTTTATAATTATTCCACTACTGGTGGTGTGGTGTGATGTGATATTCTTAAACCTCATATGATTAGAGTTCCCTCCACAATAATTTCCACAAGTTCAAAAATCATTCTAGTTATGGCTACGGTCATGTTTGCGGCCACATCCATGTCCCCGACTATCAAATAAAATTGCATTCATTTCAAGAAATGGTGCAGAACCGGTAGGTCAAGATTGATGATTTTTCAACAGTAACTCATTATTTTGCTCAGCCACAAGAAGACATGATATTAATTTAGAATATTTTTTAAATTTACGCTCTTGATATTACTACTGCAGGAGCACATTCAAGGCATGGAATATAGAGAATGTTTTTTTCAACATATCTTCATTAATAATATTGTCTCCACACAATTTTAATCGTGTGCTGATTTCAAATAACGTGGAGTTGTGCTCATTTAAGAATTTAAAATCTTGCAACATCAGGTGTATCTAATCAGATCTGGCTCTTGGGAGGATTACAGTCTTCTAGTGCTCGTAGCTCTCCTTTAAATTTTTTCATAATATCAATGGATCTTTTATCGTGAAATACTTAGATTTCAATTCTTTATGAAGATGATGGCGAAGAAAAATCATGGCTTTAGTGTGATCCTGCTGGTATGCATCATTTTCCTCTACTATTGTTTGCTCAAGTACCTTTGCAGCAAGATGGATTTCGACATCAAGGATCCACGATAAGTAATTATCTCCAGAAATATCAAAGGTAGTGAATTCCAATTTTATAAGATTTAACATTTTTAAAATGCTATACCATACAAAGTAATAAGCTTAAATCAAGACAAAATTATGACGATAACATGATCTATGAAGAATTAAACGAGAACCTTTACCCAGAATAACAATGTTAGGTGGTTGTTATCATAAAATATAATCATCTGAAATAGAAATAGAAAATATTGTACAACATACTATTCATTTAATATTTTATATTTTATTATTACTATGCAATTACTATTTATATATAGTATTTTACTATTCATGAATAGTATTCCATAATTATTACGGATTATTAGTTACTGTTTATACTATTCTGTTGGCCCAAGTAGGCAACCCAAGAGGGGGGGTGAATTGGGTTTTATAGAATTTTTAACAAGAGTTTCAACTAAAAAATCGTTTATGGATTTTAGAAACAAATAATCAAAGTATATGTATCAAGCAAATGAAGTGTACATTAAAACAAGTATTTGCAAGCATGCATAATAAGCAAGTAAGCAAAACAGAGGCAGAAGAAATATGCACCAGATTTATAGAGGTTCGGCCAACCTTGCCTACGTCCTCTCTTTTTCGATCCTTTCGAAGGAATTCCACTATGCAATACACCTTACACAGCCGCTGGTTGTGCCACGAGTGCCCAGCTCACTCTTTACAAAAGCTTCTTCCCAAGCTTTCAAAACCCAAGAGATTTTGTCCAAGCTTCTCTTAAACTTACAAGTGTTTTTCCCAAGAACACTTAAACTTACAAGGTTACAAACCCTCCCAAACAAGAATGAATGAAGATTATACAAAGAGTGACTCTCCTAGTGAGTATACAAATGAATACAACTCAATGGATAACTTTAAACACTTAACTAGAATATGTAACAGTTAGGTGCAGGTGATTTTTAGCTTTGAAGCACTTGATATGAATGGTATGATTGCTCTCCTCTCCTTCTTTGAAGCTGTATGTATCTCATATATATAGGTATGGATCGATTCTAGCCGTTGGAGAAGTATGGGAGAAGATTTGGTTGTGTTTGTGCCCATACCGTCTGTCAGAAAACTAGCCGTTAGAGTCTAGGAGTCGACTCTTTTCTCAATGAGTCGACTCTTTTTGCATTTCAGCAGATTTTTCAAGTTTCTGTCCAAATGAGTCGACTCTTTTGTCCCAAGAGTCGACTCTTTTCAGCAGTCTGCAGAATTGTTTGTTCTCTGTTGCAATGAGTCGACTCTTTTTTGCCAAGAGTCGACTCTTTTAAGCTTCCAGCAGAATTCCAAGGCTCTGTTCGAATGAGTCGGCTCTTTTAACTTGAGGAGTCGACCCTTTTTCCAAAAACCCATATTTTTGCAACTTTTCTTCATTCTTTTTCAAAGTTTCCAATCTCTTCAAGGATCATCTAAATAGGCTTTTTAAAGCTTGCAAACACTTCTTCAAGATTAGATGACTCCAAGAACATCTTCAATCCATTCAAGGTGAGTTTTCTTCATTTTCATCACTTGTAGAGCTCTTCCATTATCATAGCTTCATCCATTGATTCAAGTCTTCTTCAATATCTTCAAGAGAGCTTCCATGACTTAGAATCTTCATTTCTTCAATCAACATGGCTTCTCCATGGACTTCAACAACTCAAGAAAGCTTTCCAAATCTTGTGATTCCTTCCATGTCTTCAAGACATCTTCAAATCTTCTAAGAAAACTTCCATATTTTGAGTTGGTATCTTTTTCTTCCATTCTTGCAAGATATCTTCAAGTACTCAAAGTCTTCAATCTTTTAAATCAAGACTTTGATCATTTTCATTCTTCTTCTTTGATATCCATCATCTTCATTCCCTTATAAAATCACCATTGTTGAATATGCTATTCTTTCATGCTTATCAATCTTCAATCTAGGATTTTCATCACCTTGAAATTTCTTTTTCTTCTTATAATATCACCTTTGTAAAATACATCACTTCATCATGCTTTTCATCATAAATCCTTTATTATGATAAGCTTCAAGTCAAGATCTAATTAATAATTCATCTGCACACTAAGTAGAATTATTAGATCATTTAGCCATGTTTTGTTATCATCAAAATCAAGGTATTGACTCAACATATTCAACCTCCACATAGTGATAAATCATGCGGATGAATTAAAGAGGAAATAGTAACAAAAACAAAATAAACTGATATATTAATGGCACATCCAAATAAAAAATATCATCGTGAAGAACACATATGTACTTTTTACCTCAGCTGGTTAAAATCTTATGCTGATAACGTATTATAAAAGTAAAGAATATAAAGTAGAGAAAATAACTCAACACAAAAATATAGTGGATAGTTCTTCAGGAACTGTCAAATATTGATCATATTAGTTATTCTAAAACATTTAGGGATTGATCTTCTAGACCACCCAAAATTTTATTGTTAGTACAAAATAAAAATACAACATGGTATTAGAGAATTTCTTGTACCACTCTTCTTCTTATTTTCTCTCTACGTTTTCCTTTCTACTATTTCTCTATTCTTTTGATTATACATTGAACAATTTCTAAACACTTCTATTTATAGTGAATCAAAATTTACAGAGACAGCTAATATCTTTATGCTGACACTAAATGGATGGAGGTCATCCATTATGCCACAAAGTTCATTTAAAATTACAACTTCAATGTTGGCTTTTAGTATGGTAAATTGACATATTTACCCCTAAGGTACATAGTACTATGTGGTTACTTTTTGGAAAGTAAAATGTGACACACTACGAGATTCAGGCTTCGCCAACCTAGAGTACTTGCTTTATCTACTATATTATTATAAAGTCCTTCACTATTTGATAACAAAAATAACTCACAATAAAAAATTTGTCTAGTTTATATTTAACAAATATAAAAATAATTATGTAATATTCATAATTAAATTAATTTTTTAAATTTTGTAATTATTCACTACTAAATTAGTGATAAAGAGAGTGATTTGATGCAATGTAACACACGCAAATAGTGTGTGCCACCCTTCTAGTCTATACTTACTATTATAAAGCAAACACAAAGCTCAAAATTCAAATTGTGTCACAATTTTAGTTTCCAAGATAAACCAGGATAAGCCAGTAAGGTCTGAAAAATTAAGTTTCGGTTTATTTGGTAATTGAAATATCAAAACCATTGTATTATTATCTACCCTTTTTTGTTTTAATTTATAGAACAAATCACAAGACAGTCACAAGACATCTCCAATTTGTTAATTTTGCAGGAGCTCTTAGGCCCACAGTTGAAGCCAATGGTCAAACAGCAGCACTGTAGTCACAAGAATTGCCATTAGCCAATGTATATAAAAAAAGGGGGAATGGCCCCTCAAAACAAAGGGTCCTCAGAGGCAACATTCCAAAGTCTTTCTTTCAACAATTTTTTATGTCAGTTGCCAAGGAAAAAAAAAAAAATAATCATCATTTTCTCTTATTATAATTACCCATAAAATAATTACAACTGTTGACATAGTGACACCTCAGTTGAGAATCAGAATAATATAAGCAGGGTTCCCATTGGACATGCAGCTTGAAATGTCAATAGAATAAAACTCCATAAAAGCGAGCTTTCCAGATTTTGAAAAAAGGTGAATGGAGAGGAAGGCAACTGTGGTGTAGAGTATGTATTACTGCTCTAAATCTGATGGCAGTAGGGAAGAAGGAGAGAGTAAACATTTGCCCATTCACTTCAAGATTTCAGAATAGGGAATGATCACTTGAAAATATTCTGATTTTTAGAAATATACTCATAAATATTGTGTCAAAAAAGAGTCAAACAGAAGTGAATAGACAATCACTGTTTCCTCACCCTTGTGAACATCTGATTATTTCTTGAGCAATGCTACGTAATTAAAAAATTTGTTTATAATTTTTATATAAAATGATGTGCTTAAATAAAAATTCACTTTAAAATAAAAGATTCATCCTAATAATTCTTAATTAATTATAAAAAATAAATCATCACATTATTCTAAAAAAGTAAATATTATATGAAAGAATAACATTTTTCCTTTCTTATTTCTTTTAGGAGTGCCTTCTCCAACTTAAGGGATAAGTATGAAAGCGGAAAAACCTGCCCACAAGTGTACAAACCTGTTTTCACCCAAATAGTGGGAGCCCAGGCTTCACACATTTAAAAAATTAAAAGAAAACTTAAACAAGCGAAGGATGAAGGTACAAAGAAAGCAAGCTCCGCCAAGAAAGACAGCCTATCACACACTCTCCAAAGGTAGGTTTTGTGTTAGAGATAGTTTTGAAAAGAAAACTTATCAAAGCCCTCAGACAGAGAGAGAGAGAGAGAGAGAGAGAGAGAGAGAGTCTAATAAAAACAGAGGGTTATGAAGCTTTAATTAGAATGACAACAAAAGCAAAAGACAAAAAACATCAAACCCCAAGGCTAGTATTGAAGCTTTTGATGAAAGGAAGCAATTTCTTTTTGCAAAAGAGACTCAAAAAACTAAGAGCTTGACCCACCATTGTAATTTCACCATCAAAACCCTACTTTTACACATCAGAAATGGAGGGCTTGAAGGATTTCATGGTCCTACAAATAAACAAGACATTGCACCCAAGAGGAAACCAGCAAAGCATTACAAGGTTATTAAGCCTGGTAACCTCTTCACCTATCCAAATGTGGGACCATAATCTTGAGTTGTGGCACCATAATGTGTAACCAAAAAAAAAATGTGGCGTCATAATCTTGGCACGTCTAATACTGGGTTGGTCTATAACTTTAATCAAGTGAAAGATTAATTTCCCTAATGCCTTTTTAGCCAATGTGCTCTTGACACCTACTAAATCTAGTGTGCTATAGGGTCATGATCCACGAGAAAGGTGGCAGGATTCCAACCCATGGCCGGCCAACCCGTCCTTGGCCTACTGGATTGGGTGGCCGGGTAAGCACCCGTCTGTCGGCTTTGAAGTTCTGCCTGGTAGATATTTAGCACCGTTTGTTTTGTTGATAAGATTAGAGAGATTGGATGTCTTGGGATTAATTTGTTCCAAACACCCAATTTAAGGATTTATTTGAGGTTTGATTGACTGTAGATTAAAGACGGTATAAGACGGGTCTTATGTACATAAATATTACTGTTAGATTAAGTTCAAGATAATTTCATAGTCCAACTTTTGGGATTATTTATCTCACATACATGGTTTTAATTGACCCAATCGGATAAATTGTTTAGTCTTCCTTTGATAATAAAATATTGGATTTGTGGGGTTTACAGATTATTTGTCAACTTCTAGCCACTTCGGCAAACATTCGTGCCATATGTGTAATTAATCACCATCTAATAAGTTGTCAAAAAAAAAAAAAAAAAAATCACCATCTAATAAACCAAAATGGCAAATCTACTTTATACATGAGAAAGAGAGAGGGAGAGAGAGAGAGAGCGCCTACAAGCAACTAAGCATTATGAGGCTAACTACTTTCCAGACCAAAAGAGTGAAATCACTAAACAGAGCTATACAAAAACATCTCCATTAAAGAGAACTAAAACCCCGAAAGCCCTTCTCATTTTTTTACCCTTTAGTTTTAACTCTACTAGTCCGTTCCTATATATGCATACATTACAAAAGTATCCCCATATGCTTATACAAGTAGTATAAGCTTAGTGTACCCATTATTTGGAATGCCAAACATTCCCCGTCACATAACAGAGCACCCATTTGGATTTTCATCACTAAACATCTCAAACGAATCTAACGGCTGCCGAGGATAGGAGTCCAAATCCGACGGCCGAGGTTCTGTCTCCTGACCGGGATACGTATAAGCGTATGAATACGGTGGTGGTGAGGTATAGTACGACGCCGTATGGCTGCTAGCAGGATATGCTGTATTGTACCTCACAGCGTATACTGGTGGTGGTGCATGGTAATGTGGTGGTGGTGAGTATTGGTACCCGTGATGACGTGGAGGGCTTTGATTAACTGGAGGTGGGCCAGCATAATGAATAGGCGATCCTGTGCTTGCCTGTGCACCACCGCTTGATGGTTCACCCTCGGCCGGACTTTTGTGCCCTTTCTTTTTCTTCTTTTTACCAGTACTGCTACCAGGCCCACCACCACTTTGCTCAGAACCACCATAACTTTCATCACCAATTTTTTCTGCCGCCGGCGACTTGTTACCGGCCGAGACGGTCTCCGGTTTCTTCCCCTCGGATTTTGACTCGACTGCTTGTCTGCCTCCGCCTCCGCCGCTGCTTTTAGCTCCAACATCGACAGATTTCACTGCACCACCACCACCATCACTTTTTTTAGCTGGACTACCACCTCCTCCGCCATGTTTAGCTGGACTTAAACTACCTTCGCTAATTTTAGCTGAGTCTTGGACTACTGCGGCTTTCACTGCTGGTTTCTCTTTATCAGGACCGCCATGGCCATCTTCTTGATGAGTACTGCTTTCTGGATCGATCTGTTTCTCTTTTTTCTTTGATTTTTGTGACTTCTTCTCCTCCTTCTCAGCTATTTCTGGCCACAACTCCGCACGTTTACCAGACTTTTCCAGTTTCTTGATCAAAGTCACTGCGTCTATGTTGCCAGTTACTATGACTTTTTGCTGCTTGATGTCGATATCTGCGGTATAAACACCTAAAAACAAAAGAGAAAACCGCTAAGAGGAAAGATGAAAACAAAACGGAATGATGGAAACCCTGATGAGAAAGTTTGAAAATATGGATTTGAGATGAAATAGGTAGACACGAAACACAAGCACATATCCATATATCACTACAGAGGTGGAGATATGTAGCAGGAATATTGGGAAAGGGTTAAGAGTTTGATCGTTACCTTCAACGCTTTGAAGAACTTTTTTGACTTTTCTTTTGCAGCCTTCGCAATGGATGGAGACTTTCAAGGCCCATGTCTGAGAAAAAAAAATGAGGTTAACAAGAAACGTTGAGTTCAAGATTATTGAAAAAGAAATGGTTGGTTACTCGGAGAAATTAATGGTATTGCACCTTGTGTTTTAGGGGTTCTCCTGTCCCTGGTCGTGTTGCCATTAGAAGGAGTTTGAGTGATTTCAGAGAGAGAGTGACAGAGAGAGAGAAGACGACGACGATCACAGTGACGAAGAAGAAGACTATGGGGAGGAAAGAGGGAAGAAAGAGTGAGTGTGGTGTCAAGTTGAAATGATGAGAGCACTTTAAGAGAGGGAAGGGCACTGGTGGAAAATTCTTGTAGGGTCTAGGGACCATAAGGCAGTGGTATTGGGGCGGGTGATGCCATACGAAGACGAACACAAAATAAAAGAGGAGGATGCATGAAAATGCTTAGGAAAATGCTTATTCTTCCCTCTGTCATTATTATTATTATTAATTATTATAATAAGTGTTTTATTTCAAAATTAATAATTCTTATTTAAGTGTACCACATCATTTTGATTATAAATTTTATATAAATTTTTTTATTTGTGTAGTATTATCTTTTATATATATTTATAGAATTTGTTTTCTTATATTGAGTTAACTATCACTTCCTTCTTTTAACTTTATCTCATATTTTGATATCATTCTTTAACTTTTATTTCTTTTATTTAAGCCCTTCAACTTTTGAAAGTAATGTATAATAAAATTTCAAAATAGGTAAACTATGACTTATACTTTATCCTGTTAAAATAAAATTGTTACATTTTCAACCCATAATTTTCAAAATTTAGAGCATCTTTGGTCAAAATACTTGAGAAAATGGTCAAAATTATTCATAAAATCTTATCTTTGTGGACTACCAATTGTTGACTTTGCCAATCTCAATGATATTTTTTAAAAATACACATTTATCAACGAGAGATTAAAAAAAATCTTATATTGTATTAGATAAAAAACACTACAGGTATTAATTTATTTTTTTTGTTAACAATACTAGTACAAATTGAAATTCTAATAGTTTAGGAGTAAAGATGTAATGATTTTTTTGTTTAGTGAATAAAGTAAAACTAAAGCATAATTACGAGGGTCAATGTGTAATTCATTTTTAATTTTTTACGCTTATTTTAGAATGTTGGACAACATTGACGTGCTTTTAAAAATTGGAGGGTATAAATAGAAGAAATTAAAGTTGAATAATGATATTAAAATCTAAGTTAAAGTTGGATGGACAAAATAATTGTTTACCTTTTTTATTTATAAAAATTTATAATTTTATGTAAAAGCTATATAGAAATACCATCAGAATTGGAAAATGCTATTCTTTTAGATAATTTATACAAAAAAATTTACCAGAATGATGTAGTAATAATATTTTTATAATTAAAAGCCATCATAATAAATGTTTTGTTTGAAAATAAAAAAACTTTCATTCAACCACATTATTTTTTTGTAAAAATTTTGTATAATTTTTTTAATTATATATAATTATCTAACAGAATAACATGGCGATGGAGACGAGAGGGGTTTAGTCCTAATACGGTGGTTACCAAAGCAGGTATGAGTGGGTTGAAAAGTGTTACTAGATATAGTCCAATCTTGGGTTGAAAAGTGTGACTAGATATAGTCCAATCCTGCTCTACACCTCATCAAAATTACTTTGACAATATAATTATTTGAATTGTATATATGGTAAATTGCATTAACCTCTCCTAAACACCTCATCAAAATTACTTTGACAATACAATTATTTGAATTGTATATATGATGAATTGCATTAACCTCTCCTAAGGTTTCAGATTCAGGCAGCTAGACTATTATTAGAAAAAGAATAAGGATTTTCTCCAACTCGGGTTGGAAAAATTTCTCGTGCCCTATTTATGTAGTAGCATGCTATTTGACTATATATTTATATATTTATTTGTATTTGAATATTTTTTACAAATATAGTAATTTCATAATTGGTGCTTACAATCTAAAAAGAATATAAATATATTACTAATATAGTTTTAATACGTGACAGCTTGATATGTTGTCTCGTATGGCAAAAGTAATTCTTCCAACCTAAATTGGAGAAAATACTTGTCCGCAGAAAAATAGGTAAGTAGTCGAAGGACCACCCATGCTGTCACAAATTATTTGTTCACATTAAAAATTGACTAACAAAATGGCAAATTTTTCCTGAAAGGAAGTAAACATAATTTAGTTTAACATCTGCGTTTTAGAATGAAATTATAATATTAAAAGTAATAAAACTAGCCACATCACTGTCACGGAACTATTAATGTAATAAGCTAAAACTATTACACCAATACTGTTGTCCCATGTCACGCAAAAATAAAAGATTAGATTAAATAACTACATAGACCGACAGAGAAATACAGAAAAATAATAATGCGGATAAAGGTATCCTAAAAATCTTTTGCTCTTATTTAGACTTCAACAAGTAATATTGGGCATACTTTTATGGATAAAGGAGAACTTTTGACAATATTGGCACTAGTCTGTATTTGGACAATATGCATTGCTAAATTTTTTTTTTTTTTTTTCTTCTGCAAAGAAGGGATACAGAGGGTACTGGGGGACCTTCTTGGGCTTACAGGTTGATATACTTATGACAACACTTAGCTCAAGAATTATTGGCAGATATCATTGTTTTATAAGAACCTCATCGATATAACTAGATATACACACAAATTATATATTACCGTGGTTGCAAAGTAGACATATGTATGCATATTAGCCCATAATTCAAGGGACCCCACGTTCATGTTTATTGTATGGGTGTCACAGTACTGGAGCTTTAATAAATTCCAAAAGGAAGTAGGCTACTCTTTTTCCTTTGCCACTGCTCCTAATCATGTCATTGATTCAACTAGAATCTATCAACACACAGCTAAGACTTATAGGAAAACTTTGGTTGTAGAAAATCGAAGTTGGCACAGTTTTGGATTGAAAAATGCTATTTTTCTCAAAAATTTGTATAGAAAATCTCAACAGAATGATATGATAATGATAATGACATATTTTATAATTATGAATTATCGTATTCATTATATTATTTTAAAATAAAATATTTTTATTCAACCATATTATTTTATACATAAATTTTGCGTGAATTTCTCAATTGAATAGCATTATCATTTTGGCTTAGGAGCAGCCCTTTTTATCACTATTGTTCAAGGCTTCAAGCACCATTCATAATCGAGTTCCAAAAAAAAAAAAGCACAATTCATAATCTATTTCTTTCATTCTTTCTTTTTAAATTCAATATTACATATAGTTTTGGCAATTGTTGAAGAAAATTAAATACATGGATGAGACTATATATATAGTCAATGTTATCTCTCAATGAAAATCTACATCTACAAGAAAGAAAAAAAAATTAGAAGTTCTCTTTATGGAAATCAAACTTAGTGGTGGTTTTCCTAGAGAAGTCTTGAGCCAGCCATCTTAGCTCCCCAACCAAGCCAGGTGCACCGCAATAGAACACTCCTGTGAACAAGTAAAACAAGAGCGTAACCCCAATTCAATGGAAAAAAATGTGTCTATTTTTGCCTAGTTCTCATGAATTGTTGAAAAAATATAAAAGAGCTATAGGAAGGAAGTCAACGCTTACCAACTTGTTGATCGGCATGGTTAACGGCTACATGCTTAAAAACATTGCGCCAATTTGGTCTAGCAAAATGTGTCTTCACATGAGTCCCCGAGACAATATCAACGCCATTTTTAGCATGCTGGATCGACTGAAGCATTGCTATTAGAGCCGACCGGGCATCTCCTTCTTCGTACACACTGGTGCAGTAGTTGTGAAGCTCAATCACTCCCTCCCGGTCATTCTCGGCCACCTCGTTCATCACGCCCCTGAACCACTCGAACGAGCCTTGCTCGCGAGTGACCCAATAAAAGTAGGCTCGTCTCGTCGCAAAAGGCTTTCTCTTGTTACTCTCTACTATCGCTTCTTCTATCTCCTTTTGTTGTTTGATGTTGTTGAGGATATCTTTAACTATGCTGATTAAAGGGGTTGCCCCGATACCAAGCCCTACGAGGAGGACGACATCGTACTTCTTGTAGTCCTGTGCTGGAGCTCCGTAAGGGCCATCAATCAATAGCCTTGGTAACCTGCCACGACGCACATGACGAAGATTGGAGTCGGGAATTTAATTAACCCTGAACTACAAAGTTAAAATAGAATAAATTAACAAATTTCAAACCAATTTCAACAAATATATTTTCTAGTATCAAAAACTCCAATTTCTTCAAATCTAAATTCACCTCACAAATAAACAAATAAAAGTTGTCTAAGAATAATAAACTAACAACGAAAATTATTAATCCAATGTTAGATGTATATATATTATAAAGAAGTGAAAGATGAGATAAGACTTTGGTTTTTTTGTTAGAGAGATAAAAGTATATGCATGGCAGTGCCCAACAACGACATCCAAACTCAAAACTGAACTAAACAATTAGGCATACAAGCCCAGAATTTGTTCTGGTTGGTTGCCAAGAAAGGCTATGAACAAGAAAACAAAAAATAATTTTTTTCTGTTTGCTAACGCTGTCAGTTTTTGTTTTTTGTTGTACGTTTTTACTGTTTGTTTTTTATGGTCTGATGATAGACATTTGTAGGTTACCGTTGTACTAATAGTACTGAAGCAATATTTTGGAAACAGAAAAGACATCTATTTTAATGTTCTTTTGTTTTTTTTTAAATTTTGTTAAAAAACTAAAAACAAAAAAAATTAAACAAACATTGTTTTTATTTTTTTAAATAAAAATAAAAAACAAAAACAAAAAACGTTACCAAACAATAAAAAAATTAAAAGGGTGAGCTTAGGCTTTTTGTTTTTTGTTTTTTGTTTTTTTCTCTCATCTCTTAGCCAACTAACTCCAAGAAGATAACTTCTTTTTTTTTTTTGGTTGATAGTTTAGGCTGAGCTTAGGTTGCGCTGGAATAGACTATAAAATTAAAAGGGTGGTCTAAATCTAGATTGGACTAAAAATTTAAGTATAAATTATTTTTTAAACTTATTTACCATGGGCTATAGGCTAGGAGCCTTTGGGTAGCTCCGCCCGTGCACAGAACATACACCATGACAGTCCAATTATGAAGAGGAGAGAGATCGAAAGAAACTAAAATTACCTGGGCTTGTTACTGCCTTTTCCAATATCGGCCCTTAGTAGGCCGCTTTGATCACTGGTTGGAGGTTGACAAACCTTACAGAAGACAGCTTTGAGCTGGGATGTCCAGTCGCCCACGGTTCGTATATGGATGCTTAGATAATCATCTCCCGGAGCTGATGTTATTGAAAACGGGTGCCTGAAACGGATCATCATGGATCATTAGTAATTAATTGGTTAGTTATTTGAGTAAAACGACAGAATTACACTCCTGAAATTACCATTGGAATGGAGAGACAGCTGAACAGTTCACAAATATATACTGCCCACTGGTATAATTGAATCCTTGAGGTTTCGACATGTGCAATGCTAGTACATTCCCAGGATAGACAGCAACCTGAAAATTTAAACACAGTTATGATACTGATTTCATTGATCTTTCATACATATATGTACATATGTTTCCATAATTGAAGATGATCATGACTTTAAATTTAAGAATATTTTTGGGCTTGAAGTGTACCTTTAAGATTTGGACTGTCTTATAACCAGACCTAAATGCCCGAATCAGGCGTTCGCATGCATACAATAAAATCGGGACAGCGAGATACATCCACGTCTGTTGCAATACATCATAGTTAGAAAAGCATAGAGTAGCAACAGAACAATGTAATACATATGAATTTAATAAGATTTTTCAAAAATGTGATTGTTAACATATATTCTATATATGTTAATATATATTATACATATATTGAATTACTTGTTTCATTTTCTTAATTTACGCTTTTCTAGTTTGTACATTTCTTGTACAACTCTCTTTATACTCCTTATATGTAGTGTAAATGTTTTTTATTGTAACTATTCAGTTCAATAATATACAGAGATTATTCTCTCTCTCTCTTTCATATTGTTGTTCAAAGTATTCTAACAGTGAAAAAAAAAAATTTTGGTACAAAAATAGGAGAATGGCAAAAGTACGTATATATATTAGTATTACAAGTATCAGGTTTTTTAGAAGATGCTTACTGTCTTTTTGTGCCATTTTTTGGAAAGGTAGAGGAAGTATCCATGAATGATGAAGAGGATATAGACGATGACGAATAGGTGGTGAGAGTACCAAAAGGCATTGAAACCAGTCAGCTTCTTGAGCGTTTTTGGAAGATTTAACCTGTTCCTGCGGAACCACGGTTGAGCTAATGTGTAGGCTATGGCCATGAGCACCACCATCACAACACCAGTCCAACCCTCGGTTCCTTTCACAAACCACCAGTAATCGTCCGGCCGCTTCTCCCCGAAGAATGGCTTCATTGGCTCATACTCCTCATCAGTAGCATGCAGCAGCCTGGGGAAGTCGCAGGTTAAATGCGCACCCGCATGCAACCCTACTCCAATTGCAATTCCAAGTGCAACTACCTAAAGAAATTAATTCAAGCTCAAGGTTAGTGCAAGCCAATGATACCCTGTTCGAAACTTTGTTAAGTGTCTATTCCATGGGTAAATCTTTGAGTAACTTGCAGTTTTTGAAAGAAACTTAAGTAATTGCTTTATGGGGGATACGATATTCGCTAAAATTGAAACTTTTCATTTTGTTTTGGTTATAAAAAGTTAGTACAATACCCAATTCAGAGTGTTCGTCTTTGACTTTCTTGATATTGAATAGCCCAGGTATGGTCTACTAAGTCAACTTTAAAGTCCTATAATTTAAACTCAATCTCACTTTCATCTTCACTTTTCAATTGTGATGATCAATATTTACAATTACAGTCAAAGTTATAATATGCACTTTATGTCCGCTGTGATTTATCTGACAGAAAATATGCATGTTGAACTGAAATAAGATTTTATATAAAGTTTAGAGTTACTAAGTGTAATAACTCTGGTATGCTAATTATGTTATTTGTCCATATAACAATCACAAGTAGAAAAATAAAATTATTATAGTTAGCACTCATGCACTTTATAAAATCTCACTTTAAAACCTCATGGACACTTTTCGTTATCTATACAGATGGTAGCTGAAAGATAGCTTATATTGTAACTTGACACAAGTATAATGATTATATCATTACAATTTAAAAAAAATTAAATTGAAATTTAGTGTAAAGTTTGAAGGGTGATAAATACAACAAACATTAGTCATTAGAAGATAGGAAGCAAAATAAATATACATGGCCATACCTTGTGGAAATTAATGTTGTCATCAAAGGGAACCACCACTCCCAATTTGGTCCGGCTTCTCAGCCATGTAATGGTGTTTCTGCATACGGGCAGGAGAATGAGAGCCATGTTGAATTTCAATGTCTCGGCAGCGCCCTTCGCGGTGGTGACACAATAGCCCATGACATCGAAAACTGCCCTGTTCTTGTACTGAATGAATTTCCATGTGAAGAGCCCTGCACAGATGGAGAGCCAAAAGGCTATTACCCAAATTCGCTTCCAATTGTCCTCGACGAAGTAGGCAAGCCCCCGGTAGCATCTCTTGATCGGGTTTGGTTCTTTGGTTGGGATTAGCTTTTGGCTTAGTAACTGGCTGAGAATGCGACTGTCTGTAGCGAGGTTGGTCGAGTGGTTTGGGGCTTGCAAAAGTAGCATCTCCAAGTTGTGCAACTACAAAATACAAAAGTTAAACATTGTTAAATGTATATATATATACACACTAGTGGTGCGTGTATAAAAGAAAAAATGGAACAAAAATAAGGTATAAATTATGAATTAACAAATATTAACAAAAAATATGATATTTAAAAACTTAACAACTATAAAATAGAATAATTTAATTCTAAAACTATATTATTATATATGCACTTGTTGTAATCCTCTTTTGTAATATGTAAGATTTTTTTTTTACATGCATCACATTTAATACTATTTATTTACTTTTAAATGAATTATAGCATGAAGAGAAAATGTTATGAATATTTTATCCATTCAATTATAATGTTATAATTTTTAGAGATTTAGTTAGATAGAATTTTGTACCCAAAGACTTAATTAGATAACAATAAGAATCTAAATAGAGAACTATATTGGATCTCAATAAGAATTGGTAGAGCAATAGCACTTTATACTTAAATAGACAATTTTATAGGATTATTATTAGATTTTATGGGCCAATTCTTATTATCTCTATGAGATGATATTTTAAAAATATAAAAACATAAAAAAGAGAAGGAGTAAAAGTGTAAGCGGACACAACTTATATATATATATATATATATATAAATATATGATATGTGCATTTCTTATTGGTAAGGCGTGGCTCTTGTAGATGCACATGTCTTTTGTCAAGGCATCATATCTTTATGGAGTAATGTTATACAACCAGAATATATAACCATAAAATATAATCAGGATAATGTGGCTGAGCTGTCGGCCTATTACTTTAAAACAAAGAATCCACCAGATGTATTTTAATTACAAAACTGTCACTGCCACATTATTTTGGTTCAAAATTCTGTATAAAAATTCTAAAAGAATAACATTTTTCATCTTTATGTATACGTGTGTATATATATGTAAATATGTATATGTCTCATTAGTAAGGCTAAGGCATGGTTCTTCTGTCTTACTTTCGGCCCCTTCTATATATATTGTGTTGTGCCTAATGTTTGCAGTTTATAATTTGTAAGGCATGCGCCGAAATCTGAAATGTGGCATGGTAGATTTGTGTTTGGGAAAGGACCTCAATGTATCCGAGGTTATCTGGATCCAGCTCTTCCATGATCAGAGCTGCATACTCCTCCACGTGCTCTTGGATCTTCGACAGCTTATTTGCAGAAGCACTTAGCGTGATGATCTGCCAAATCAAATAATATTCAAAGATTAAAATCCTACAAAATTCTCACTCTAGGTTAGTCATTGCATTGATTTTACTTTACTTTTACTTTTCCTCACAATAAAAGGATAAAGATACGTAGAAAAAGAGAAAAAAGAAACAAAGAAGAAGTTTGACTTCCCTCACCTCTTTCACCTCTTCTTCAGTGATTCGTCCATCTGCATTCTTGTCAACCCTGCAATTGATAATTGATAATTGATCATTTTTGTCAAAAAACATAGCAACAACATTGTCAGATTATAGTCAACATTATGATATATTTCTCAAGAATATTTGAAATTTTGAACTCGAAAAAAATTAATTAGAGTTTAATTTTGATGCATTAACAGTGTAGAATTTTTTTATGCAAGCGGGCACCAAAATACAATATGTGTTCATGAGTCTTGTATATTTACGTTGTACTTAAATTCTAAAAAAAACAAACCGTATTGTGATGTCCTATTTGTGTAAAAAAAAAATTCTACACTATCTGTGCATCAAAATTAAACTCAATTAATAATGTGAGATCTAATATTGGATTGTAGTTTATAACTGCAAAACTCAATTACTGAAAATTACCTCTAACATGAAGATGGAAAAAAGATTTCTTAACAAAAGATGTATTGCAGTAAAATAAATAAATAAATACATGATGATTGAAAATTTAAATCTTACATGTCAAAGAAGGCTTGCAGCCTAGCATCGAAGCTTGTATCCGAAATCTGTTCCCAAAACTCGTGCAACTCGGCCTTGGTTATGGACAATGATATTATACCTCTCCTTCGGGCAAGTGCATCAAACAACTCATCCGCAAACTCGCTCGACTCAGTCATTCCTGATCAAGAGACACCAAGGTCAACAACATTTGGTTTTATACCAAACATGCATTACACTCCTGCCTTAAAGCACTTAGCTTTCCATATCAAGGTCACTAATATTCTTCATATTGTCCTATCACTAATTCAATGCAAGAAGCTATAAGTCAATAAGCTAGGTTCAATTTTTCGTGATCTTCTATTGAATATTCATGAGTGCTAATTAAAATCTTTGTCCTAGCAAGGAGATGTTCAAATAATAATGTAACTAGTCAAGCGTGCTATATTACCTAGAAAAATTGCCCAAACAAAATAATAATTAGTAGAGAAATACCTAGGTAAGCAATATATATACCTACCTATGCATTGGCCAAACCGCGATTTAGGAAGTTTCCCATTAACAGCCAATTCATTGAAGCGCGATTCAATCTCGGACCATCCTTCATTTCCCACATTTTTGTTCATGAACTGGAGCCCTCGTAGGGCACGGGCGGCACCGGACTTGCTCCGGTCAACCTTGTCAAACCTTTTCGAAGGAGACATGCGCCTCAGCTCCTGCGAGACCTGCCTCAGCTTAAATGAGAGTTGTGAGCCAAGGGAAGGCCGCTTCTCTAGCTGACTGGCAAGCAAGGCTGCCTCTACCTCGGCACCCTTGATATTTTGGACCAAAACGGAGTGATCATCGCGAACATCCAGCGTTATCTCCACGTAGCAATCGTCGTCTTTAAATTTTGCACTTCTATTACTACTATTGTTTCTTTTGTTAGTGACTAAAGCACCACTTAAGGGGCCACTAAACCCGATTCGGGTGCTCCTAGAGCTTTCATTTTCGGATCCTTGATCGCCTGATGTGTCATGAATCTCCATTTGCTTCTAAATTCTGGTCTTGCCTTCCTGAAAAAGAAACGAGTCACAAATCATGTTGTAAGAATATTTAGTAATTTGCATATCACAATTACTTGTCATTTCCTTCACTACCCCCTTGAAGCATGTGTAATACAAGGGTAGTTTTGGCTTTTCAATGCCTTAAATCGATCTCTTTGAACTATACTAGTTCCATGTGCTAAATTTAGTAACACGGTTTATATATACTGGTGCCATGCTTTTATTTTGGCACCCAATATGAATGACATTATCTAGAACAAATTGCCTTAATTCTTGGAAATTCATGCACAGATCAGCAAAACTCATGAATTAATAACCAAATGCAGGTAGACTTTCGGGAGAAAACTGAACGCGAAAGGTTGGAGTCTTACCGAAGAAAGGTTCCAAGATCTTGAGAAAGCAGAAAAAGGATGGTTCAGAGTCTCTAGAGAAAAATGGGAAGTTTTGAGAGAAAGAATGTGATATTTGGGTTGAGGAATGGATATGATTTATATTGATTGGGGTGGCTGAAAATAGGTGGGAGAAGTCAGGAGGAGGGAAATCAGGGGGCGCCATTTGGGTTGTTTTTGAATCTTTTATTAGTTGTTGGAGTAGTTGGATATCATTAATTTCTTCGACTTTCGAACAAAACACACCAACACTATTACATGGTCAAACACAGGATTGGGAGGATCCAAGAAAATTAAAACCCAAGTTGTCCTTCTACATGACATTGTCAAGATTCACTGGTGATCCTTATATAAATATGTATATAAATGTAGAGGCCTCACCCACCAAGGTATTGTATCATATCATTGTTCAAATTAACCATGATTCATTGCATTGAAATCGAAGTTAATGCGTGTGGCTTCGTATGACAAACAAAATCATTTTGAATATGACCTTATTTAAGCCACCGATTGGAACTTGGAAGACTTCTAAATTTTGATACAGACCTTGTAATGATGAATTCTCTGGTTTGGTTAGGATAAAGTCAACTAGGCTAGTGGAATAAAATTAATTTAATTTTTGTAGTCTATGTTAAACATATGCTTCCATGACAAAAACACAAAAAAGGAAAGGGAAAAAAAAAAAAAAAAGGAACCTTCACACTATCTGTGAAAACTTTGCAGTTATTAGTTGTTTCTAGTTTGTAAGCTTGCAACTTAAGTTAATGGTTGACTATCTCTCGCACACCCAAAGGGTTAAACTTTCTATTCCTAATTCATCGGCTACAAAGATAAAAAAAAAATAGAACAATTTACTAAAATTAAATATATAGAGAGTATTCCTATTGATGATGCCCTGGTTTTTGTCTCTTAATAAAAACAAATATCAAATTTAATATTATAGCATTAAGCATGACCCCATGCCTAATCCCCCCACTGGACTGGGACAAGTTGGGCAGCGATATTTACCGTTACGAGTACATACAACACAAATTATTGAGGTTGCAAAATGTATTCTAGTCATATTTATCTACCAAAATTAGATGTTCTTTTCTATATTCAACAATATAACTGTTTGATTACGTGGAATTTTGTTTCATTGTTTTTCAACATTATGGTTGCCCAGTATAGGTAATTTGAATGTTCTGGTCTTTAGTTCGAATTCTCTTAGGTGTGGCCAGATGTGCCTTGTCTTTAGAAGGAAAATTGATGTTTATCGATGATGTAACACATAGTTGCTAGAAAGGAAAAAGGGAAGCAGAAGTAAAACTGATACAGGAAACGGAAGTATTCAATGTGGTCTAACAAAAATTATTGGAAACAGAAAACACCAGATAGAGTAAAATCAAATAGGATATTTATAAAGTCATATATTTAAAACCCTTTAGAGAAAGCAATATAGAATATTTAGAATGCTTTTTATGATCAAATAAGATACGAATAATACACAATATCTATAGAATTTTATTAAACTATATTTTGTTGTTAAATAATATGATGTGAGAGCATGAAAAATACCAAAAATTATGAAAAACTAGTTTCTAGCTAGTTTTTACAATATCTTTCTAAGAGTTTCCAACAAATTTCTTTAAATTATGTCAGTTTCGGAACCGTTTTCTAAAATTTTTTTTAAAATTTTCATAAAAGTTTCATCTTTGAAAGTGAGTTTCCAGATAAATGGCCCATGGCCCATGGGTACTTATGGTAATTAACTTATTTTCCTCCTAGGATATCCCTTGCATAGTTTTCTTCTAATTAAGTTTTTGTTTAAAGCTACAGATTGATGAGTTTCAACCTCTTGAAATTCTCTATTCTTGCCAACTCATAATTTTGTAATAATTAGTATATAGACCATAAAAGTGTCTTATATATTGAGAAGGTGTTGTAATTTACTTGACATAAGATCTCGCTTCTCTTTCACCCTTATATCCATTTCATCCCTATTTAGGTGATGAACTCACTCAAGAATAAGAATCCAAACCCCTATTAACTTTTTAAGCGATTGTTTAGATGAATCTTTGACCAGCATTTAAAGTCAGCTGCCATGGTACTTAATACTCAAATTTCACTAATTAGCTCCCCTCGTTTTTACTGTAAATTTAACAATCTTCTCAAGGAAAATGTTATTTTTTTTCAGAATTTTTGTACGAAATTTTACACTAGAACAATATAACAATGACAGTTTTATAATGAACAAACATGTTGGTGGTGATAAATTTTGTGAATTTTCTAATTGTATAGCATTAGCTTCTTCAGAATAATCTTAGTTAACCACTTGTGATAATAGGTCCAGCTAGGAGATAGGAGACGTAATACAATATAACGAAAATAAGTTGAATAACTGAGTTTGGTACAAGTTGGAAAACAAAAGGAATTGTTGCCTGGTTTTTGGAATCAGCAGCCTCTGAGCCTGTTGATTTCCATAAAACCAGTCAAGTTTTAAGGCCACTGGTTGACCTTTGTGACGTTTTAGGGGCAGTTAATCTTTGGAAAAGGTCATAAGAAACGCAAAAGAAAAGTCCAAAGTTTGATATATATTATTGTGAGCAGCATATGAGAGAAGAGGGGGGGAGGAGCAGGAGCTTATAGACATATAAATTATATGTGAATTCCCTGGATTAATTAAGGTTTTTCTTCTATATATCCATATATATACTCAGAGAGCCTAAACTAACCCAGAGTGATTGAACCTAGTGACTTTTGGGGAAAGGTAACAAGAAAAGTAAAGAAAATGTCCATATTTCATAGAAGTTAAGGTTGGCCTGGTAGTTAAGACTTGAACTTGGGGCTACTCTCTTCAAAGTCTCAGATTAAAATCTTGTAGGTGTTACTAACTCTTTAAAGTCACCACAAAGGCCTTTGGCCTAATAATTACTTGGTTTGTGTAGAACAAGGAATGCACAGATTTCGAAATTAGTCGAAGTGTCTAGCTGACCGAACACCTGTTAGAAAAAAAAGAAAAGAAATGAAAGTGTCCACAGTCAATATGCTGTTAACATACATACATACATACATACATACATATAATATTGCTGCAAATGCAATGCAAAGCATGCATGCATGAGCTCATGCATATAGAATTGGCTTTGCTAGAACATAAACTTACACATTCTAATCAATACAGCCCTTGATTTGGAGATTTCAACCCACAAACATTCAACAACCCAACATTAGGAACCTTGGAAAACTTCACACAGTTGACTGCTTCTCTTCTCTCTTCAGTAAAAGTAAATTATTGTGATTTGAATTAATGGTTTTGCACTAAATTGGTTGTGGAAGATTTTTCTCATCTTGAGGCCAATTTCCTTATGATTTCTCTTCTGGCCGGCACTTATTGCTGACCCAAATCCACAAATCTTGAATAGAGATCTGATGCCTTATCCATTAGGGCCGTGAGTTCTTTGTCAAAATCGTTCTCTTTATATCAATTACCAAGAATAAATTACACTTTACACATTTACATTTTAGACCAAATTTTATTTCAGAACCTATACTTTCAGTTGTAATAATTAAGTCACTGTATTTTTAATTGGTTGTAATGTCACCCTTTCGTAAGCTTTTATTTTTACAATTGACGGCCAAAAGCTTGTGCATCTCACATGGCTCTTTTTCAAGGGTAAAAATATTTTTTTTCTACTGTTTTTTGCTCCCAAATGCCCCCAGCCTCCCTAACATGAGACAATTGGGGGGCATTTTTCAACCCTAATTTTGTTTTATCTATAAAATAACTTAATTTTTAGAGATTTTTGAGAGAGATTGGTGAGAGATGAGACGGCTTTTGGATACCATAATAGTGTGAAAATATATTTTTATCTTTAAATCAGGACCATGTGAGATGCACAAAGCTTTTGGCCATTAATTGCACAAAAGAATGTTTACAAGTGGTGACATTGCAACAAATTTAGAGTACAAGAACTTAATTGTTACAATTAAAAGTATAAGTCATGAAGTGAAATTTGATGTAAAGTACAAACGATGCAAATTATAATTTAACCTTATATTAATTAACCGCGAGCTGGCCTCTCAATTTGAGAGTTGTAGCATTTTTTAAATATTGAACACTTTTTATGATCTAATGAGAGTTTCGTAATAAAAGATGCTAGAATCTCCAAGCGGTGTCGTTAAGCCTTCAAAACTGGCACATAGAATGAGCTATGCATGATAATGCTGGGGAAGAAATTGGATGAGAGTTGAACTCCGGGTTAAAAGACTTGGAGCATTTTTCACTATTAGGACACTTTTAGTGATTTAACTTAGTGTTCCATGATTTTATGGTGTTAAAAGCCCGCAATGGTGTTTTTAAGCCTTCAAAACTGGCTCATAACACAACTTACGCACAAGTGACTGTGAGAAAAAGCCGAATACAAGCCACTTATTTTTTATGTTACTCTGGCAGGAACCCGAGTGTTGGTTGGGTTGAGAACTATAGCTGTGAATCGTATCTTTATATTAAACCGTAAAAAATATTAGGATGTACTTTGATATAATGTAGCGAGGCTTTTTAACTGACAACTTGGAGGATTGTGTAAATGGGAAACATTTTGATCTCCAATTGACCTAAAATTTGGAACTCATAATTAACATATACGTAGAGTGCTTGGTTTGTCCCAATGATCGAGTCGCTATAGACCCATTCATTTGGCGAGGGTTCAAACCCCACCACCCCTTCCCCTCCCCATATTGCCTTGTATCAAAAAATTAACACATAGGTACATAAAATCTAATGGTTAATTTAGTGAAATATGAATCTAGTAATAAGTTACAATTGTAAGAATTAAATATTTACACCAAATGCAAGTGGATCCTCTTTAATTTCTTGTCCTCTTGTTCATTAAGTAGAAATCATTAATTAGTTGGTTGATCTTTGAATTCTAAAACCATGTGCAGACTGCCATACAAGAGTGCTAATTATGGGCATTTGAACACAACACTAGCATTTAAGAACCTTCTAAACAAGGGATGCACACCAAATTTATCCTCAAAACTGTTATCTTGGTGGAAAAAAATTAATCCCTCAAGTTTCACTAATATGTCCAATGAGTATTGCAAAATTGTTCATGCATTAGTGTATAACAAAATACAAGGTCTCTTTTAATCTATTCATTTTTATCTTGTTTTTTTCAAATTTAAACTTTATAATGCAACCTATCAATACACAGATGATAAAAATTATAATAGAAGTAGTACTTAAAAACAATGATGTTACCTTCCCACTGAATTTTTTTCCCCTCAGGAGGAACACTAGGATGGATACCTTTACCTTTTGGCTATCACTATAAGAGTTATCCCTTAAATCGGGCATTTCTGACCGTCCAGATCTTGGAATCTAGTCCCACCATCCACGCGTCTAGCACACCTGCGTCTGATTAAGGAGATGAGGCATCGAAGCCGTCCATGTGGAAGGAAGTGTATGATGCGAATAACGGTGCTTTGGACCAATCTGTTTCTCCAATCCTCCCCTTGTTGCCCAATCATCAGCATTCCATGGGGTTGAGTAAAATTTTCATGGGATGATTGAATGGGTACCTTGCACCAAGTCCTCAATTCTTGAGTAGAAAAATACTACCATCAATCGCAACTGATGATTAGTTGCTCATTTATGGAAGCCAGCTTAATTGGAACCCACCAGCAGCTGGTGGACCCGGGCAAAGCCGTCCATCAGTCATGGCTGATGGTAGGGCAGCCCTTCTTGAATATCCTCATTGGCACAGCATCCACCTACAAGCTGCAATTTGAGAGAGAGTCGATCACACTAAATGAGTATTAGGGCCATGTTTGTTTCACAAGATGGGGAAAAGCACAAATGCAATTAAATTACTACTTAATTGTTTTCTTACTAAATGATTGAACATCCTTATTGGACCATATTGCTTATCTTACCCCCTCCCAGGATTGAATAATCTGGCTCTGCCCGAATAGCTTATCCTGATCCCCTTTTGTGCAACCAAATGCAAGATAAGGCCATATATGACATTATTATCTAATCTCAAGTTTTTATCTCACAATATAAATGTGAACCTAGGACAAACATTTGGAAACCCGACCATCTTATTCATATTTAGAACTAGCGTGACCTGCTCAGCAAACCAAAAAAAAAAGGAACTAGCGTGACCTAGCTGATTTCTCACCATTAAGGGTGCAAGGTCACTTCACACTAGGCCATAGTAACCAATTTTCCTGATTATTTGAAAATCTCCTTTATTTATCCTGCTATTATAACTGCATGGACCCCAAATCTATCTCGCATGTTCAATAATTCTCTCTTCCTCTTTTTTCCAAATCTCCTGATTACTATGATTACTCTCTGCATTTTTTTTTTTAATTTCTCAAGTTATTCAAGGCAATTATAACTCATATTTTTTTAAGTTGTTCATTATAAATTTATTTTTGGATATAAGTATTTTAAAAAATCTATTCCAAACTATCACCAATATTTTTTTGAATGACTCCTGGATCAAGAATTATTTCAATCCCAATAATTTTCAAATCTTGAATTTTTCACATACACTAAGGTGTATATGAGCCAAAGCTTAGGCCTGTAATATGAACACTACCTTCAAATTCATAATGTACCCCAATACCCCCCAACCCGCCATCTCTTTCCTTCCATAATATTTACCACTTTGCAACACTAGCTTAGGTAGTTGACTCCAAGATTTGTCGTCATTTTCAATTTTATATATAGTAGTTGCTGCCATCACTATTATTTGCTATGGATATTGATTTTAGTGTGCATACCAAAATCCATTCTTAATTAGCTCCATAGGTAACCATGCCTTCACTTACATCTTAGGTACGAACTTAAGGAGGTGGATCATAATTCACAGCCTGTTAAAAAAAACAAAAAAAAAAGTACTGCTAAACAGATAATGAAACTAATATAATCAAAGCAATTAATTTAATGTTAATTTTACTCACACAATCTGATGCATGTTTCAAAGGGTGGAGAAAGTGTGGAAGTGCTTGCTGGGGTCAAACCAAAGGTAGGTAGATTCGCTGCTCTCTTTCTTTCCTTTACCTCCAGTGAACACATTTGTCTGCAAGATGTAGGGCTGACCTGCTCTGTTTCCCAAGGACTCGAAATCTATCTCGTTTGTGTTCCGAGTTTTGTGATGAGAGCTATACATGAATTGAGTAAACAAGACCATAAGCAATTGGTAACATGGTAATCAGTAGGCAATTGAGTATAACTGTTTATAGACATGAAAATTTAATATAAGTAAAATGATGTTACAAATTACCACATCAGCTGAATCTCCTCCAACCATCTGAAATGCCCAGATATATATGACCCCGTTAACTGGAATCCAGTTCCTTCAGAGAAAGAGACAGAGAGATTGATTAATATACTTGTGATCGTGCAGTTTGGTGCAATATATTTGTAGGAAAGTATATTGTACCTATTATATTCCCTCCATCCCATTCGAGTCTTACAAAGTCCTTTTTGAAAGTCCCATTTTACATGGCCAAACTTAATGTCCCAAAAAATAAATCATTACTACTCCATATCAAACTTCTTTAAATTTATGTTTATATTTAACTATAATTCCACTCCCCAAAAATTTTGTTCAGATAAGATGAACATATTTTTAAATCTATAATTCAAATATTTTTCTGATAGTATATGCATGGTCAACTATACCACACAATCAGATGGAGGGAGTATCATCCAGTTAAATGAATACAAGTTTGGAATGCTAGTATGTTTGTTCTGCATATACTTTGTCCGTTATCTCTCAACTACGAGAATTCTGATAGCTTAAATGACTAACAGAACACAAAGAAGTTGATACTAAATACATAGAAAGGTAAACAACAGAGCTTTAGGTCATGGAACTTTAAATCAAGAAGTGACATAAGAAATTTTTGAATAATATTTGTTTAAACAGAACAGAAAAAAATTTCTGGTCCTCTAGATGAGTCCTTCAGGCTGCTAGTCTAGCTTGTCCCAGGAAACTCTCCTCAGAAGGGGAAACTCACTTCTAAAATGGAGACGAAATTCTCATGAAATTTTAAGACAAACTTCTAGGAAACATCTTCGAAACATTTCGGAAATTCTAACATGATTTATGGAAACATGTCAAAAACCCTTGATAAATATTACGTAAACAATAACAGATAATTGTTCTAATAACTTTTTATAGTATTGTGTATGAATTAGTATTTCAAATGATCATGAAAGTATTCTACTACTTCATATTGCTACTATTAGGTTTTTTGTATTGGCTAATTCCGTGGACAAAGATATTTGCTTGTGATCTTGTTTCAAGTTGTATTTGGGTCAAAAAATCTAATATTCAAATTCAAGCTGCCAAAGTACAAGCTGTCCAAGCTGCAGTACAAGCCTTTAAAGCACGCAGAGCTGAAACTTTAGAATATCATATCTCTTTGTTCAAGTGTCCGTTCAAACTCCATAATATATGGATTCTATATAACTTTTCGAGAGTAATCTAAATATGCAAAGACCTCGGCTCAAGCAAAGTCCACTCGAGCTGTCATAAGTCCGCTTGAGCGATAGTTGAAAAATTCTATAGAATCAAAAATCAAAGAGCACCGCTCGAACTCCACTAGAAGACCGCTCAAGCGGTACGGTGAATTTTTGTTCGAATTCAAATTCTATCTTATCAAAGTAAGTTATTTTTTTAGGACTCTTTAGCCAGATCTTTTCAGCCAATCAAGATGTAGTTTCAGCCTACCTTCTTGGTGATCCTAGAAATGCTATAAGAGTCAAGAGAATTAATTGTTAGATGTAACTCTGGAGTTGTGAAAAAAAAGATACAAAAAATATACAGAGAAGAGAAATAAGAAAGGTGAAGATCTTAATGATTATCTGAGCATACAGAGTTCATTCACCGAAGTACTAAACTGAAGAACACAGTAGCGAGATCGTCTTGGTGGATTCCGAGGACGAGTAAAAACACGGTGGTGATTCGGTGTTGAGGTCAAAGCCAGAGAGAACTGTTCGAGAAGTCAAGCAAGTAATCTTAAACCGGAGTTCGTGGAGATTCAGACGGCAATTGTAGAGATTCAATTGTTATGGTTATAAGTCGTACTTATGTAACTTGTTCATTATAATGCTTGGCCGGCTGGACGTTATTTTTTTCCGAGTTAGGGTTTCCACGATATATTGTTGTGTCTCTTTATTATTGTGTAATGTATGCATGTGAATCATCACTTAAGTAAAGAGAACTAGACAAATTTTTTTCTTAGACAAATAAGTGATAATAAGTCTTAATCCGTGAAATTAGAATTTTTTCAATTGGTATCAGAGCAGGTCACAAGTTCGACTCCCTTTGAGGGCATGCTGTTTGCGGGCAGGTGCTTGGGGGGGGGGGGGGGGGGGGGGGGGATTGTTGGGCGGAGGCCGGGAGGGCTAAGTCCAACATCCTGCCACGTGCGCACAGTCGAAACGGGGCGCTGGCTACTATAAAGGTTTAAGGAAATAAAGTTGCGCCTTGACTAACAGCAATTGCTTTTGGTACAGTGGTAAATGCTTTTAAAGTATGTCTTAAAGCTAAAAAGGTTAATAAGAGCTTGCATGAAGAAAGCGACTCACTGAAACTATAAACCGATGAATCTAGTATTCTCATTAATAAATTGAAATCTAATGAGGTCACTTTGTTGAAAAATGTCTCTATGTTAGAAAAGAAATTACATGTGTCTATTGAGACCAATAAGAGTCTAGCAGGAAAGATATCTACACTTGAGTCTGATCTTGCTAAAACTAATAATACTTTCAAGAAAATCATTGTAGGTTCTAAGAAGTTTGATGAAATCTAGAATGCTCAAAGAAGCATTCGCGATATAACTGAAATAGGGTATACACAGAAAGTTTCTTCATCTTCTCAACCGGCAAGTAAGCCAAATTTTGTTAAGACTCAAGGTAAGTCCCTTATACCTCCCAAAGGCCATACCGCTAAATTTGTACCCACGTGCCACCATTGTGGTATCAAATGTCATATTAGGCCTCATTGTTCTAGGTTGAAGACTAAACACGTGTCTCATAAAACCAACATCACACATGCACCTGTGAAGCATAATATTAAGGCTAAACCTACTAGGTTTGTTCCTACATGTCAGTATTGTGGTGTCAAAAGTTACCTGAGGCCACATTGCCACAACTTGTGGAAGGCCCCTAGGACATATAGGTATGATCAACCTAAGAAACCAAATGGGAGGTTGAAAAATCAGATTTGTGCTCTTGTTAATAAATCTAGAGTCTTAAATGATGAATGAAGTAGACTTAGACAACGGTCAACGCCAAGGCAGGTTCCAAACCTATGTTACCTGGAACGTGAATCGTTTCGGTACGTGAAACCGGAACCGGAACATGGTACGCCACATGTTTTAAAATGTAGTACGCTGTGAGTAAACTTCTATAGAGTATATTATTAGAATTAAAGTACCTCTAACAGAATTTTCTTTAATAATCAGATATTTAATAAAACATAATTTATGTTTTTTTTAAAATTAATCATCTAAAAAAAATTTTAGGAGTAGTATGGCCCATTTTTTTTTCCATATTGTTATGCCAAAATCCTATTCTTACTATATTTTTGTTCATTATAATTGATTTTTTGCTTTCGTTAGGTGACCTTTAAAAATATAAATAGGAAAAAATTTAGGATCGCTTTGGATTGCTAAATTTATCGTTTTGGAACGCTAGAGTACCATGTTTCGGAACGCCCTACCAAAAACGCAATTCGCTAGGGTAGTAGAGTATTATGATAACACATTTCCAAACAGATGGGTCAAAAAAAGGAACCATAGTGCCAAGGCTAAACCTAAAACACAACCCAAGCCCCATGATATTTTTTATAAACCTAAGACTGTGGCTATTTGGGTAAGAAAATCTGATTTAGTTTCCTTGAACACTCTTAGAAAATCTTTAGGGGTAAACCTTCTTGAGTAAGGTCCATGTTCATTATAGGCTACGATTTTTTTCATGTCTATCTTTTAATCTTAGTTCTATAATATTTTTTTGTAGTTTTTTGTGGTTTGTTTATTTATTTTTATTAAAAAAAATACAAAAAGATTTTTATGACTTTACAAATTTGAAGATTTCATAGCATTCATGTTAAATATTATATGATGATAATTATGCAAAGTATTTTGTTAAACTGAACTAGTGTGCATCCTTAGGTATAATTCTCTACTTTTTGTTTGAATGATAAGTTTCATGACTATAAACCTAGTATAACTTGAGCATACTTGATGTTATTGATATTGTTTGTTTGCATATGTGATCGCATATTTTTATATGCCTTTCTTGATTATACTGATTAACATATGCTAAATTAACCTATGGTTAGCTTCCCATATTCAATGTGGTGGTGTTTTTTTACATCTTCTGTTGCCATTGATTCTATTAACATTGAAACTCCCTCTTGAAAGAAAATAATCTCAATGCACTTAAACCTTAGAAAATGCTACCTTTGAGTTTGTGCGAAACTACTATTGACTGAAATTAGAATTTTTTCAATTGGTTATGAAACAATAGAGAGGGCTGCCTACTCATTTGTGTGAAAGCCACCATTGTTGTCTTTTAAAGTGCACATTGGAGAGATAGGGTGGAAAAAAATGATATGATATTGAAGGGGAGTTTTCATTGCTATCCGTTTCCATATCCATTACACATGCATGGGAGCTAATGTGGTTTGACTTCTAGTTATGTGATGATCTTTAGAAATCAAATGTGGTGTAGCCATTTAGATCACAACTAAGATTTGAACAAGTGTTGATATTCATTGAGTATACTTTACACACACTTGGAAATCTTCATGAACTTTATCATATTGGAAAAAATTGTTTTGAATCTTACTTTAGTTCATGCACTTGGTTCTTGTTTAATATCTATGAGCATGATTTGATTTAAATGATTTTGTGCATTGACACCATTGAAGTTCTGATAATTTGTATAGTCAACTTTTTTGGGCTTTTGTTGACTCTATTAGGGGAGTTTTTTTATTTTTAGAGTTCTTTACCCTTGAGTACCTCATGTTTATATTCGTATTTTAATTCAACTCTTCCATGATTACTTTATGTTTAAATTATCTTTGTCAATTCATGACAAAAAGGAGAAAAGAGAGAATAAGATATGTTGTGTTGAAGGGAAGAATTGTGATATTGTCTGTGTTTGCGGTTACTGCAATTTTATATATGTTTTTCACGAATGCATTTCACAAGATTGTGTTGTTTCTGGATGTGCAGCTACAAATCTTAAAATTCATCTAACTTCATTACATTTTATAACTCGTTGTTTTAGTTGATTAAGTTTATTGGGTTGGGGTTTGTAATGATTTTGTTTAGGTGTTTAAGTTTTGTTACAAAATTGCCTAAGGGGGAGATTGTTAGGCTTTTAGTATTGGCTAATTCCATGGACAAAGACACTTTGCTTGTAACCTTATTTCAAGTTGTATTTTGGTCAAAAAGTCTAAGTTTCAAGTTCAAGCTACCAGAGTACAAACTGTCTAAGCTACAATACAAGCCTTTAAAGCAAGCACAGCTGAAACTTTGAAATGTCATATCTCTTTGCTCAGATGTCCGTTCAAGCTCCATGATATATGGATTCCATATAACTTTTCAAGAGCAATCTAAATATGCAGAGACCTCGGCTCAAGCGAAGTCCGCTTGAGCCGTCATAAGTCCGCTCGAGTGATAATTGAAAAATTCTGCAGAACCAAAAATCAAAGAGCACTGCTCAAACTCCGCTCGAGCAGTACGACGAATTTTTGTTCAAATTCAAATTCTATCTCATCAAAGTAAGTTACTTTTTAAGGACTCTTTAGCCAGATCTTTTCAGCCAATCAAGAGGTAGTTCTGGCCTACCTTCTTGGTGATCCTAGGAATGCTATAAGAGCCAAGAGAATTAATTGTTAGATGTGACTCAGGAGTTGTGAAGAAAAAGATACAAAAAATATACAGAGGAGAGAAATAAAAAAGGTGAAGATCTTAATGATTATCTGAACATACAGAGTTCATTCACCGGAGTACTAAACTCAAGAACACAGTTGCGAGATCGTCTTGGTGGTTTCCGAGGACGAGAAAAAACACCGTGGTGATTCAATGTTGAGGTCAAAGACAAAGAGAACAGTTCGAGTAGTCGAGCAAATAATCTTAAAATGGAGTTCGTGGGGATTCGGACGGCAATTGTGGAGATTCAATTGTTATGGTTGTAAGTCGTACTTGTGTAACCTATTTATTATAGTGCTTAGCCTACTGGACGTGATTTTTTTTTAAGTTTGGGTTTCTACGATGTATTGTTGTGTCTCTTTATTATTGTGTGATGTATGCATGTGAATGATCACTTAGGTAAAGAGAACTAGACAAATTTTTTTTCTTGGGCAAATAAGTGGTCATAAGTCTTAATCCGTGAAATTAGAATTTTGCCAGCTAATTTTAAGGATCTTAATAAATTTGGCAATAAATATCCTATAATTTTATATCACCTAGCACTTCATGTTTCCTATATTAATTTTAGGCCATGTTTCCGTTTCCGTTTCCCATATTGGAAACTTATGATTTCCACCATGGTTATAATAAATAGGCCTTAAAGGCTGAAAACATGACAGAGGCACATAAAAATCTTGTATGTGAAAGAAAAATGAAAGAAATTCCCTATAGGACGGCATCTATGCTCAAACAATGGATGTAATATCACTTCACTAGCAAGCTACAATTCCCCTCTTTTCCCTGATGTTGCCTCACATAAATATGAGAAAATATATGCATGCATGTGCGAGCACACTCTTCTGTGTGAGTATGTGAGAGAAAGAGCAACTACAAGTTTTACTTCATCAGAAATAAGAATCACCAGAAGCATGCGAGCCCTAACCCAAGAAAATAAAGATGAGCAAAAAGAACCTTAGTACAAAATATAGTCCACAGCAAGGGTAAATAATCTCCCAAGAGAACTTCCGCAGTTCGGTCAGGAGGATCCACCTCTACTTATGTTAACCTAAGAACCAGACGGAAAGACGTCTAAAAAGAAGAAGCAAAACGTCACTATGATGAGCTAGTAGTCAAAGACTCAAAAACATTATTTTTGGCCAAGGCCTAACGCACTTATATCATCAGGATATGTAACAAACTTACAATTAACTAAACACTTTTTCTCCAAAACCACAGTTGTAGACATATATTAACTTTCCCATCAATTAGACCGAAACTTAGGAGTCAGATTTCACCCCAAGAGGAAGACCAAGGTACTTCAAGAGGCCAACCAAGCTTGACAACCAAAAGAAATAATCGCAGCTCCAAGGTCCCTAACCCTACGTTACCTAGAACGCAAGTCGTTCCAATATGATCAATGGAAATGTGTTACGTCATGTGCTCTAAAATGTGCCCAATCTTTTAGAATTTTGTCCTACCAAAAGTCCATCCACTCTCTTTCGATTGTTGATCGTTATATATGATTTTTTTATCTTCCTAAAGATATAAATAGGAAACAAATATGGGATCACTTGGGATTGCTAAATTACTCATTTTCGAACAAAAGTGTAGCATGCTTCAGAACATGCGTTCCAAAACGTAAATCACTAGGATATTGACGTTTTCTGGTAACATTGCTCCAACCTAGCATCCCCTAGATTGAATACCTTTGATAATGGACAGAAAACGTATGCTTTTTTCATGTTCTCCCTAGAAAAAACTCAACAAACAACAGAGTCATTTGTAAATTCTAGGTTAAAAACCTGACAACTTCTCTAGCTTAAAAGATCCTTCGACTAGATTTGTGTCAGCAGCAGCCATAAGAACAAAGCCATGAAGAACCTCAAGAACACAAGTGCAAAAGGAGGGTAGGTTTTTGAAGCTATCAATCCTCACACTTATCCATTCAGTCTAGAATGGTACAGAACATCATGGATTCATAATCTCATGAGATATTCCACCCAAGATAGAAAGAAAATAATTAAATAAAAAGAATAGACCGCATTAAGATTTTTGTAATAAAAGCAACAGCAAACCCAAATTTGATCAACAGATGCAGGACGATTGAGGGAAAAAGTAAAAATAGAGAAGAAAAACTAAAATAAATTATACTTTCAATGCTATCACAACAACTCTGGATAGGACGAAGAAAGAAAGGCTCTTTAACTTGGCACGCATTATGTCCAAGTCATAAATACTGATTCTTTTGTTGAAAAAGAGAATATTAACCATTACTCAGAGACAATAATAATTCTAGAAAAGCCCAGAAACCCAGCAGAATTTACTTACTTTTCTGTAGAAAACTCATCGCTTCTTCTCTGTCACAAAGTTCCTTTTTGCAGCAAGAGCTCATCATCTGCATGATTTCATAACCATATGGTACTGAAGATATCAGAGTGAATGGTGGGGCTGGCAGAAGGGATGGCACATATACTTTAAACTAATCATAAACTCTTAGTTAGTTATGAAATGATTCTAAAACCTATTTTACTGTCTGCAGCCTGGCAAAATCAAGGACCAAATGTTTAGAAATTTGACATAGACCACGAATAGCCTATGCTAGTGCTATTAAATCAAATTGATCATGCAAAGCTTAGCATTTCGTACCTCGTATGATGCATTTAAGAGCCAGACACCCAAGCAAATTGCGAACTATGAGGTACTGCAGTAGCTGAATTACAACATTCAATAGCTGTGGAGAAGCTGGCATTTCCAAGACAAAATCCTCCTTTTCTTTACTACTCTATTAAATGCTCTTTCTCTTGTACAGTCCATCTAACAACCCCAGAGCCTCACTCTTCTTCCCTGGTTTTGCAAGGGTAGAACTGATATATTTAAGGGTAGTTTTGCAAGGAATAAAATCTTTATCATTCATCTCTTTGAATAACTTCTTTGCCTCAGCTCGGTATGATTTTTTTAACACCTTGTCCAGCTCTGCCTGATTTGATAGCTTGCACCAGCCACTAATTAGTATGTCATAAGTCGAAGAATTAGGTGGTACCCCTCTGACTTGCATCTCATTCATAAGCTCTCTAGCTTGCTTCATCTTTCCCACCTTGGCAAAATCACCGATAAGTGCATTGTAAGTACTAGTTTGGGGAACAAAGCCTTTGGTTACCATTTCACAGTAAAGCTTTATAGATTCCTTCTTATTTCCCATCTTGGCATGTCCAGAAACCAAAATATTATAAGTATTACCATTGGGAATAAGGCCTCTTTCTTTCATTTCATCCGTTAATTCAGCAGCCTCGCGCATCAAGCTGGCAGCCAATAGGCCCCCTAAAAGAATATTGTACGTTGCAATATTAGGAGAAACTCCTTCAGTCAACATTTGAGAATATGTGGCAAAAGCTCTTTTCAAATGGCTGCTTTTACAGTATCCGTGTATAAGGCAATTGTAAGTGATAGTGTCTGCTGAAATGCCTTCCCCTGTCATCTCCTTACATACCAAAGTTGCCTTTCTAGTCATCCCTAGTCTGCATAAGACGGATATGAGATTGTTATAAGCTACTCGATCAAGTTTAAGTCCCATATCTACAAGCTGTTTATGCATAAGCAGAATTGTCTCGGCCCTTTTATTTGCAGAAACAGTATCAAGCACGAGTCTCTGAGTAGTTGAGGTAGGGTGAAACCCCACAATCCTCATTTCATTCAACAAATCGATTGCTTTATCAACCTCACGTGCTTCACAAAGCCCTCCTACCATAGTGTTACAAGTGATTGAATTAGGCATTAACCCATTATTCTTCATCTCATCCCAGAGTTTGAGAGCATTTCCCAAGTTCCCTTCTTTACAATAAGCATTGATCATTGTGTTGTAGGTTGCAAGGTCTGGAGCCAAACCGGACTGCCTCATTCCAGTATAAAGAGAATGTGCTTCATATTTGCCAAGTCTCAAGAGTCCATTAATTAGCACGTTGTATGCAACAGCATCAAACCCTAAATTCTTTTCTGTCATTTCTTGGGCAATGTTAAGAGCAACTGACTCCTTACCCACTTTGAAGAATCCATCCATTAGAGAAGTGTAATTAACCCGGTCAGGCAACAAACCCCTGGAAATCATATCTCTCTGTAATGACTCAGCCTCATCCATCCTTCCTCCAACTTTCAAATTGTTGACCAATGCATCCAGAATGAAGTTATTCTCCTCCACCTCTCTCAATTTCATGTCCTTATAGAGGTCAAGAGCCATTTCTTGTTTACCAGCCTTGAAACAACCATCAATCAGGATACCATAAGTGAAAACATTTGGCATAACACTCTGGCGCATCATCTTCCTCATGACATTAGCAGCTGCATCAAGCATTCCCTTTCTGGTATAGCCGCTAATAACAGAGGTATATACAATGATGTTTGGACTGATGTTTTTTGCCTCCATTTCTTGCAGTATAGATTCCACCCCCTCCATATCCCCTAATTTGCTGTGCCCATCAATCAATGCAGAATAAGAGATGTGATTAGGAACTAAGTTAAGATTTAAAAGAGACCGAAACATATCCTCAGCCTCACCAGGCTTTCCAACCTTAAAGAGCCCATCCATCAATGTCGTAAACACGACCACATCAAATGCAATTCCACGCACTACCATTTGACATTGAAGGGCAAAGGCTCCCGTAGCATTTCCTGCCTTAAAGAAGGAATCAATGAGAATAGTGTATGAAACATGATTAGGATCCATACTCATCCTTTCCATCTCCTTGAAGAGTACTTCTGCTTCAGCTAACCTCCCATGTTTGCAGAAGCCATAAATAATGGAACTATAAGTTACTGTGTCAGGCAAGAACCCATTCATAAGCATTTCATCATAAACAGCAAGTGCTTCCTCAAGCCTTTGCCATTTACAATACCCATTAATAAGTGAGGTATATGTGATAAGATTTTGCTTCAACTCCAATCCTCCAACTGCAGAATCCTTGCTTTCAGCACCATCAATCTTTGAAGTACCGCCATCATTGTCTATACTTCTCTGATAACCTAAATGCTCATCAATGAGACTGCTGGCCTGTGTGAAATCCCCTATTTTGTAGAACCCATCAATCAGAGTGTTATAAGTAACAATGTCAGGGAAGAGACCTTCCTGTCGCATACTCTTCATCAACTCGAGAGCTGCATTGACCTCACCGGCTTCACAGTACCCATGAATCAAGGTGTTGAAGCCCACAAGATCCTGACAAATCCCCACCGCGTTAACAAGATTACCCATGACCCATTCCGCTTGTCCTAACATCCCAATCTGACAAAAACCTTTTACCAAGGTATTGCAAGTAAAAGAATCAGCAGGTACACCCTTCTTGACCATTTCAGACAACAACCCAATAGCTTGTTGGGCCAGACCCACTCTACAAAACCCCCAGATAACAGTGTTATAAGTAACAGTGTCAATTTCAATATTGCTGGTGGTGGTCCCAAGCAATTCTAATGCCAAACTAAGCCTTCCAACTTTGCAGAGAGAGTGAATGACTATGTTGCGAGTGGCAACATTTGGAACAAACCCACAAGAAAGCATCTCGGAATAGACGAGCCATACCTGAGAAACCAACCCGGAGGCGTTGAATTCGCGTAGTAAGCGATTCCAGGAGGAGAGATCAGGCGGAACGAAGCCGTAAGTCCTCCGCATGGCAGCGAATGCGTCAACGGCTTTGGATAATCGATCGCAAGACAGGAAGAGTTGGATTAGAGTGCAGAAGAGGGACGCATAGAACCGACGGCGGGTCTTTTTGGTTCTACAAGGTGGACGCTGATCGGATGACGAAGATGAGGAGGTTGAAGACGATGAGAAATTCGTGGACATTGACGGTAAGAGAAGAGAACAAATTGAAGATGAATATGAAGAGGATGAGGATGAGAGCGAGTTGTGATGAGAGGAGGAAAGGGTCCTCTGTAAGTGTTTGATGAAATGCATCATCAAAACTTTTCAAGCTCTTCGATCAATAGAACTAAAATTATGTTATCCATCTACTTCATCATCATCACCGTCATTCTTAGCGTCAACCTCCATTTGCGGGGACTAACCCAGCGGCGCTTTTCTTCTTGCGGACACGAGAACAACAAAATTTCCGGAAAAGACAATCCCAGGACAGGAGGAGGAGGTGAGAATTTTTTTTATTTATTGTTACATCGGAAACAAGAGGTGAGAATATTTGAAATAAA
This sequence comes from Euryodendron excelsum, assembly GCA_033060915.1. Classification (NCBI taxonomy): domain Eukaryota; kingdom Viridiplantae; phylum Streptophyta; class Magnoliopsida; order Ericales; family Pentaphylacaceae; genus Euryodendron; species Euryodendron excelsum. Next base: position 19,104,021 of record CM065377.1, read on the forward strand.
CATTTTCCTTCCTAGCATTTTTGTTCGGACCTATTGAGAAAATTGACCAATGCGCGTTTGTTCAGGCTCGGGTTGCCCGTAGGATTCGGCCGAATTTACATTCCAAAATGAACAGCATGCTTGGAAAGGTTTTTATTTTTAATAAAAAATAAATATCTAGACAAAGTACTCCACACATTCATTAACGAGTATTATCTTTTAGGAGCACACTACTATTTACGAAAAATTTTACTGCACCTATATTAAAATCGAAACTTAAATCTCACCACGTGCTTAAAGAGGTTTTTTAAAGTTCAATATGAATCATTCCTATACTCCTAATTGAGGCTATGTTGGTATATTAGATTAATGGAGAGAAAATAAATGGAAAGAAAAAAGACAAGAAAAAAATTGGAAAAGCTTAACTTTTATTTTCTTTCTTCTTTTGATAGTTTGGTTAGGAAAATAAAAAGGAAAATGAATAAATACTTGCAAAAGAATTCAACTTTTTTTTTTGCTACTCATTAATGTATTGTGTTTAGTTGTAGTCTTGGTATCTATTTTTCTGCTTTTGTTTTTTAAAACCATCAAAATCGTATTTGATAAATTGATTTTTTTAAAAAATTTCTAAAAAAATAGTTATTTTTTGAGTTTTTAAAATCTATTTTCATTTGAAAATGGAAACGATGATGTTTTCAAAGTTATTATTGTTTTTGACATAAAAATGTAAACAAAGTAAAGAATGGTTGAAATGTGGAGTAGGCAGGAATCTTTTGGAGTGCATCACATTGTTTATGGTATAACTAGCTGTCTTGTGAAAATCAAGAGGAAATCCCAAGTATAAAAAAGGAAGGAAAAAAAAAAATTAACTGGTGGCTTGAAATCATAAGTTGGAGATTATTGTAATTTTTTAAAAAAAGTACTTTGTTGTACATGCAAATTAGATTAAATTCTAGAGGAGCTTTGTAAACAAGAGTTTTGGTCTATGTTCCAGTCACCCTGTGTGCCTAGTTAAAATTGCCTAGACAGTAGGATTAGTCTTAATTCTACGGGATTAGGTAATACCGGCCCTATTAAACTCCTATCAACCTTTAATAAAAGGAGACAGATATGGTCATACTACTTGCCTAGTCTTTTTCCAAGCTTCTCGTTTTTAAGGACGGTCTTAAAATTGTTAGAATAAAATTATTTTTTTATTAAATTTTAAAATTTTATTTACATTATTTAATTATTTGGTTACAAATTTTTATTACAAAGTTTATTACATCATTTGTTATATGGGATTTAATGGGGTGTTATAATATTTACTAGCTATTCATTGAGAAGTTTAATAGTCATAACGGCTAATTTCTTAGAGCATATATAAGTCTCATACTTATCATTATTTGAAGGGCATACAAAGGTGATACATATAGAAAATATACTTAAGATATACAAACTCTTCATTCTCTTATTCTCTATAGTCTTTAGATTCTGTATATTTGTTTTATGGGCAACCGCGACTAGGATGGTTCATTGTTCTCTCAGCATGCATGATTTTCGAGGAGATAAGCTATGAGCAATTGAGTGGAATTTTGGAGCAACTGATGTCCGATTATACCTTCACATAGGGAGGCACAATTGTTTTAGGACAGTGATATCACACATCTCAATTCTCACAAGTCAGTTTTTCTATTTTCCTTTAACTATGTTTTATTATTTATCAAGTTAATAATATTGTATTGTAATTTAATTTATTCTTAAGTTATTGTAGGTGGGATTTTTCTGGAAGGCTGGGCCGAACTCTCAGGCCCAAAAATGGATGAGTCCAGGTATCTCCTGCAAGACAAAGAAGTTAGAATGGGTCAACCCGTAAAGGGCCGATCACACTCCGAAGATTAAGTCAGCAAGCTTAATTGATGAAGATGAATGAGAGTGATCAATATTGGGGGTTCACTGTCCAAACCTGACTCCGGTGCCTTGGGTATTTATAGGACTTTCGAGGGAGTGTGTTCTGCCTTAGCCTACCAGTAGGCTCTCATAGCCTGCTGGGTAGGCGTCATCATTGACGCCGCCTGATTATCCATAGGGTCTGGCGCACCGTCGTGAAGGATTCCGGCTGACCGGACGTGCACGTTCACGTCGCGTGGGCAGCCGCATGCGTATTAAATGCGGGTCAACTCTGTATTTAATGCGCAGAGACCGCTAGCGGTTTGGGCCCGCCTTTCGTGGTTTGGGCTGCGTTGTGAGGGAGGTCCGCAGTCTGGCCTTCCCGCTAATTCTGATCTGGGCCACCAAAGTAGGCCCAACTTTAACTTGCGCAGATTGGGCCTCATCCATTGGGCTGGGCCGGGAGTTACTCCCCCACAATTGCCCCCCAGCCATTGAGTCGTTTGAGATTCTGAAACGGCCAAGGGATGTAACGGTCACCCGGCCACATAAATGGCGGGGATTTTAAAAAATTCAATGGTGGGGCGTCATTAAATCGACGGCCGACGTGACGCTTCGGCAGAGCGTCATGATTAACATCGGTTTACTGTGTACGAACCGACGGCTCTGGTGTGTATAAAAGACCGATGCCCTAATCAGTTGGGAGATACTTGATCTCTTTCCTTTGCCTTCTGAATAGCGTGTGCGTCAGCTATCTCGGCACCCACCACTGTAAGTGTCTTTTGAGCCCGTGACTCCTCTGCTCTTTATTGCGTTCTGTGTCTTGACGGTTGTCCCCTGATGGCATCCCGTCTTCGTAAAATGTTAGATGGTCCGTCGGCCTTTGCCGCGTTTAGGGCTAGGTTTGAAGTCCCTGATAAAATCGGCTTGGAGTTGGTCGATCCCGAGGACTATCGCATGGGGGAGACCGAGAAAGGGGTGCCGTTCCCAGTCATTGCCATAGTAGAAGGGGGGCTTAGGTTTCCCCTCCACCCTCTTCTTCATAAATTCATAGTAAAAAATAAGGTGTCGCCCTCCCAGTTAGCGTCGAACGTATATAGAATCTTCTTTGGCATGCTAGAAATAAATCGACGCATGAGGGTGAACCTGGGCCTTGCCGAACTGGACTACTGCTACACTCTTTGTAAAGTCGGAGGCAGTTACAAGGTTTACCTCCGGGTAGTAAAGAAGTCCTTAGAGTTAGTGAAGTGTCTGCCTTCCTCAGGGAAGGGCGTCGACGACGTTAGGGTCTGGGTAACCGGTCCATGGGAGTTCGGCAACGTTCCCGAGAAGGATAAACCGGCGATTTGATGCCCTAGAGTGCCCGTCGAACTAGGTTTGAAGCCGATCTCTCGCATTGTGCGTCATTTTAAGTTTCAGTTCGCAACCATACTAACTCTCGAACTTTTTGCAGACACAAGGAAGCGGTCAAAAGCTCGTGACTGGTTGGTTAACTCTGACGACCTCAACAAGGTCTTGAACTACGTTGGCGAAGGTCGACTAAAATACATAGCTCGGGCTGCACACATCTTGCTCTCCTACCCACTGCGATACTCGACTTTCACTGCCGAGACTGGTGTCCCCCAGAGTGTATTAGCAAGATTAGCGGACAAAGGTGGCGAAGGAGACTTTGAGGAAATCCCTATTGGCATAGCGATCGAGAGGGCGCGCATCCCTACAGGCGTGACAGTCACGGTTGCTCCTCCCTCTGCCTCACCTGGTGAAGACTGACAAGAAGAGCGAACCAAATCGCACAGCTCGGCATCCACTTCGTCACCGTACATAGTGCCCAACCGCCGAGTTGAGATTCCCATTGGAACGAGTGATTCGAGCCCATCCCTAGACCAAATGGACGACATGAGCTTGAAGGAACAGATGTTTGCTCTTGCGGGGCAGCCGCTGAAGTCGGCCACACCTACTCCTGCCGAAAACCCTTCGGCCGAGCTGGCGGTTACTCCCGTGGAGGAGGCCCCTCCCGTGCAACAGAGGCCGGAGACACGGCAACACAGAAAGAGGAGGCCCGATGTCACCCCGACCCTAGCGCCCAAAAAGCAAAAAGGCAAAGGCGCGGTGGACGAGGTCGGCGAGACTGTGACCATCGCTCCGAACATTCTGGGCCGTCCTATGACAACAGCAAATTCTATGATCGATCAGCCCGAGGTTGCTTTTGGTGTCATGAAGAGTGTCCTTTAGAAAAAGGACGTAGCGAAGCTGGGCGAGGCAAGCGACTCAGCCGTTTTTATGGGCGCTCTCCATGACTCCATACTGGTAAGGTGGCTCCAACTTTTTTGGATGACCACAGTCTTTTTAGACACTTGCCCTAACCACGACCTTCTCCGATTTGTGTAGGGCTATCTAAATTCCTTGGAGGCGATGACGAGCTTCCAAAAGCTTGCCGAGGTTCACCAGCAACTCATTGAAGAGCAAGGCCGTTTGAAGCTCGAGTGGATTGAAGCAAATAAGGAGCGGATTACCTTCAGGAAACAAGCCGAGCAGGCTTCCGCCGAGCTTTTGCTGACGAGGGCCGACTTTGAAAAAAGGGACAAGGATCTTGCCGACCTCGAGAAAAAGTTTGATGTGCAGTCCGTGGATCTGCACAATGCCAATGAGGAGGTGGAGACCCTTAAGGCTGAAGTGGCCAAGCTGAAGGTGGAAGAGGAGGCCATATTGAAGCGGGGTGAAGAGAGGGGAGCCAAGAATTTGGCTCAAGAGATGATGGACCCCAGTCGCACCATATTCCGACAAGGTTGGAATGGTGCCCTTGTCGTTGCAGACCTAGACAAGGCCTCCGACGTGTGGGGTCTTTGCCCGGACTACTTTGATACTACCGAGGACGGCGTCGTCTGTCCGAAGAAAGTGTTGGCAAATGCCCTATACAGTCGGGAGCTTAAGTTGAAGGACGCGGCCGAAGAGGCTGTTGCTGAGAATGAGAGGCTTAAAAATTTGGAGGCGACAGCTGAACCCTCTGAGGTTGTGGAAGTGACTTTGCCAAGGGTAACTGTAGAGCCGGGGGAGAAGTCGGTTTAACTTTTCTTTCTTTTTTCGAATTTTGTAACCGTCGATGCTTTTTAATGAGAAGGACTCTTTTTGTTACTTATTACCAAATCTGCCTTGTCTAATTTTTGCTGTGAGTCTTGTCTCATCTGATTTTGTCGTTCGATTTCTTTCTTGGCCAATTTCGGCCGACCTGCCCAACTATTTCAGGACCAAGTTCTTTAGACTTGGTTTTTAATTTGGCCTTCTTTGACCGACCTACCCAACTTGGACAAGACCAAGTTTTTAAACTTGGTTTTTACTTTGGCCTTCTTTGGCCGACCTGCCCAACTTGAACAGGACCAAGTTTTTACACTTGGTTTTTACTTTGGCCGACCTGCCCAACTTGGACAGGACCAAGTTTTTAAACTTGGTTTTTACTTTAGCCTTCTTTGGCCGACCTGCCCAACTTGGACAGGATCAAGTTTTACACTTGGTTTTTATTTTGGCCTTCTTTGGCTGACCTGCCCAACTTGGATAGGACCAAGTTTTTAAACTTGGTTTTTACTTTGGCCTTCTTTGGCCGACCTGCCCAACTTGGACAGGACCAAGTTTTTACAGTTGGTTTTTATTTTGGCCTTCTTTGGCCGACCTGCCCAACTTGGACAAGACCAAGTTTTTACACTTGGTTTTTATTTTGGCCTTCTTTGGCCGACCTGCCTAACTTGGACAGGACCAAGTTTTTACACTTGGTTTTTATTTTCACAGAGTGCTCAGAGTAGATTCATTCGAATAGCTTCATTTTCATTGATTCTTCAGCTGGGCTTTACACATTTCATGAACTGTTACAGTGCATGGAGCTTCGCCTTACTGGTAGAACTTCCTCAAGTTGGTTGCATTCCATGGTCGTGGCAATGGTCGCCTTTCTTTGACGGTCTCCAGTCTGTATGCGCCGATGCCGACCTGGGCTGTGACTCTGTAGGGACCTTCCCAGTTTGGGCCGAGCTTTCCATCTGCCGCATTTTTAGTTGCCCCCAGCACTTTTCGCAAAACTAGATCTTCTGGAGCAAAGTTTTTTGGGCGGACCCGCTTGTTGTAAAAGCGTTTTAGCTGTCGCTGATACTCTGTGAGCCTGATCAAGGCGGTTTCCCTTCTTTCTTCGACGAGGTCCAGGTCTCTTGCAACCGTCCGGTCGTTGACACCTGCGTCGAAAGCTGCCGATCTGCTTGTTGGTTGTCCGATTTCCAAGGGGATGACTGCCTCCATCCCATATGCCAAGGAGAACGGCGTTTCCTCGGTGGATCTCCTAGGAGTTGTTCTGTAGGACCACAAAACATTTGGCAGTTCCTCTGTCCATTTCCCTTTGGCTTTTTCCAGTCACTTCTTGACTCCGTTAAGCATTGTTTTGTTCGAAATCTCGACTTGCCCGTTGCATTGGGGGTAAGCCGGTGTTGAGTAATAGTTTCTGATCCCCAATCCTTCGCAGAATGATCTAAAGATGTTGCCATCGAACTGGGTGCCGTTATCTGATATAATGGCACGGGGCAACCCGAATCTGGTGACAATGCTTTTCCATACGAACCTTTTGGCATCAATTTCCCTGATGTTTGATAAAGGTTCCGCTTCCACCCACTTGGTAAAGTAGTCGGTGGCCATAATGAGAAACCTTTTGTTGCCCGGGGCTCGAGGTAGTGGTCCGACAATGTCCAGTCCCCACTGAGCGAAAGGCCACGGATTGGTGATGGAGGCGAGGTCCTCGGCTGGCTGACGGATGATGGGGGAAAACCTCTGACATTTGTCACATTTCAGGAGGTACTGGGCTGCATCCTTCTGCATGTAAGGCCACCAGTATCCCTGTGAGATGGCTCGGTGTGCTATCGATCTTCCGCCGATATGACTTCCACATATCCCTTTGTGGATTTCGAACAAGATGCTTTGTACTTGGTCCGGATGGACGCAGTGCAAATATGGACCTGTAAAGGAACGCCTGTAAAGTTCCTTACTTGGTGATAGCCAATACCTGAGGGATGCATGCCTGATTCGCCGAGCTTCGGCCTTATCATCTGGCAGCTTGTCCGTGTCAAGGTAAGAGATGATTGGGTCCATCCATGATGGTCCTAACCTTTCTGCTGTTAAGGCTTCCTCCTCCTCCCGAAAGATGCTGGGCTTGGCAAGGGTTTCTATGTTGATCGTCCTTTTTGAACCAGATTTCAGAGCCGTGGCCAGAGTTGCCAAGGCGTCCGCATGTGAGTTGTTGTCTCGGCTAATCTGTCGAAGCTTGTAGCTTTAGAATTGCCCGAGTAGTTCCTTGGCTTTTGCTAGGTACTGCGCCATTCTGTCGCTTTTTGCTACGTATTCCCCTGTGATCTGGTTTACGACAAGTAAGGAGTCCGAATATATGATGATTTCCGAAATTCGAAGCTCAATAGCTCGACGTATTCCGACGAGCAAGGCCTCGTATTCTGATTCATTATTGGAGGCAGGGAACTCTAGTTTGATGGCTTGCTCGATGGTTAACCCTTCTGGTGTGATGAGTACTATGCCTGAGCCTGCCCCCCGGTCATTGGAAGCGCCGTCCACGTAGAGTTTCCAATGATCTGATTGTTCCCAAAGGTCGAGGGGGGGTTCATGTTGCGGTTGGCTAGTTGCTGGGGTCTGTTCTACTTCTGGTGCTATCTCGACAGAGAACTCGGCAACAAAGTCTGCAAGAACCTGCCCTTTTACCGCCGATCGAGGTTGGTATTTGATGTCAAACTCGCCCAACTCCACGGCCCATTTTGCAATTCTTCCTGAGAAGTCGGCTTTTCTTAGAAGGGGTTTGAGCTGGTGGTTTGTGAGGACGTTGATGGTGTGAGATCTGAAGTAATGCACCAACTTGCGGGATGCTACTATCAGTGCGAGTGTCAACTTTTCGAGGGGTAGGTACCTGCTCTCGGCTCCAAGAAGGGTTTTGCTGACGTAATAGACCGAGAATTGTTGTCGATTCTCCTGCCTGAGTAGGACCGCGCTGACTGCATGGTCTTATACTGCAAGGTAAAGGAAGAGTTCCTCGTGCTGGACAGGAGTGGAGAGCAGGGGTGGTTCGGTGAGGTAGGCTTTTAGATCGGCAAGGGCAGAGTCACACTCTGAGGTCCACTCGAACCGCTCCTGTTTCTTTAGGAGCTGGAAGAAGGGTCGGCACCTGTCTGATGAACGGCTGATGAATCTGTTGAGTGAAGCGGCCATTCCTGTCAATCTCTGAACTTCCTTGGCATTCCTTGGAGCTTGAATACTCTGAATCGCGCTGATTTGCCGTGGGTCCACTTCAATGCCCCGATGTGTGACCAGGAATCCCAAAAACTTGCCTGAGCCGACCCCGAAGACACATTTTGAAGCGTTCAACCGCATTTTGTAGTCCTTCAGGATACAAAGTACGTCCTTTAGGTCCGCCAAGTGGGTGTTGCTCAATTTGCTTTTCACCACCATGTCGTCGATGTAGACCTCGACAGTTTTGCCGAGCTGCGTCTTGAACATCTTTGTGACCAGTCGCTGATACGTAGCTCCGGCGTTCTTCAGTCCAAAGGGCATAACTCTGTAGCAGTAGATTCCCCTTGGAGTGATGAAGGCCGTCTTCTTTTGGTCGTCAGGGTGGAGTGGGATCTGGTGGTACCCTCGGTAAGCGTCCAGAAAACTCATCCGTCCGAAGCTGGCGGTTGCATCCACAAGCTGGTCGATTTTGGGCAGAGGGAATGGATCTTTGGGGCATGCCCTATTGAGATCAGTGAAGTCAACATAGACCCTCCACTTTCCGTCCTTCTTTTTTACAATCACCGTATTCGATAACCAGCTCGGGTAGTTGATTTCCCGAATGGCCCCAGCTTCCAAAAGTTTCTCTGTTTCCTCCAAGACAGCGTCCACATGCTGGGTAGCTGCCCTTCTCCCCTTCTGGACGATAGGTCGGCAGTTTGGATTAACATTCAGACGATGACAAGCAACGTCAGCGCCGATCCCAGGCATGTTATAAGGGGTCCAGGCGAACACTTCCAGGAAGTTCGTCAGCAACTCGAGCAGGGACTTCTCCTCTTGTTTGGAGAGAGAGGTGCCGATGACGAAGTATTTGTCTCCTCGCCGATCAATGTATATCTTCTTCAGGTCCTCCACAGCTTTATTCTCAGGTGTCTGCCCCACGTCATCAATTGTGGGGGTGTCTTTAGCAGCTCCATCATCTTCACTTTCTCAGGTTTTGTCTTTGTCGCACATGCCGTTAGGAAACATTGTTTGGCGGCCACTTGGTCTCCCCTGATTTCTCCAACACCTGCCGGCGTCGGAAACCGAAGCAGCTGATGGTACGATGACGGAACGGCCCTCATGAGGTGTAACCAAGTTCGTCCCATGATGGCATTGTAGGGGGAGGGCACGTTCACTACTAGGAATTCGGTAGGCAACGTGATCCCGCAGGCTGTCACGGGAATAATCACCTTTCCCATTGGCCAGACTGGGCTCGAGTTGAACCCAACCAATAGGCTAAGCGACGGTTGGAGGTCGGACTCATTCAGCCCAAGTTGCTTGAAAAGACTATAGTACATAACTTCGGATGAACTCCCCTGGTCAATGAGCAGCCTTTTGACGTCGCAATCCGCTATTCTTAGGGTAACCACCAAAGCGTCATTATGAGGGATCTGTACTCCCACAAGATCCTCGTCGTTGAAAGAAATTGGCATGTGGCCGCTGCCGACCTTTGCTTTCTTGCTGGGTTGTTGTGCCTGCATTACTTCCCGCAGGTGTGCTGCTTTCTGCATCTCGGCTCGGTATCTGTGCGGGTCGATGGTCCCTGATTCAGCCGATCCGTGCAACACATTGATTATCCGTACCGGTCGTGATTTTGGTTCCTTCCGCGCTGCATCCTCTACCCGCGGTTGCTCGACTTCATTCTTTGTCTTCTCCCGATCGATGAACTGGTCGAGGTGGCCTGCTTTGGCCAAGTCTTCCAGGTGAGTCTTCAGATGCCAACATTGCTCTGTCTTATGTCCCTTCTCATGGTGGTATGAACAGAATCTCTTCTGGTCTCGGGTCGCTGGGTCTCCTCCCAATTTCGGCAGCCATTTAAAGAAGGGCTTATCACGGATCTGGGGCAATATTTTATAGATGGGGTCCTTAAAGACTGTATAGACCCCCTCAGTTGCCCTTTTTCCCTAGCCGATATCTTCTGTCTGAGGCTTCTTAGCATCCTTCTTACTTGTCTTTTCGGGTGCAGCTGCGGCCTTGGTTGATGCTATCTGAGGTACGTCTTCGTCCAACCGTGCATAGCACTCAATTCTGAGCATTAGTTCCTGTATCGTGAGTGCTGGTTTCTTCATTAGGGACTGTCGCAAGCGATGCTCCCTGGGAAGGCCAATCTTGAATTGAGCTACAGCCAACTGCTCGCTGCATTCGTCAATTTCGTTGTAAGCCTCCCAGTAGCGTCGGGCGTATGCTCGCAACCCTTCTCCTTCCTCCTTTCGCAACGTCAATAAGAAGTCAACCTCTTTTGGCTATAAGCTGTTTGTAATGAAACGAGCTGTAAAGAGCTCGACCAGTTGCCTCCAACTTGAAACGGACTTACGTGGCAATTTGTCGAACCACCGTAAAGCCACGCTCCCCAGACTGGAGGGAAAGATTCGACACATTAGCATCTGGTCACTGCACCACACTACCATGAGCTGTTTGTAATGCCGAACATGGGTGATTGGGTCGGACTTCCCGTCATAGAGGGCGAACTTAGGTGGGGTGAATTTTCGAGGAATTGGATGGGATTCAATATCCTCGGTGAATGGCGTGGACGCAATTTGATCGAGGGCCTTTCTCATCAGGTCATGAGCTGTGCGCTCCTTAGTCTGCTGCCTTCTATCCTCCTGCTTTTCGTTGTACCATTTCTCCCAGTCTTCTTTTCGCCGATCTCCTTCAGTTGGACTGTCATTCGGCAGAGTTTTGCTCCTTTCCCTCCGCCGACCCGTGCGTCTGTGCATGCAACGCCCGGTACTAGGGGTGTAACTTCCCCTTACCGGCGGTGCTGGTTCGTCCCTACTGCCGACAACCTGCTCCCGAGCTGGGGACCCTTCTCCCCCATGATCATTCCTGCCAGAGAATGCCTCCCTCATGGCCCGCACCTGGGAGGTGAGGTAGGCTATCTCTTCTCCGCGTCGCCAAATTTCTCTCTCAGCTGCACGGAGCGTATCCTCGCTCGGAACCCGCCCACTAGAGGGCGACGGGGCCAGATTCCGAGGAGGGTTTCTGCGGAAATTTCTGCCCCTGACGTAGCCCGTATCCCTTCGCATCTCCTCTGGTGCCTCCTGGTGGCTCTCAGCGGGCGTGCGTATCTCCGACCTTAGCGTTCTCCTCCTTTGCCAATCTACTGGTGTAGGTTGGCAATGCGCCGAGTTGGTCGGGTCTCTACCGGAGGAGTCTCCGAGGCCTCTCCCGCCGTGGTCTTCTGCCCTACGTCTCTGGTTGTTTAGACTCATGGTTTTTCTAAGCCTTCCCACAGACGGCGCCAATTGTAGGTGGGATTTTTCTAGAAGGCTGGGCCGAACTCTCAGGCCCAAAAATGGATGAGTCCAGGTATCTCCTGCAAGACAAAGAAGTTAGAATGGGTCGACCCGTAAAGGGCCGATCACACTCCGAAGATTAAGTCAGCAAGCTTAATCGATGAAGACGAATGAGAGTGATCAATATTGGGGGTTCACTGTCCATACCTGACTCTCGGTGCCTTGGGTATTTATAGGACTTTCGAGGGAGTGTGTTCTGCCTTAGCCTACCAGCAGGCTCTCATGGCCTGCTGGGTAGGCGTTATCATTGACGCCGTCTGATTATCCACAGGGTCTGGCGCACCGTCGTGAAGGATTCCGGCTGACTGGACGTACACGTTCACGTCGCGTGGGCAGCCGCATGCGTATTAAATGCGGGTCAACTCTGCATTTAATGCGCAGAGACCGCTAGCGGTTTGGGCCCGCCTTTCGTGGTTTGGGCTGCTTTGTGAGGGAGGTCGGCAGTTTGACCTTCCCGCTAATTCTGATCTGGGCCACTAAAGTGGGCCCAACTTTAACTTGCGCAGATTGTGCCTCATCCATTGGGCTGGGCCGGGGGTTACTCCCCCACAGTTATGATTTATTTATATTAATGAGAATTCAAGATGTGTTTTTATGAAATTCTTTCAACAATCTAAAACAAATGTTTAAATAAAATATTTAGTGGATTATAGGTAGTTCTCAAAACTCTAATTTCTAATCATTTATTTAAATTAGTAGTTCTGCTTTGATGTACTATCAAAATGTCTTTCGTAGAATGATTATGAGTTTGACTGTAATAGAGGTTCTTCTTTTGAAGCCCAATTTGAAGCTTGGCAATATACTCTTGTTGACATGTAGTATCGTGAACTGTATATTTTAAAGTGCGAAGTCTCATTCTATGTTGTTCATGAGTAGTGAGTGTGTTTTGTCGGAAATGAAACTGGATAACCCTAGCATGCTTTAGGCCATGAACTGATAGGTTTGCTCTGCTGGTATAAAAAAGCTTACAACAGTATATATTATTTATAGAGTAGAATTCGGTGGTTGATTATAATCACCAGATAAAACATATTTCAGTATGTTAGTTTCAGTTTGTCTGAACAAAACAGTTTTCTTGTTTAAATTTAAAAGGTTTGCTCAGAATAAACAATCAGTACGTGTTTACGGTTTAACAATTTTATAAAAAGAACTAAAATTAGCTTATGTATTACGAATTATTTTTCCTAGGATAAATATATAGTTTCAGGATATATTCCTCATACTTGAGTTTGATTTTAAATGGTAGAAACTGATTCATTAAGTTTCACATTTATAATATACTACCGGTCACATGTTTTCATTTAATGTGATGAGAATAGAGATGTAATACATATTTCATAATATTAGTAGCCAGTTATAAGTTAGCATGGTAGTAGTATTGCACGTCTAAAGAATACAAAAGGGTAGTATATCTATGTTGTTGTCCAACCGTTTGGCTGGACACCATTTGTATTTTTTTATTTTTTTTCATCATTTCATATGTGGGACAGTTTCATTATAATGGCATTGAACTTGAAATTTATTTCTTATTTCTTTGTGGTGAATAGTAATTGTAATCGAGCATTTGCACTGTGCTGCCAGGGTCAAATGTGTGAGTTAACCATTAGTATGCTATCTAATTGTCATGTAATTGTTTCCATTGTTTGGTTTTCCGATTAAAACTGTGTTCAAATATCTTGTTCTTTTCTGATCCAGTATTTTAAGTGCAAGAACTTTTGTTCATTTTATTTTATGTGTATGAAAGATACTCTGTGACTTGATATGCGGTTTCTCAAGAAAATTGAGTAGAGGATTCATTGAATTAAACTTGAACTAATTTTGTGTTTCTAAAATGTTATGCCTTATTGAGAGTTAGAAGCATTCTTCTAATTGAACATCACTATTTGGAAACTCATGGAATGGATGTTGTAGTATTTGATTTGATTGTCTACTGCATGCTAATTGATGTGAAGGAAATTTGCTTTTTGATTTGAAAGAAATTATATGATCAAAATAGTTTCAGTGATATCAGTTTCTTGGAGGTTAAAATTGTGGGTAGGTTGTATGTATTCTGGTACTCTTAATTTGAATTTTTGAAATGTGGGGGTTGTGTTTATGGTTTTTATAAATATTTTGTTATGTGAAATTTCATTATGGGAAATTATGCTAACCTTGTGTATATGTCAGGGATTCTGCTTGGAAATTTTCCCAGGAGCTTGAAATATGTTCTTCCCTATTTATTTGAGAGTTCTCTATTACATCATTGCAAAGAAGTTTCCTGGATGGGAGTTATGCTCAAGAATACCGATTGCTTGTTTCTTATGGCTCAAGAAAGATCAAAATGTCTATTATTCTCTAGTCTCTCTTGCTAGCTACTACAAAATTCTAAGGGTGTTCTCTATGATGTTGGGTATTTCTTATCATGATCAAAGGAGATGCAGATTTCTTTATCAAGTGCTTTTGTGCATCACATATGGTTTCTATAATGGTATTCATATTCTGGCATTGCAAAGGATTGTCTTGTATATGGGAATGGTTGTTCTCCATGGTATTCTAAATTCTTATTGTCAAAGAAGGCAGAGATTTCTCTATCAATTTCTCCTATGGGATTCATATGGTCTTTTATGATATTTGAATGGTCTTTTTATGATATTCTATATCTCTTATTGCTCAAGAAGATAAGAAAGATTATCATTCTCTATGAATGGTTTTCTTCGTGGCTCAATTGGATACTGGTTTTCTCGATATTTGTTATGCTTTATCATATAGTATTTTTCATGACATATCTATATACAAAGACGCTGATGTCTATGGCTACTTTGGATCTGGCTTATATCTATTGGCAAATCGAAATCATTATGAAGTATATTCTCAGCGTGGATATTCTCTATGGACTAGCATTGGAGGCTAAATTCTTTATATATTGAGGTAGGCTTGAGAAGCTAAAATGTTACATAAAATTAATTGCCTCTGGGTTAGCGCTTGAGACTAGCTCCTTTATATGTCTGAAGGGGGTGAGCATAAGCTCACAGGGAGTCACCTAGGAAAGTAACCCGTCTTCTGTGATTGGGGACCCCATGAAGGAAGTTCAACGGGTTAAAAAAATTCACATTGCGTGACTCAATAGCCAACACCATTATATTAGGAGATACGAAAGATGTTCTCTTGCTCATCCCTAAGGCATTTGTGTTGTGAAAATGTAAAAGTTAAGGAAGGGTATAACCCTGAATGAATCCAAGGTGGGCAAACTCCTGCGGGGTATTCTCGTCACATGTACCCTTGGAGGATTCACCTAAGTGAGAGCCGTCGTGAGACTGCGACTATGAGAATTGGGTTGTTCTCTAGTAACTCTTATGAGAATCAAGATCGGTGCATTGCCATAATCGCACCAACCGCGAACATATCTAATGGTCGGTACTCTGTGTGTGACATGTTAAACTCTAGCTCAAAGGGTCTAGTTCAAGGTGTAGTCTCACTATAATCATTCAGAGAGAAATTGTTAACACTAAGTGAGGTTCAAGTCTAAAAGATACCTACACCTATTGCATAGTATTAAGGTTGCCCAAACCTATTATTTATTTTTGTTTATTTTAAAGTTTTGAAATTTGTGGGGGATTGTTAGAATAAAATTATTCTTTTATTTATATTATTTAATTATTTGGTTACAAGTTTTTATTACAAAGTTTATTACACCATTTGTTATATGGGATTTAATGGAGTGTTATAATATTTACTAGCTATTCATTGAGAAGTTTAATAGTCATAACATCTAGTTTCTTAAAGCATATATAAGTCCCATACTTGTCATTACTTAAGAGCCATACAAAGATAATACATATAGAAGATATACTTAAGATATACAAACTTTTCATTCTCTTATTCTTTACAATCTTTAGATTCTGTATACTTGTTTTTGGGTAACCACGGCTGGGACGGTTTATTATTCTCCTGACAGACGTGACTCCCGAGGAGATAGGCTGTGAGCAATTGGGTTGAATCTTAGAGCAGCTGATGTTCGATTGTACCTTCACGTAAGGAGGCACTGTTGCTTTAGGACATAATATCACGTGTAACACTCTAAAATTTCTTGACTGCATTACATTCCTATTAAAAAGGGTAGAGGTGTCGTGTTTTCGTTTTTATGTCCTAATAAAACACGAAAGATGAGCACCACCATTAATTTACCGCTAAAACAAAACCGTCCTCAGTTAATTGCATGTTTCTTCCTTGGATCGAAGAATCGAACATCAGCCTATTAGACACACTGGTCAACACTCTTCCCTGTGAACCAACCTAAACTCGCACCGGTCCAACAATCTAACCAAACTGGCCCACTATAGGCACGTACCGGTTTAACCAGTTATACACACTTATTTAGCTGGTTCACTCGCTTATTAAAAATATCTCACTATAATAAGTGAAACCTTATGTGAACCATCCTAAACCCTTATTTTTGAACCAGCCCAAGTCTTGTATACATGCAATAGCAAAACGGAACAAAACCGGTTCAAGGCTCCACCGATTCAAAAT
The DNA here is from genome assembly GCA_033060915.1 of Euryodendron excelsum. Lineage (NCBI taxonomy): Eukaryota > Viridiplantae > Streptophyta > Magnoliopsida > Ericales > Pentaphylacaceae > Euryodendron > Euryodendron excelsum. Next base: position 19,119,953 of record CM065377.1, read on the forward strand.
TCAAACCAAAACTCCACTAACTTTTGACATAACTACATCCATGCAAAGGCAAATGATACCAATCATACATACGCGACAAATAAACATATATATCAATTCAGGAAGCCAAACAGATCATTCATGATAATCAACCGAGTAATCGACCTTAAAATTTTATCGCATCAGAATTATGCCATAACCAAAATACCTTGCACATCATGCACACTAACACCTGGCCTTGCACACCTGTCATGACCAGCTGGAACAAAATCTTGATTGCTGTAGAGAGTTCGCATAGATGGTTCAAACAAAAGGAGTAGCCGGAAACATATAAAACCGAAACTGAAAGAATTAAAAGGAAGAAAAAGAAAATTTTAGGAAGGGCTTCTCAAACTACACTCTAAAGTAAGAACCCACCTCCCTCTACCTCCTACAACCTAAACCTAGTGAAAAAGAAGGGAAACCATGGCTGAAAATGTAGAAACTTGAAGAGAGAGAAAGAGAGAGATTATTCTCAATTTTTGGCCGTGGCAAAGAAGATAGGGGCTGGGGGGGCTGTTGCAGCGGCCATAGAGCTTCTCAAAGACACCTATGGGTGTCCCAGAGAAACCCATAGCCTCTATACATGCCCTGCCTAACTCCTAGAGTGAGTTTTCATCGGAAAAACTTCGGTAGACCCTAACTTTGGCCACCGGCCACAAATCTTGACAAGGCCAGTTGGTTCTTCTTCGCCTCGACGATCCGAGCAACTTTCGTGAAGGACACTTTTCTAGAAAACGACGGGAAGGGCCCGAAAAATCCAATTGCAAGTCTGGAACCTAAGGTTCTGCCGGGCAACTGAACTTTTCAGTCAAAAAAACAGCCACCTCCGACCACCATTGGCTGAACTCTGGCCATGAATATGAAGCCTAGGTCCTTATTTATCTCTGGGTCGCATATGCATGGCCAGAAAGTGCAGTGGATGGCCGAAAATGGACCTAGAAGCACCACCAGTAGCGATGGAGGATGGAGAAGGTGTATCCTAACCCGCGCGTGGCTGGTGGCGCGTGAAGGGGCGTGCCTGATCCGATGACCACCAATTTTTGGTGGAATGGTCCAAGAGACCATGTAAGCCTATCCTAAATATTCTGGAATATTTTGATAATTCTGCGATTTTTCGTGAATTAATAACTCTATCTGGACATAGAAAATCATAGAAAATAAACTGTAAATGAAAAAAATCTGAAAATTTACCAATGGACCTATAAAAGCATGAGGAACCCAAATATAGGAGAGTGCAAGGTCACTGGGCCCCCTGGTAAATTTTGGAATTTCACCCTTGGGCCCTGATACCGGGCAATTTTGTTCTTGACGGGAGACGAGGAGGATTCCAAAGGATCCGTCCTACTGAACCACCCCCCTGCTAACAACTCTAATCTTGCTGACTCTCTAATTATTTGACACTTCCACCTATTTACAAGAATCTTGGATAATGATGACATACAAGCTCGTATTTCCTTTCTTCACAGACAGTACGTGAAACGAGTATCTATTTTTACCAGGACTATTATCAGAGTAGGAACTTATACATTCTTTAAAATACATGCTTATTTTCTTCTTGTTAGATAACTTATTGTGTTGACTTTATGTCTTTCTGCTAATTATGTTTTTGATTATATTGCTTTCTATAAATATACATTCATTGTATGCATGCACCATTGGGGAGGAATAAGGGTGGAACAACTGGAAAGAAAAGACCCCAAGTTAATATTATGGGCGAACCTGACTGGGCTTGATCTGGGACGATCATGGGTTAGCTTCTCTTGGCTTGATATGAGCTAGATAATCATGGGTGGGCCTTACTATCTTAACGAGGGAAAGGGTTAAGGGTGGGTCCACTAGGCTTGATGATGCCCTGAGCAGGACATACCTGCAAGGATCCTGGTATTGATGAAAAAGAAAAGAATTACAAGGGACGTATGTGTGCCATGCTATCTTTTTACTGCATTGCATTTGAATATGTGCTTTATAGAATTTATGAGATTTCTATTGGGTTTCGCAGCTCTCCTATCTTACGTTACAAATTTCAAGAAATGAGACTTAAGCTGGATTCCAAGGAAATGATTATGAGAAATGAACCACCCAGTTCAGTTAGAATTTCCTTAATATTTAGTTTGGATTGTACATAAAATAAAGTTATGGATCTCAACTAGAAACATAATGTTTTCTGGATGTAATAATCATTTTGAAAGTATGTGAATGATTTATTTTTACCTTATAAACCTCTTGTCCCGATCTAGAAGATAAAATGGATCGTGACATCATGTCTCTCAATTCTCACAAACCAGCTTTTCTATTTTCTTTTAACTATGTTTTATTGTTTATCAAGTTAATACTATTATACTGTAATTTGATTTATTCTTAAATTATTATTTATTTGTGTTAATGAGAATTACAAAATGTATTTTTATGACATTCTTCCAACAAAAATTGCAGCTTCGCCAGAAGTGACTAGTCGCTTCCCAAATACCTGTTTACTTTAGCATGGTGTAATCTTTCCAATGCTTCTTCCGTTGCCGAAGCTCTATAGGAAATCAAATAGCATTGGCATCACAGCGGCGACTATTTTGTGCTAGGAGTTATGTTTATTTAGTTTAGCTTTCATTTAGGAGTGAAAAGTAACACCTTCATGAGATGAAGGTAATCTACATCTCTCCCCATTATTTATGGTGTTTGGCGGCATTTTCATTCCTTATTTGCGGTTCAAAGAGCAACCTTGACAAAATGTGATGCGGTATCATGAGCTAAAAATCACTCTAAATAATGTCAAAATTCCTATAATACCCTATATTTTTTTTACCAAGTGGCCAAAATAACCCTCAAAGCTCGAATACGCCGGGAGTCCTGCTGTGCTCGTTCTCCATGAATCAAGAACTTTCGAGACGTAACGAATGAGTCCTAGGTGTCGATCTCTCATTGGAACCTCTACGTGCAAATGCCTATAAAGGCGCGACCAACAAAGCAAAACAACCGAACAATTACGTGGCCCACCACTATTTGTTAGAACACTCTAGCAAAGCCCATCCATCACCGAGCACAACTCAATGCTATAAATTAACCCCGCCCATACCTCCCTCTCCCTCCAGTTGCAGAGTTCATCAGGTTGAGAATATATCTGAAATTCAGAATCATATATCGGCACACACATATATATATACTCTCACAAATCAAAGAATCTCGGAAAGAGGAGGACAATGGGGTTCAAGAACAAAGCACTGGCTCTTCTTCTGCTCTTCATTTCAGGTAATTAAATCTTTATCGTCTTACTGGGTTTTTTCTTTCTTGGGTAGACCAATGGGGTTGGTGTTAAATTGCTCTGTTTGGTATGTCAGAAATTGTAGGATAGGACTTGAAATTTTGATGCCCAAAAAAAAAAAAAAAAAAACAGAGAGAGAGAGAGAGAAGAGAGAGAAAAGAAAGATTATGTTCAAGTATGCTCAATAGTTTCTTTTTCTCCCCCCCTTTTTTTTTATGGGTCATAACCGTTGAATTTCCTCAACGTTCTACTTACTGAATTGCTCATTGTTTCATTAGTAACTCCTTCCAGGATGCCTCTTTGTTTGCTGAGGAAATGTGGAAAAAGAAAGCAAATGGAAGCTTTGAATCTTCAAAATTTGACTATGGCTTCGTTCAGACGTGCTCAATTGGCAAGCTTAGCCAAGTTTTTGCTTGGGAACCATCAAAATTAGTCACAAACTTTCTTTTTGTTTTTGAATTGCTCTGTTTGCTTGGTTAGAAAAGTGGGAACTAAAGGAAAATGTAGGTAGATTGGTCATAGTTGAGACCAGAGCAAAAGAAAGCTTCCATTTTAGCTCAGCCTTTGTATTAGGCGTAATATTTCTCATCTTCCATGATATTTAGAGACAAGGCATTTTCGTTTTTCTAAACAATTTATATCTGTCTAATTCCTTTCCCTTTTTCTGAAGAGTTTTTACTAGGATTAACATTAGCTGCTGAAGAATCTCCAAAGCTTGGAACAGTGATCGGTATTGATCTGGGTACTACATATTCTTGTGTGGGTGTGTACCGGAACGGTCGTGTCGAGATTATAGCAAATGATCAAGGAAACAGAATCACCCCATCGTGGGTTTCATTTACTGATACAGAGCGTTTGATTGGGGAGGCCGCGAAGAATCAAGCGGCTCTCAATGCAGAACGCACTATATTCGATGTTAAGCGGCTAATTGGAAGAAAGTAAGTTAAAAATTTAAGGTTTTCTTTATGTAGTTCTTATTGGATTTTGTCTTATAGACTACGAGTTGATATGGGTTTGGTTTTTTTCTTGGTATAGGTTCGATGATCCGGAAGTTCATAGAGACATGAAGATGTTACCTTATAAGATAGTGAACAAAGATGGGAAGCCTTATATACAGGTGAAGGTCAAGGATGGTGAGATAAAAGTTTTTAGCCCTGAGGAAATCAGTGCTATGATATTGGGGAAGATGAAGGACACAGCCGAATCATACCTGGGAAAGAAAATTAAAGACGCCGTGGTAACTGTTCCAGGTAGGACCAAAATGCAGGCTATTTTGTTGCTATCTTTCTATATAACATATATATACATAATATTTATGCAGTGTCAATTTTGGGCATGTCTGTATCCCGTCATGTCCTTGTCCGTGCTTTTTTAGGATATGACATACCAATAGATAGATATATTGTGCTGCAGTTTATATAGATTCACATGTTTTCTATGTTGTGTTCACATTGTAAAACATAGAAATAGATTGTAATTGATTCATTATTTTCAATCCAATAATGGAGTTTATTGGAGATTTTGTGTCTGTAAATTGCATACTTACATGGGTCTCTTATGTTCTTTGTTTTAGCCTATTTCAATGATGCACAGAGGCAGGGCACCAAGGATGCCGGCATAATTGCTGGGCTAAACGTTGCTCGGATAATTAATGAGCCGACTGCTGCAGCAATTGCCTATGGTTTGGACAAGAAAGGAGGAGAGAAGAACATTCTAGTTTATGACCTTGGTGGTGGTACATTTGATGTTAGCATCTTGACCATTGATAATGGTGTGTTTGAGGTTCTTTCCACCAGTGGGGACACTCACTTGGGAGGAGAAGACTTTGATCACAGAGTGATGGACTATTTCATCAAGCTGATAAAGAAGAAATACAACAAAGATATTAGCAAAGATAATAAGGCTCTTGGAAAGCTCCGAAAGGAATGTGAGAGAGCGAAGAGAGCACTGAGCAGCCAACACCAAACACGAGTTGAAATCGAGTCGCTTGTTGATGGTATTGACTTTTTGGAGCCATTGACAAGGGCAAGATTTGAAGAACTTAACATGGACTTGTTCAAAAAGACAATGGGGCCGGTCAAGAAGGCTTTGGAGGATGCTGGTTTGAAGAAGTCTGATATTAATGAAATTGTGCTGGTTGGCGGGAGTACTCGAATTCCTAAGGTTCAACAGTTCTTAAAGGATTTCTTCGATGGTAAAGAACCCTGCAAAGGTGTCAATCCAGATGAAGCTGTTGCCTATGGTGCTGCAGTTCAAGGAGGAATCCTCAGTGGTGAAGGCGGGGAAGAAACTAAAGGTAATGATTTTGGCACTTGTATTGATTGTTTTCTGCTCGATAGATCTTGTTATCTTTTGAGATTGGGAGAAATTTTTTTGAGAAAATATTTCAAACTGCAGACATTCTTTTGCTTGATGTTGCTCCCTTGAGCCTGGGCATTGAAACGGTTGGTGGGGTCATGACAAAACTGATCCCAAGAAACACTGTTATCCCAACCAAGAAATCTCAGGTCTTCACAACCTACCAAGACCAGCAACCAACAGTATCAATAAAGGTATATAGAACAAAGCTGAATTTTTCAGACACAAGCCTCTTTTTTGTTATTTTAAACACATTCGTTTTTTAAACTATCTTGCAAACGTTTCAGGTCTATGAAGGTGAAAGAAGCTTGACAAAGGATTGTCGCGAGCTTGGAAAATTCGACCTCTCAGGCATTCCACCGGCTCCAAGGTAAGTTTAAGAGGTCGATAAGTATCAATTTTGTCACTTGAAAACCGTTTCAAATCAACTGGAATGCAAGATTTAACTTAAATTGCCCACCAATATGTGAATTTTGAGGAAATGGGATGTGTAGAAATATACTTACTGGTGTTATTATCTCTCCTTCAGGGGAGTGCCCCAGATTGAGGTTACATTTGAGGTCGATGCAAATGGGATACTACATGTGACTGCAGAGGACAAGGCAGCAAAGAACAAGCAATCCATTACCATCACTAATGACAAGGGCCGGCTCAGCCAAGAGGAGATTGAGAGGATGGTAAAGGAGGCAGAGGAGTTTGCGGAAGAGGACATGAGGATCAAAGAGAAAATTGATGCCAGAAACAAGCTCGAGACTTATATATACAACATGAAGAGCACCATTAATGACAAAGACAAGCTTGCTGACAAGATTGACCCTGACAACAAAGAGAAGCTTGAGAGCGCGTTGAAGGAAGCTCTCGAGTGGTTGGATGACAACCAAAACGCAGAGAAAGATGATTTCGAAGAGAAAATGAAGGAAGTGGAAGCTGTATGCAATCCTGTCATAAGAAAGGCTTATGAGAAGAGTGGTGGAAGTTCTGCAGATTCTGAAGATGAAGAGCCTAACGATGAGTTGTAAAAAAAGTGTGGCTGGCTTTTCTTTTCTTTTTTCTTTCTGTCTTTCTGTACTCTTCGAAGATATTTTTTCCTTACCACTCAAACATAAGAGACTCCTGTTCCTGCAACAAGGTTTAGTAGATGTTAGACTTCGTTCTATACACAGTGCAAGGATGTTGTTCTTGACAGTTGGTTTTGATTTTGAATGGGTTTTGGAAATGCAAGATTTTCTGGTTTGGCCTTTCTATAGTTGACAGGTTTTGAGTGGGCTTTGGAAATGCAAAAGTTTTTGGTGTGAAAATGCTAAGTCCGATTTAGATTCTCTTCCTTCTGTGGTTGAAAACTTGAAATAGGGATAATGGGACGAAGACCTTCATTTTATTAGTTAAAGAGTTGACATATTATTTAAAATAAATAAAAATAAAGAGATGTTAACTTAACTAGGACTTAAAATTTTTTTTGAAAATAAATGAGTTTGTTATTGTAAAAGTAAAATAAATGTTAATAAAAAAATACATAGCTTGAGATTTTTTTGAAAATAAATGAGTTTGTTATTGTTTAAGTAAAATAAATTTTAATAGAAAAATACATAGTTTTGATAATAGTCTCATTTGATCCAATTATTAATGAAATGGATATCTTTATTAGCTGTAAATGAGCCAATAAATGAGCCAAGTAGTAAATTATTTATGTTTGGTTTGATAAAATTATGTTTAAACTTGATTTGTTTATATAATACGTCAATTTTAAACAAACTTTTATTGAGTCAAATACAAGTTGAGTTCAAGTAATTTGTATCTTAGATTTGTCACGAATAATAAAATTACTTTTATTTATTTATTTTTATGAGTAGTTAAATAAAAAAATATTTTTATGAGTAGTTAAAATTACTTTTATTTATTTTAAATTATGTTTAAACTGGTGATTAAAGTCGATTGTACTTTACCTCTTTGTAATTTAAAATGTTGCATTTGACCCCCTACTAATTCTAACAAAAGTGCAACTGTCGACGGTGAAAACAGAAAATATAAAAAGATGAAATTACCCCCCTTTTTTTCCCTCTCTCTCTCTATTTTTTTTTTTTTCTTTTTTCTTTCCCTTCTACTGTTATAGTTACTGATTTTTCCACCAATACATTTGATTCTTTAAACTTGAAATTCACACCTAATTCTATCTCTGTAATTTCTCTTTTCCCTCCCCCTCTCTCTGTGGTACGGAAGAACCGTGGGTCCTTATTCTCAATTTCGTAGGGTTATGGTCATATACATCTATAATGGTGGTGCATATATCTTCGTATACACACAAACATAGAAATATATATGGGCAGTGGGATTGATGGAAGAGATAATGATTCGATGGTTTGCATGGTGGGTTATGGTGCATGGTGGCTTTTGAATCTTAAATGTTTGGCATTCGTAGCAGCGGGTCTGTCAGGTACTTGTAGTGGCCGAAGGTTTGGGGTAGCGTGAGTGTTCGGGGAAAGGGTCTGTTGTGACTGGTCTGCTGGAAGGAAGAAGACAGAAAAACATAAGAAGAACGAGGAAAAAAATTTAAGGGTATAAATGTTAGTTTATTTATCTAAAATTTTAATTTTATTATAAAATACTAATGTTAGCACGTGAAATTCGTAAATCTGTGAAATTGGATGAAAAATTTAACAATTGCACTTTGATTAAAATCTATAGGGGTTAAGTGTTACATTTTAAAATGCAGGAAGGTAAAATACAACTAGCTGTAATCACAAAGAAATATTGTGTAATTATTTTTTTAAACAAATATTTATTATTTATTTATTATTTTTTTCACCCAACCTAAAAGAAATACTTTATTTTATTTTCATATTTTCAAATTTCTATTTATAAATACAAAATCCAATCATAACCTAAATGCTTTAAAAAATTATAAATAAATGGTCCTGGATTATTAAAGAACGATCATATTTAGAACTCATACATAATCCATTTTACATTTTACAAACATGAAAAATTACCCGTTAACCACAAGTGAATGACAACCTTTCATAGCTCACTTGTAATTAAAATTTCAAATTCAACGGATTAAAATATAACCGTTACTTCAATTTTTTAAATTTCAAATCTAATGTGATCAACGGTCATCTTGGTTCGTTTCATTATAGCATTTATACTCTCTCTCTCACTCTCTCCCCTTCCTCCTCTCTCTCCCCTTCCTAATCGTTTTTCTGTGTTTTTCTCTCAAATTTTCATTTGACTTGGGGCCCCAACTTTCTTCGATCCTATAATCATGCACAGCCGAGGTATCTCTCTTAATTTTCATTTTTCATCCACTATTTTCTTAGTTTATTCATTTTCTTCTGGTCTGTTCAGTTGCAGAGAAAAATAATTTGTGATTTTGAGTTCGATTTGCTTTCAGTTTCATAATCAATTACGGTTGCAGAGAAAAATAATTTGGGATTTTGAGTTCGATTTGATTTCAGTTTCACAATCAATTATGGTTACACAGCCTAGTTAAAAATTTCCTTCCCTCTGATCTGATTCCATTTTCTTAATTGGAACTGTTTCTCAGCAACCAAACAGATCGTACTAGTTCTGTTTACGAATATGAAATCGACAACATATGAATTCTGCTTGATTTCAGTTTTCGAATTCGTTGGGTGCATTTATAAAATGTTAAGGTTTTCAATTGGCTAACAGTCAGAACCTAACAGGATCCTCGATTTTCATTCTCTCCCTTGAATTGATCTTGTTAATTCTTATAACTTTCCACTTGTCTTGTTTGTTTCGTGAGAATCCCAACGTTAATGGAAGAAAATGTGATTCAATTGTTATTTTGATGTACTCTGATTATGTTGGATTGGGTTACTTTTCAGTTTTATAATCAATTAGTTTTACCCCTACTTTTATCAGAATTCTTTTAGTATTTGTTGACGTTCGTTCCCTCTCATTGCCTTATTTAAGACACTGCTGTTCTGTTTTTTGATTTGCTTTTTTCAGTTCTACTTATTTTCTTTCTGCGACTGCTAGCCTACATCTGTCTGATACTTTTGGCTTCAATGGTTACAACTTACAAGGTCAGTGTTTCCAAATCTCTCTCTCTCTCTCTCTCTCTCTCTCTCTCTCTCTCTCTCTCTCTCCCTCTCTCATATTCGCAATTATGAATGGTTGAGCTTATGATCGAACCCGCCCACATTATTATTGAGGGTGAAGAATCTATATTCACTGATGATTGCCATGGATTGATATTTCTAGCTTTGTTTTTGTTTTATCTTTTTTTTTTATTCATTTATGTATGGATAGATGATGGATGTTTGCTATATATGGTGTGGTTGAATTATGGCCAACTCGTATCCCTTTTAGTTTCAATCGATTAGACATGGTTGGTTGGTCATTCATTCATATGTAATTAATTTGCTTTGTAATTTGTATTCATTGTCGGGTTGTATATATAAAATGGGCCGGTCGGGGCCTTTCTTGTGCTTTGTGTTGTATTCCAACCAAGTCAATCGATTGAAACTTGTCATCAGTGTGGGCTACATGATCAAGTCATCCGAAGGCATTGAAGATCAAAAGTGCCAAGGGCATCACAGTGAAATCTTGGATCGACAAGGCATGAACTTTGGCTTGGAGAGTGGGGAGAAACTGCGAGCAGGTTAAATTAAGGCGTGAGCGGCAGCGATTCTTTCAGCTTGGAAGGCAGCAAGAAATGGATACGAGATGGGCATCTTGGCGGCGAAAGCGGCACTGGATGATTTGGAGGTCATGTAGCCCTGCCATGACACTGGATACGAGATGGGCATCTTTTGCTGCTAGGAGAATTGAGCAGCGCATCACAAGCTTGATGAATAAAGCCCCGTCTGGCAGAACAGTGGGTGAGATCTAGCAGAACCGCTCATACCCTCATGTGGGGGATTACTACTTTTTGTTTATTGGATGGAGATGGATTCTTATTATTATTAGCATTAACACTGCTTTGTAGTTTGTAGAATTATTTGAAACTATGAGTCTTAAAAGCGTAAAGAAAAATAGTTAGAAACAAAAAACTATACTACTTGATATTCTTAGGCATATCTCACCTTTATATATAAACCATTTGTATATAGCTCCCCAACCCTAGAACTTCATTTTGATCCTCTATTTTGAAAGAGGACTGCTTTGTGTATTCTAATTACCTCAATAACTCTAGACCCTAGAACTATATGAGCCAACCCCCAAATCTTGTACAAACAAAATTTCAAGTTCTTTAAATATAACCTTTTTTCCTCGAGAAGTAAGGAGGACAGTTTGCAAAAAGCCATAGAATATTGAATGAATTATAGTCAACCAACCTGCAAATTACTCCTACCAAAAATAGCCTGATGCCTAATTTACTCCTACTTAACCATCAAATTCTTAACATAACTCTTCCACCAGTCACCCAATTCTTGACTAAATTCTCACTTCAAACCTCGGATTATAGTTCTTCTACTCTAATTGGTAAACCCCAAAAATATTAAAGCCCAAAATTGAACACTCAAAATCTCTGAGCCTTAAGATAGCCAACCTTAAAACCTTGTTTAGTTTGTAGGAATTAAGAAAGAAATAATTAGAATTCCAATTCCATATTTAGAAGGCATGAATGGATTTATATGGAAGACAATCCCATGGGGCATGAGAATTTGTCTTGTTTATCACCCCAAACGCAGAAATGGGTCAAACATTAATTCCATTCTACTTTCAATCTCTTATTCCGAATAGGTGCTAAAAGATATGCTGTAATCACTTTCTCAAAATTCAATAATCAAACGACTTCAACAATTGCTCTTAATTGAACTATCAATATCTTCCGTGCCTTCACTTAAATTTTATGTGCTCCTAAAATCCTAGATCCATAACCTTTCCTCCTAGATCAATTTCGCTTGCTCAATTTCGTTGGTGTCGAAACACTACGAATATCACTTGCTCAATGTCTAGCCACCCTAGCACTAACTCGTGCCCAACTAAAGCATAACAAACACATAACTAGACTTATCCTTGGAAAACTTTCTCTACATTGAACCGTTAATTTCAATTCTTGTTTATACATAAAAATTATGAATCATTCCTAAAGTCTTAGCTCCATCAATCTTTCAACCTTCAATATCTCAAAATTTACCAAAAAAACCTTTAACTGATGCACCATGAAGGCTTTACTGTTCGATATATTGTATATAGAGGCTTTTAGAACCTTCAATACTCCAATTCCTAGAAACTGGCAATCCCTTATGTAATAGAATATTAAAATTTCCTTTCCAAAATCTAAATAATTGAGAAAATTCTCTGCAGATGAGTATAATGTACTGATGTTTCACTTCTTCTTTTGAGATCTAATAATAACCAACTTCAAATGCATTCTTTATTTTATTATTTTTCTTCAATGTTTTAACCCTTAATTAGCAACCCCCATTAGCCGGAATCCAAAATTCAAGGAATTAAGTACCATGTGTAGCTTCTATTTTCATCTTTTCTCTTTCTAATTATGTTGATCATCTCACCAAAGAGCCCAACCTAAAAAGCCTTTTGGCTGACCTTTTTTCTCATTTGATTGTTAAAAGAACAATCCCCGTAAGCTCTAAAAACTTGACCAAAACTCAGTATAAACCTAGTCCTAGACATAGGGATCCGTAAATAATTATCTCAAACCTTTCTTGGAGTTCAAAACCAAAAATGCCAATATACTTTTGAGCCCTCAGATTACCGACCTCAAAGCCTTTGTTTTGTTTATAGGAATGTGGGAAAAAGAAATTTGAATACTACTTTATTCTTAAAAATTGTTCAATAGATTATTTATGAGTTATAATGCTCGCATTTTGAATCTAATTGACATTTTTCATTCTTAAACTAATTTTTAAAATTTTTTTTTATAGTACATATGATACCATAATTTTAATCTTGTTGCTTTCATATTATTATATTAGCTATTTATCTAGTACATTATTTTTATTTATTCACTCAACAATATAATATCCCGATTTTAATAAGAATCTTTCTTGTAAGTACATCTCTAACGCGAATGAGTGAAAATATGAATCCGATCCCGATTTCAACTCTACATCTCTGCATTGAACAGGTGTCCAAACACCACTTAGATGTTACATATACTTCCTCAAAATCTCTCATTTATCCTATAAAACTTTCGCTAGATTGAACCTTTATTTATTTTTTTTAAAGTCTTAGATACTTAAACCTAGTATTCAACCCTCAATCTCCAAAACTATACTAACCCTCCAAAATTGTTGATTTTTATATGTAAAAAACATGCCAATTCTTCTAAACTTTATTGAGATGTGTTAGAAGTAGCTCACAATCTTCTAAGACACGATGCACGTCCTTGTTATGAATTCCATACCCTTCCTTGTCCTTATCCAAAAATTTTTTACTTGGTCACTGTCTTTTAATTTTGGAATTCTAACCAACTATATGAGCGACCCCTTAACCTTGTCTTGAAAAATTTTCGGGACATAAACAAAATTTCAAGTTCTTTAATCTAACCTTTTTTTTGTCGAGAAGTAAGGAAGAGAGGTTGCAAAAAGCCATAGAATAGTAACTGAATTTTAACCAATCTACCTGCCTAATATACTCCTACTTAATCATAAAATTCTAAACATAACTATTCCACCTTTGAGTTTACCCAATTCTTGACTAAATTCTCACCTTGGATTATAGTTCTTCTACTCTAATTAGTAAACCTCAAACTATTAATGCCCAAACTTGAACACCCAAGATCTCCGAGCCTTAAGATAGCCAACCTCGAGGCCTTGTTCAGTTTGTAGGAATTTGGAAAGAAGGAATTAGAAAACTCATTTCATTCTTAGAAGGTATGAATAGATTTATACGGAATCTGATTATAGCATTTGGGGATTTATTTGAATCTTGTTGTAATTTTTTAGTATGTTATGTTAGTTATTTTCTCATAACACTATTATTGGTTTTATTTGTAATTTCTTAATATATGAGTCATCATTAAAGTTTATCACCAGTTTGGTTTAGTTCCTACTCCTACGAATTTGGTGCAAGACAATTCCCATGTAAAAGCAATCCCATAGGGCATGGGAACTTATCCTGTTTGTCACCCCAAACGCAAGAATGGGTCAAATATTAATTCCATTCTAATTCCAAACTCTAATTCCCTATGTTGAACAAAGTGTTGAAAACATATGCCGTAATCACTTTCTCAAAATTCAATAACCAAACTACTTTAATAGTTGCTCTTACCCAACTAAAGCATAACAAACAGATAACTAACCTTATATTTAAGAAACTTTTTCTTGATTGAACCATCAATATCTTCCATGCCTATACTTAAAATTTATGTTGCTCCTAAAATCCTAAATCCATAACCTTTCCTTCAAGTTTCAACTTTACTTCTCAAAAATTACCAAAATCCTTACTGATATATCAAGAAGGGTATCCGTTTATGAAGTCCTTTCCAAAATATAATTTGACGATTAAAATTTTATGGCGATGAACATCACGTATTGATGTTTTACTTCATCTTTTGTGATCTAATAGCATGCTTCACGTATTATTTTTATTCCATGTTTTACCCTTACATGGGCAACCTCTTTTAGGGATTAATTGTCATGACACGCTCAAGCTAAAATCCGTTTGAGTGGCCTTTTATTATTTAGATTTTAAAAGAAAATTTCTTTCAGCTTTAAAATATTGTCAAAACTCTTAGCCTCCAATCCTAGCAGATAGGCAACCTCATTAACTTGCCCATTTCTTTTAAGAAAAAATTGACAATAAAAATATTATTAAGTTTTGTTTTATGCTGTTTCATGTGGGAATGTTCATTCCTTTCCATTGTACCAAATGTAGAATGGTTGAAATATCATCAATCCCATTCCGATTTCAACTCTAATTCCCTACGTTGCACAGGTGTCCAAACACCAGCAGTTGGATTTCTAAAAATCCCATATCTCAACCGCCTTATCCTAGGAAACTCTCTCCAGATTGAACCATTACAAACTTCTCCTGAAGTATGAGATTCTTAAATCTTTTCTTCATTTCTCAATCTCAAAAAGAACTATACCTCATACGACACCATGCTTCACACTCGCCACCCCCCTTTTTGTGAGATGTGTTAAAAGTAATTCATGATCCTCCAAGATACAATGCATGTCCTATCGAGTACCAATGTTTTACTCAAACGACTACTTTCGAGGAATTTTTTAAGTTTATTCTATCCTTCTATGTTTAACCGTTACATGAGAAACCAGATTAGCCCCCATCTCAAAATCTCAAACCAACCAAAATGAATAATAGAAAAACCATACAACTTGATGCTTCAGCTCTCCCAATTTATCTGTATGGATAGGTTAAATTTGCAATAAAAAGAAGAATAAGAAAAGGAGAGCACTAAAGGAGAGAAGAAGAGACAACTAATAAGAGAAAACCTAAAAATTTCAGTGTTCTTGGTTCCATGAATTTATATTAATGTAGCTCAAACTAGAAATCAATAAAATCAATACTTAACAATATATATTAAATACTAAATTTTGAGCCCGAATCCTAGCACTTGGTTTTATTTTGATAGGACAATGTTACGTATTCTTATGCTATGTGAGGTAACTCTAGCTGTTGACAAATATCACAATATACTAACAAAGTTTAGAAGGAGACTAAATTGTGCATTTTTATACCTTAGATTATTAGTTCCTTTAGCCTAACTAGTAAACCTCAAAAATCCTTGATAGTCTCTTGATTTTGGAATTCTAAGCAGTAGTTTACCCTACCTAACACTCTGAATATACTCTTACAATTTGAGTCACCTGATTCTTGACTGCCCGAGAGTCTAAATTCTCATTTCACACCTTGGATGTTCTTTTACTCTAACTAGTAAACCTCAAAAATCCTTGGAACCCAAATCAAAAGGCCAAAATCTCAAGATACTTACGCGATTCAAGATGGCCAATCCCCTTTGTTCAGCTTGTAGGAATTAGAGGATAATGAATTAGAATCTCACTTTGTACACTTCGTAAATTATATTTTGTATCCTTACTTTTTTACCAAATTCCATCTTAGAATCTCACTTCTATTTGTAATAATTGACTCATTACATTTTAAATTTTTTGCAATGTCAACCTTTTGCTAACCTCTGGTTGGGAAGTTGATGGAAAATGAACACGTGGCAATTTTTTTAAGGCAAAATAGGCAATTCACCAATTAAAATGCTAGAATTAACTTACAAAATAAACAACATAATTATCTTAAATATTTAATTCAAAATAATGTCATTTGTAGTTTAAATAACATATAATATTAACTTAACAACTATCTCTCTTGTTCTCTAGGAGTGACGAGAATGTTGGGAATTTCTGGCCCTCCCAAATACCCTTTTTTTGGAAATAGGAAAGACAGGAATATAAAATAAATAGAAAAAACACAACACAAGGATTTACATGAAAAACTCCAAAAACAGGAGAAAACCCACCAGCCCTAGAGAAAAAATAGACTATGTGAAAAATTATTACAATCATACAATTTTTCCCTCCTTACCCTACCGACACCCACTAAGCTATCCTACTAGCTAACTTATAACTTTCACCTCTTCAAGAAAAATTTTACTAAAGTCAAAAGTTACTAGCTAAGCTATTGACTGCTGCATTTAACCAAGGAAACTTCAAATTCCTTATATTAACTTTGCCTCTTGCCTCCCTTCCCACTCCCAACCAATGTGGGATTGGGCAAAGGAGCAAAAGACTAACAATTTTCACATTTGCGACTTTGGCTGATTCCATAGCCATACTTCACCTTAATGAAAATCTTCATAGCGTCTGCTATCATACTCCACCATAAAAGTATATGCACTCAGAATAAACTAATTCCAAGCATTTCACTTCGGCCTATATCAAAAAATAACCTTGCAGAAAAATTATGGTGTAATTCCCACATTTGGCTTTCCTTGAAATTCATCAGTTATCGACATGAATTTCCACCACACACCCAGCATCAATGCCAGACCAATGCCCGTGTACAAACTTGTGGACTTGATAATAGTAACACATCCTCTATCATGCGATATCATCATCAGTATCTCCATTCATTGACTTGGAGCATTTTGCCGAACCCGCTCTAACTTTTGGACAATTTTTCTTGAGGTCTAGATTGTCCACACACCCAGCAAACTACTATCACCAGCTGCTACTGCTAGGTTCCCAAGTGAACGATTACGTTCACTGCCTAGTCTTCTCTATTCAGAAAACAGTTTGCTGGTAACCTCTAAAAAAATTGTTTTCTCCTTCCCATGTATCAAAATAGGCTTCATATGCTCCTAGGAAGATGGAAGAGACCAGATAAGTCTCAAAACTTGATCCTCATCTTCAGTTTTAACTATAGTAGATTCGAGTTTAGAGACGAAACCATTGATAACACTTAAATGATCTGAGATAGTTGTACCTTCATTCATCCGTAGTATATGAAACTGTCACGCCCCAAATCCGGCCTATACGGATTTAAGGTGCATGACCGGCCAGTAACTTGGCTACCCAAGGCCACATTACGTAACCCGGTTGAACACCCATGCATTTATCATTTAAAGGACACATAATTGTGAAATTAAAACTTTATAAACGTAAAGTAAAACGTGTATCATACATAGCAGAGCGGTGCCTAATCTCCAAAATATAACATTCCATAAGATGGGCCTATCAAAGGCCACCACAGTTATAACATTATAATATAACAAAACTTTAGGGTCCAACCCTTATATTAGTACATAACAGAAGGCCCGTGAGCCGCAGTCCAAATATCCACGTAATGGGCCTCTCTCAAGGCTTCCCAGTTTGGTCACCTGAAAACATTTTTAGAAAACGTAAGCTAATACTTAATGAATAGCATGAGCATAAAATACCATAGACTACATTTATATTTAATGTACATGACAATAGATGTACATTTATGTATAAGTGGCATGAACTTAGAATGTATAAGTATAATCTTAAAGACACATGAAGCATAGGCTTTTTAAACCAATCATAAGAGCTATGCTCAGTTATTAAGAGTTACGCTCAGTCATTAGCAACCAGAAAGGTCACACATAGGCTCCTTGCGCCAATCATAAGAGCTGGACTCAGTTATAACCATAAAGGTCACACATAGGCTTATCATAAGAGTTGGGCTTAGTTAGTAACCATATAGGTCACACATAGGCTTATCATAAGAGTTAGGCTCAGTTAGTAACCATAAAGGTCACACATAGGCTTTTTAAGTCAATCATAAGAGCTATGCTCAGTTATAGTAACCATAAAGGTCACATCTAGACTTTTAAGCTAATGGACGTCTCCCAACCTGGCGATAGATAATTTTGTGTCCTCTACTGTAGGACCATTGTTTCTAGTTTAGGGTGTTGCCACGAAAGACCTTACATATTGATGGTTTATTTCACATCCTCCATCCGAGGATTATCGGGCTAAATTAAAGTCTTGCCATGAAAAGACCTTGAGTTAGAGTCTTACGTTAGGAATCTTACATCTACTTTATGTGAAAGTTCTAGTCCGTAGGTTGCAATTCATATCGTAGGTAAGGTTCGTATATAATTCAAAATATGACATTCATACATGAACGTAATCATTGATGCATTGAATAAATGGAAAGA
Source organism: Euryodendron excelsum (assembly GCA_033060915.1). Classification (NCBI taxonomy): domain Eukaryota; kingdom Viridiplantae; phylum Streptophyta; class Magnoliopsida; order Ericales; family Pentaphylacaceae; genus Euryodendron; species Euryodendron excelsum. Next base: position 19,138,174 of record CM065377.1, read on the forward strand.
AATGCATGAAGCGTAATTGAACTTAGCATTGATGCATTGAAAGTGTACGGAAAACATTCATGATATAGAGGTGAATTTAAAACATTTGAAAATTAATAGACTTTTACTCATGGCATATCGTTACTCACCTCTCTCCGATAAAACGGGTGCTAAACAAGGTGTTCCTACACAAAATGCATATGGAAGTATAGAAACATCAATACAAGACTATAAGGCAAAACAATAGCACGAAAGCTGAGGCTAAACACATAAGTCCCTTATCCCCAACTCAACAACACCTCACTCACACAACGGAAGAGCAAGGCTAAACTTGAAGACAAAGCCCCAATGTAAAACGAGAACATAAGGTTGAGGTTTGAACATAAAAGTCGGAACGTCAACTCCTTCATTGCATTTCAACCACTTCTCGATGAAGAGTTCACACTCTAAGTTAGTTCCATTTGAAAATAGGCTTAAAGGGCTTTAATTTGATAGGTCATGGGCCAAAAACACATTTCGGGTGAAGAATTATGTCCCATATAAAATGGACTAAAATTTCAGAAGAAGAATGTTACTGACAGAATTTTGGGTTAATTTCAAAATTCAATATCTCTCAATCTATAAGGAATTAGAGTACAAACTTTATATGAGTACAAAGGTTTATGAGTCTATTTTTCAATGCTTTAAACGGTGTATTAATCCGAGTTTTCTAGAGAAAGTTATGCATATTTTACTAAACAGTGTCATAGTTGAGAAAGCGAAACCGAGAACTGGACAAAAGGGTCGACTCCTGAGATAAAAGAGTCAACTCCTGAGTGGAAGAAATAAATCTGGGAGTTCTTTGGACAAAAGGGTCGACTACTGAGGTATAAGAGTCGACTCCTGAGCTAAAAACCCAAATTTCAACCCGAAAATCCCCAAACCTCACTCAAACCAGACCCAAACTTCATCAAACGTTTTCCAAATTCCTCAAATGCTTCTAGGGAATAAAGATTAACCCAAGAAGACCACAATAACTCAAAATGAAACACTTTAAATAAGTAAATCGAAGGGATCTAGGGTTTTAGGAACCTAAGCCCTTAATTGTATAAGTTGGGGATTTCAATCTCAAACTCTTAAATCTTTCAATGGAGCTTACAATACTCTACATTCAATCAATTCGGGACTCAAAGAAGTCACCTAGAACAACCCAACATCACCACCCACCAAGATAGATACATACACATATCCAATTTGTAGAAGGAAATGGAGTCTTACCTTTCTTTAAGCTTGCCCAAGTCCTTCAATGGCTTTCCTTAGCTTGGGTGGAGACTCTCCAAGCTCCCTCCTCCTTCAATCTTTCCTTTTCTCTTTCTCTTCTCCTCTTCTCCCTCTCTTCTCTCTCTTAACCGGTTATGTAAGTGTGATTGAGTGTGTGTGTGTGTGTGTATATGTGTATATAAGGATGATACACATGGGAATAATCCTATGTGTCTCACCCCATAGGCTTAAGTTACAACATAAACTCCCATTGGTCACTTTTGACTCAAATGAGGCAATAATTAACATTAAACAATGCAAATACTAGAAATTCTCATTAATATAAATAAATAGAGATTCGAGATATCATAGAAACTGCTTCTTCAGATACACCCGATTCGAGACCCCTTTTGTATGATACAACTTTTCAAGCTTTACCTAGAGTTCCTTTGCCGTAGATATTTTATGCACATTTGCAAGAACATTCTTGGCCAGGCACAAACGTGTTACACTTGCTGCTCTCAAATTCAGATCCTCCCAATCTTCGTCACTCATTCCAGATCTGCTCGCGCTAATATCACTGCTACCTTTAACGATTTGTTTGTCTTTTAATGCCTTGTGTAATCCTGATTGAATCAAAACATTCCTTACTTGCACTTGTCACAAGCCAAAATTGATTCGCCTATCAAATTTCTCTACATCAAATTGACATGACCTTGATGAATTTTCACCGTAGAAATGAATAGTACTCACTAAGTAAGTTCTTAGAAAAGACTCAAATCTTTCCTAGACAGAACTTCAAGATTCATAGAAAAGATTGGAGAGGTCATATTGGTCCCGCTTAAAACCCAATCTCCTAGATAGAACCTCCTTAGACTGTATATATCCACACTACCTCACCAAAGCTCTATCGCACTAAAAGGAACCTTTAATAATTTCAAGGAAATCTTTTCTGATGTGGAAGATCAGTCAAAACTACAACCACAGAGCATACTAAGAATTTCATAAAATAAACAAAACAACCGAACAGACTCTGATACCACTTGTTGGAAATTTCTAGTCCTCCCAAACACCTCCTTTTTGGAATAGGAAAGATAGGAATATAAAATAAATAGGAAAAACACAACACAAGGATTTACGTGAAAAACTCCAAAAATAGGAAAAAAACTACTAACCCCAAAGAAAAATACGCTATATGAAAAATTGTTACAATCATACAATTTTTTTTTCCTCACCCTGCCGACACCCATTAAGCTATCCCACTAATTAACTTTTAACTTTTACCTCTTCAAGAAAAATTTTACTAAAGTCAAAAGTTACTAGCGAAGCTATTGATTGGTACATTTAACTAAGGAAATTTAAAATTCCTTATATTAACTTTGTCCCTTGCCTCCCTTCCCACTCCCAACCGATGTTAGATTGGACAAAGGAGCAAAAGACTAACAGAGGAGGGAGTGTGGTTGGCAATGAGGGTAAGCAGAGGGAGTGGGGGAAGAGTAACATATGGCTGGTAAAATGGGGTTAGTAAATTACCCATTTTGCTCATAAAATAATTACCATATGCACATTTTCTATTTATTTTTCAAACAGAAGTTAGTAGAAAGTTGACATTGCAAAAAATTAAAAGTGCATGGGGTTAATTGTTAAAAAAATATAAATCTTGTAGTGAAATTGAGTGTAAAATATAAGGGTACAAATTATAATTTATTCTAAAAACAATCCCATGGAGGATAGGAATTTGTAGCCTATGTATCCCAAACCCAAGATTGGCTGAAATACCTCCAATTTTTTACGCTGAATAATTGTCGAAACACACAAATTATGAAGCAATCCTAAAGTCTTAGAACCATCAATCTTTCAACTTTCAATCTCAAAATTTACCAAAACCTTAGTTGATGCGCCATGAAGTCTTTACTGTTCCCAATCTCATGCAGATGCATGATTTATTGTATATAGAATCAGAGCAACCTAGACGCTTTTAGAAACTTCAACACTCCAATTCCTAGAAATTTCAATCCCCTACTATATTAAAATTTTGTTTCCAAAGTCTAAATGAGTAAGAAAATTCCCTAGAGAACTAGGTATTGATGTTTCACTTCTTCTTTTTAGATCTAGTGGTCCAATCCAAATGCATTCTTTATTCTATTATTTGTCTTCAATGTTTTAACCCTTACTTAGCAATCCCCATTAGCCCGATCTTGAATCTAGAATCCAAAATTTAAGAGATTAATTAGCATATGTAGCTTCTACTTTCAACTTTTCTCTTTCTAATTAAGTTGATCATCTCACCAGTAAGCCCAACCTAAAAAGCCTTTTTGTGTGGCCTTTTCAGTCACTTGATTGTGCTCTAAAAACTTTACCTTTTCTCAGTCATAAACCTAGTCCTAGATATAGGGAATCATATATATATATATCTCAAACCTTCCTTGGAGTCCAAAACCAAACCTCAAGGCCATTGTTTTGTTTGTAGAAATTTGGAAAAAAGAAATTGTAATCCCATTTCATTATTAAAAATAGTACAAACAGATTATTTATGAGTTCTAATGCTAGCGTTTAGGATGTAATTGACACTTTTTATTCTTAAACTACTTTTGTATAGTAGATGTGATACTCTAATTTTAATCTTGTTGTTTTCTTATGATTATAATAGCTATTTTCCTAGTACGTTATTTTTATTTATTGACTCTATAATAATATATCCCTATTTGTATAATTTATGTATCTATTCTGTTAGTACATCTCAAACACGAAGCGGTGAAAATATAAATCCCTTCCCAATTTCAACTCTAATTCTCTACGTTGAACAAGTGTCCAAATACCACTTAAATGTTATAAACACTTTCTCAAATCCCAATTTAATTCTATGAACTTCCGCTAGATTGAAACATTAATTTTTTTTTTTTCAAGCATAAAAGTTATAAACTTATCCTGCAGTCTTAGATCCTTAACCTAGTCTTCAACCTCAATCTCTAAAATTACACTAGACCCCCATAATTGTTGATTTTTTTTAATTTTATATAAACGAACATGCCAATTCTTCTCCCAACTTTATTGAGATGTGCTTACAACTAGCTCACGATCTTCTAAGATACGATGCATGGCCTTAGTATGAAATGCATACCCTTGTCCTTTGTCAAAAATTATTTACTTGGGCACTGTCTTTTGATTTTGGAAGTCTCAACTAGCAAATTACCCTTACCAAAATAGCCGGATGCCTAACCACCAAATTCTTAAAACATAACTCTTACACCTTGAATCACCAAATTCTTGATCGCCTAGAGTCTAAATTCTCATTTCACACCTTGGATTATAGTTCTACTCTAACTAGTAAACCTCAAAGATTTATTAAAACCCAAAATCGAATACCCAAAATCCTGAACCTTAAGATAGCCAACCTTAAGCCCTTGTTTAGTTTGTAGGAACTAAGAAAGAAGGAACTGGAAATCACATTCCATTCTTAGAAGGTATGAGTGGATCCCCATATGGAATCTGATTCTTGCGTTTGGGATTTATTTGAATCTTTTCATTCTCTATTTTTATAGTAATTGTGATACCCTATTTGTAATCTTGATGTATTTTGTTAGTATGACGATATTTGTTATTAAAATATTTTATAGTTTTTGGTTATAAACTTTAATCCAAATTACCAATTTGTTGCAAGATAATTTTTATGTAAAGACAATCCCATGGGACATGGGAATTTTTCGTGTTTATACACCCCAAAAGCATGAACGGGTCAAATATCAATTCCATTCTATTTTCAACCCCTAATTCCTTATGCTGAATAGGTTGAACACTAAGAATAGGTGCGTCACACTAGCTCTGACTCAACTAAAGCAAAACAAACAAATAACTAACCTTATCTTTAAAAAAACTTTTTCTAGATTAAAGAAATTAGAAACTTTTTCTAGATTGCTCTAAAATTCAAGATCCATAACCCTTTCCTTCAAGTCTCACGCGTATCCATCAGATATAAAAAATGGAATTCAAACGAGGGAAACTAGATGCTTTTAGAACCTTTAGCATTCAAATCCTTAGAAATTAATGATACCTTACGAATAGTGATGAATATCAAGTATTGATATTTACTTCATCTTTCGTGATCTAAGTAGCCTGCTTCAAATGCATTTATTATTTTTCTTCCATGTTTTACCCATACAAGAGCAATCCCACTAACCCATCTCAAATCTTGAATACAAAATTTTAGGGATGAATTATCATTTTTAGCTTGTACTTTCAATTATGTGTATCTTGTTATAAATTAAATAAATTTGCAGCAAGCAAAACACAGTATATAATAAAACGAGTTCTTCTGGAACTGTCACATAATTATTATTAAATAGTTCTTCTAGAACTATGGGAATAGATCTTCTTGATCACCCAAGCATGTCTTGCTTTCATAAGACAAAATAGAATAATAAAATAGTTCTTCTGGAACTGGGGATAGATCTTCTTGATCACCCATGTATTGCTTTTATAATACAAAAGATAGAAACAATAGAAATGAATGTAAATAATTTACCTACACTTTTTGCCTTTTTCTTTCTTCTCTTTTTCTCTTCCCCTTTCTTTTCTCTTCTTTCTCTCTCCCTCTTTTCTCTCTCTTCTTTCTCTCTCCCTCTTTTCTCTCTCTTCTGTCTCTCTCTCTCCCGCTTTCTCTCTTTCTTCTCTCTCTCTTCTATCTCTCTCTCCTTCTTTCTCCTTTTTGTTTTGCTCTTACTTTTCTTCTTCTTGCCAACTGATATATATAGAAATCTGAGGCGGCTCATCCACCACGAGGTGAGGTGAGCCATGACCTCATAACACTCCCCCTTGGATGACCGCAATACATATTAGGATATGTTACAACTGCCTCATTAAAACCTTGCTAGGAAAACCCAATGGGAAAAAACCTTAGCGAAGGAAAAAGAGTACAGTAATATTACGTAACATACCTTAGTATGGGTGCGTTAACACTGCCTCGTTAAAACCTTGCCAAGAAAAACCCTGTGGGAAAAACCATTGGCGAAGGAAAAAGAGTACAGTGCACGACTCCCCCTCATTCATACATCTGGTATGAAGTTGAAGTTGATAGCTTTACTTGTTTACAGCTTTAAGACAACGCATGCCAATGTTGTGTACCAATTTCTCAAATGTTGCAGTTGAGAGTGCTTTAGTAAATAAGTCTGCCAAGTTGTCACTTGAACGTATCTGCTGGACATCAATATCACCGTTTTTCTGGAGTTCATGTGCATAAAAGAATTTTGGCGATATATGTTTAGTTCTGTCGCCTTTGATGTAGCCTCCCTTGATTTGTGCAATACACGCTGCATTATCTTCATATAATATTGTTGAGGTATCTTTGATCGAAGATAGTCCGCAACTATCTTAAATATGTTGGATCATTGCTTTCAACCAAATGCATTCTCGACTTGCTTCATGAATTGCGATGATCTCAGAATGATTTGAAGAAGTTGCAGTTAGTGTCTGCTTCACAGATCGCCAAGATATAGCAGTGTTACAATAGGTAAATACATACCCGGTTTGTGATCGTGCTTTATGTGGATCAGAGAGGTAACCAGCATCTGCATAGCCAACTAACTCTGATTCTGGTCCCTTTGAATAAAACAAACCTAGATCTGTTGTTCCTCGGAGGTAACGGAATATGTGTTTCACCCCTTTCCAATGTCTCTGAGTTGGTGCAGAACCATATCTTGCCAATAAATTTACAGAAAATGCAATATCGGGTCTTGTGCAATTTGCAAGATACATAAGAGCTCCAATAGCACTGAGATATGGTACTTCAGGACCAAGGAGTTCTTCACCTTCTTTTTGAGGGCGAAAAGGATCCTTTTGTACATCTAGTGATCGGACAATCATGGGAGAACTCAATGGATGAGCTTTATCCATATAAAATCGATTCAGAACTTTTTCTGTATATGTAGATTGATGGATGAGAATTCCATTTGATAAATGCTCAATTTGTAATCCAAGACAAAATTTCATTTTTCCAAGATCTTTCATTTCAAACTCCTTCTTTAAATAACGAGCAGATGTTGTCAGTTCTTCAGAAGTTCCAACAAGATTCAGATCATCGACATAGACGGCAATAATAGCAAATCCAGATTCTAATTTCTTGATAAAAACGCATGGACAAATTGTATTATTCACATATCCATTTTTCAATAGATATTCACTAAGACGATTGTACCACATGCGCCCAGATTGTTTTAGCCCATACAGAGATCTTTGAAGCTTGATAGAATATAAGCTTCAAGATTTTGAACTAGTTGCTTTAGGCATTTTAAATCCTTCAGGAATTTTTATATATATATCATTATCTAATTCACCATACAAGTAGGTTGTCACGACGTCCATCAGACGCATATCCAGTCCTTCTGAGACTGACAAACTAATTAAGAATCTGAACGTAATGGCATCCATTACAGGAGAGTATGTCTCATCATAATCAATACCAGGTCTCTGCGAGAAACCTTGTGCCACTAGACGCGCTTTATATCTCAAGATTTCATTTTTCTCATTTCGTTTTCGTACGAATACCCATTTGTATCCAACCGATTTTACATCTTCTGGTGTTTGGACTACGGGTCCAAATACTTTGCGTTGTGCTAATGAGTTTAATTCTATCTCAATAGCTTCTTTCCATTTTGGCCAATCACTTCTATGTTGACATTCGTCAATTGTCTGTGGTTCATTCTCTGCATTACTTCTTGTAATTGCAAGAGCCACTTTAAATGAAAATATGTTGTCGACAACAATTTTATTTCTATTCCATTTTTCTCCTGTATTCACATAACTTATTGAGATCTCATTACTGTTCTCTACAAGGGACATCTCTTCAGGAGGTTTCTCTTCTGGGAATTCTTTTACAGGAGTTCCTTCTTCTGGAGGTTTAGATACTGTGGTTTCTTCAGGAATACTGACTTGCTTATGCATTTGTACCTTCCTCTTTCTAGGAACTGTGTCTTTGGCACCAATAGGTCTCCCACGCTTCATGCGTGCTTGAGATTCATTTGCTGCTATATTAGCAGATTGTCCTACAGGGACATCAATACGTGCTGGGGTATTAGCAGCTGGTATATATGATTTTGTTACCTTCTTGGTGTCGGTAAACACATCAGGTAATTGATTTGTAATCGTCTGTAAATAAATAATCTTGTGAACTTCTGATTCACATTGATTTGTTCGAGGATCAAGATGAGATACCGTGGAAGCATTCCAAGTAATCTCATGCTGTTTTTCCAGTTGTGTTTTCTCTCCCCCTAATGGTGGGAAAAGTGTTTCATCAAAATGACAATCCGCAAAACGTGCAGTGAATACATCCCCTGTTAAATGTTCAAGATATCTAATAATAGATGGAGAATCAAAACCAATATAAATCCCAAGTCGACGTTGGGGGCCCATCTTAGTACGTTGTGGTGGTGCAATTGGTACATAGATAGCACAACCAAAAATCCTTAGATGTGAAATATTTGGTTGTTGACCCAAAATAAGTTGTAATGGTGAATATTCCTGATAAGCAGTGGGTCGGACACGGACTAATGATGCAGCATGCAATATGGCATGTCCCCAAGCAGAAACAGGTAATTTTGTTCTCATAAGCAACGGTCGAGCTATAAGCTGAAGGCGTTTGATAAAAGATTCAGCTAGACCATTTTGTGTGTGTATGTGCAATGGGATGTTCAACATCAATTCCTATGGACATGCAATAATCATCAAAAGCTTGAGATGTAAACTCACCAGCATTATCCAGTCGTATCGACTTAATCGAATAATTTGGAAACTGTGCTCGTAATCTGATAATTTGAGCAAGAAGCTTAGCAAATGCAACATTACGAGTAGAAAGCAAGCAAACATGTGACCATCGAGTGGATGCATCTATTAAAACCATAAAATAACGAAATGGTCCACATGGTGGGTGTATCGGCCCACATATATCCCCTTGAATTCTTTGTAAAAAGGTTAGGGATTCAACTATTACTTTTGACGGGGATGGTCTCACAATTAATTTTCCTTGTGAACAACCGGGACATGTATAATCACTTGACAAAAGAATCTTCTGGTTCTTTAGCGGATACCCATGAGAGTTCTCAATTATTCGACGCATCATTGTTGATCCTAGATGACCAAGACGATCATGCCAAAGTATAAAAGTCTTTGGGTCAAAACAGTTCTGGTGTATCACTTCAGGTGATCTCAAAATTCTTATAGTTGTATAATATAATCCAGAAGAGAAGGTAGCAAGTTTTTCTAATATCTGCTTCTGGCATGAAACAATAGAAGTAATGTAAAGATATTCTTTATTATCTTCATTTGTTGTCTCTATATGATATCCATTGCTACGTATATCTTTAAAACTGAGCAAATTCCTTGTAGCTCTAGTTGAATACATAGCATTATCAATATAGAGTTTTGTTCCTTTTGGCAATAATATATTGGCTCTTCCGGAACCTTCAATTAATTTTGTATTGCCAGATATTGTCTTAACGTTATTTTCACCTAACGTTAAGCTAACAAAATATTTTTTCTCTCGAAGAATTGTATGAGTAGTTGCACTGTCTACTAAACATATATCTCCATTGTTCATCTTGGAAGCGATTAATGCTTTGGTAGATTCCATGTTTCTATAAAATATGAAATTGCTTATTTGATAAAAAAACGAAAACATTCAAATGACAGAAATATGCTTAGAAAAATATTACACAAGATAACAATAACCTTAAAATATAAACTAGTTGGTGTGGACATTTCCATCATCAATTAAGTGATCTATTTTTTCCATTAGGATCTTCAAAGAAATCTGACACATCAAGATGAGTGATTTCTACTGAGTCATCAAAGTTTGTGAAATTCATTTCAACATTTTTTCCTTTATCTTGTGTTGATGCTCGGTAAAGATCCACTAATGGTTTGGGCGTACGACAGGTACGTGACCAATGCCCTTTCATACCACACCTGTAACAAACATCTTCATAATTTTTGAGAGGTTTATTTTGTAAACGTTTTCCCTTTTCTTGTTTTGTTTCAGAGTTGTTCCACAAGTTGTTCCACTGCTGGTGGTGTGGTGTAGTATGCTTAACTCGAGAACTTGAAGAAGGATAAATGTTATAACCTCCACGATAACCCCCACGTTGACGAAAAGTATTTCTACTGCGTCCACGATTGCGGCCACGTCCACGACCACGACCACGACCACGTTCATAAAATGAGACCGCATTCACTTCAGGGAATGGTGTAGAGTCGGTCGGGCGAGACTGGTGGTTTTTCATCAGAAGCTCATTATTTTGTTCAGCCAAAAGGAGGCATGAAATCAATTCTGAATATTTTTTAAAACCCCGCTCTCGATATTGCTGCTGCAGGAGCACATTCGAGGCATGAAATGTAGAGTATGTTTTTTCTAACATATCTTCATCAGTAATAGTTTGCCCACATAATTTCAATTGTGAGCTGATTTTAAATAATGCAAAATTATACTCACTAACAGATTTGAAATCTTACAACCTCAGGTGCATCCAATCATAACGAGCTCTGAGGAGAAACATGGTCTTCTGGTGCTCATATCTCTCCTTTAAATTTTGCCATAGTACTAGTGGGTCTTTTACCGTGAGGTATTCAGTTTTTAATTCTTCATGAATATGATGGCGAAGAAATATCATCGCTTTTGCACGATCCTGCTGGGATTCGTCATTTTCCTCATTTATAGTGTTTCCAAGAGCTTTTGCACATAAATGGATCTCAGCATCAACTACCCAAGATAAATAGTTCTTGCCTGAAATGTCAAGAGCTGTAAATTCTAGTTTTGCGAGATTTGACATTTTCAGAATGCTACACTCACAAGATAACAAAGTTTTAGAATCACGATATACTAAAAATCTCACACATCCGAAACGAATAAATTTAATTTGTTAACACTATGCATGAATAGTAAAATCACTATTGCTGCATAGTATTATATATAATACGTATATATAAATATATATAGTATTATTTTTTGTCCATGTTATAACTTTCAATCTAGACATCAAAATATAGTCAAGTCACATGTCTATGGAAAGGTATTCAAATAAGGATTGCAGATCTATAAACATCATAGGCCAAATATTTACGGTATGGGAGAAATAAACAAATAAAGTTTCAAAAAATTACTATTCATCACTATTCATCTACTATGCATCACTATTCAATAAATATAAATTTTGCCATAAAATGAAGCGTGAATAGTAAAGAATTCAAAATAAAGATACATGAATTGAAATATGAATGAAGTACCTTCACTAATATAATGAAGTACCTTCAATATATAAGTATTTAGAGCTTCGTGCTGATAACGTGTTATAAATTAAATAAATTTGCAGCAAGCAAAACACAGTATATAATAAAACGAGTTCTTCTGGAACTGTCACATAATTATTATTAAATAGTTCTTCTAGAACTATGGGAATAGATCTTCTTGATCACCCAAGTATGTCTTGCTTTCATAAGACAAAATAGAATAATAAAATAGTTCTTCTGGAACTGGGGATAGATCTTCTTGATCACCCATGTATTGCTTTTATAATACAAAAGATAGAAACAATAGAAATGAATGTAAATAATTTACCTACACTTTTTGCCTTTTTCTTTCTTCTCTTTTTCTCTTCTCCTTTCTTTTCTCTTCTTTCTCTCTCCCTCTTTTCTCTCTCTTCTTTCTCTCTCCCTCTTTTCTCTCTCTTCTGTCTCTCTCCCGCTTTCTCTCTTTCTTCTCTCTCTCTCTTCTATCTCTCTCTCCTTCTTTCTCTTTTTTGTTTTGCTCTTACTTTTCTTCTTCTTGCCAACTGATATATATAGAAATCTGAGGCGGCTCATCCACCACGATGTGAGGTGAGCCATGACCTCATAACATATCTTAAGTAGAGTCATGACATGCTCAAACTAAAATCCTTTTGAGTGGTCTTTTATTCTTTTGATTTTAAAAGAAAATTCCTTTAAGCTCTTAAAACTTTTCCAAAAACACGTAACCTAGGTCCTAGCAAATAAGGATTTAGAAATTTCCATCTCAAACCATTAATGCCTTGTACTCTTTTAACTCTTATACCAAAAAAGTACGTGGAGTCTCAAAATCCAAAATGCCAACATACCTTTGAGTGCTAAGGTTGCCGGTCTTCTTCAGTTTATAGGAATTAAAGAAAAAGGAAAAGGAATCTCATTCCGTTCTTAAAAATTATTTAATTAGATTTTTATGGGTTTTGACTCTTGTAGTTAGGTTCTAAACTTATTTTGTCTTGTTGTATAAAGAATTAAAAATTATAAAAATATAATTTTTAACGCTGAAAATATAATTTTTAGGTCCCAGGATGACGCAATCATCTACTTATTTGGTTTAAGACTAATTACTGTGGAACATGGGGATTTGATTTGTTTATACATCCGTCCGTTGATCAGCTATCCAAACACCACATGTTAGGTGTTATAAAAATTTTATTTATTTTTATTGAAATGGCCAAAAAGTTCTTATTTCCTGCGAGATTAGTAGAATAACAAAAATATGTTGTTATCTATCAAAACAACTACAACATACACCAAAACACAAAAAGAAAAAAAAAAAACTATATACTGAAACAATAAGTTATGTCAACACTAAATAAGAACTTTTCGTAAAGGTTATATAATTTTTATGAAAAAAAAATAGGATTCTATTTTATTATATCAATATTTTTTTCACTCCTGAAATATTTTTGAAACATCTCGAATCATTGTCAAAATGTTTTTCGTTTCCATGCTAATCAAAGCATAATATCGAAATGAAATTTTGAGCCTTGATCCTAAAAAGCTCTCAGGATTAAACCATTATTTTTTTTTCCTATTTCAACATAGAAATTATAACTCCCCCAAATCAGTGATTCTGACATCTTAGATGTTGCAATTACTCATGCCGCAGATGTTACAATACGCCATTCCTGTCCCAATTTTACCCAATTTTTTTGAGATGTGCTAAAAGTAGTTCACGATCTTCTAAGACAATACATATCTTTAGAATCTACCAATTCTTTTATGAAGTCTTGAAACCCTAGATTGACCCATTCTTCATACGTCTTCTCATTTTTCAAAATCTAGTTGGACAATTATATAAAAATGAATATCAAGTGTCAATGTTTTACTTTTATACAACTCTCTAGTGATCTAAAATCTATATCCTTTTCTTAAAGTTTCAACTTTACAACTCAAAAAATTACAAAGAACCTCGATCAATATACCATGAAATCTCATACGGATTCTTGAGATAATAAAAAAGAAATTTAAACACAAAAAAGTAGATGCTGGTAAATTAACAATACGTTATGAAGTGGTAAAAGACTTGATATTTCCAAAATACAATTGACTATTAAAACAATACGTTACTCTTTTTGTTTCATGTTTTACCGTTACATTAGCAAACCCATTAGCTTGTCCATCTCAAATCTTGAATCCAAAATCTTAGGGATTGGTTATCATTTGTAGCTTCTACTTCCAACTTTTCTCTTTCCAATTATGTTTATTATCATCATTATAGTTCTTCCACTCTACCTAGTAAACCTCAAAAACCATTAAAGCCCAAAATTGAAAACCAAAACACTAATCACAAGGGTAAGGTATCACCAGGTGGCAAGATAGCTCTAAAGCCCATGCATGAAAAGGATGTTTGAAGATGGGGGTTACCCAAGGTTTGTGGTCTCTGTTTGGTTTCGGTTTCTGTTTTTATTTTTTGAAATTCGACGGAATTGTGTTTGGTAAATTAGTTTCAAAAACTATATCCCTCAAAACTGCGTTTGGTAAGTCAGCTCCGAAATTTGTGTTTGAAAATTGTTTTAGAAAACACCCTAGTTTTAGGAACTACTAAAAATGTGTTTTTTGAGTTTTCGGAACCATTTTTAATTGAAAATTAAAAAACGATATAAAAATAATAGTATTTTCGATGATCCCATTTTTTTTGTTTTTGAAAACAAGAAGAACGAGATATTCTCAAATTTTTTATTCCCAAGAACATTAAAAATGAAATTGGAACCGAAACAGAAACCGTAACCAAACAGAGATGCCACCAACCTTTAGGATCTTGTTTAATTTGTAGGAATTATGGGAAAAAGAAATGGAAGTCCCATTCCATTCTTAGGTGTACGAATGGATTTCTATGGAATCTGATTATTGGGTTTAGGGATTTATTAAATCTTTTCCTTCTTATAATATTTTTATAGTGATTATGATACCCTATTGGTAATCTTGATGTATTTTTTTAACTTGATAATATTAGTTATTTTCTTATAATATTATTATTGATTTTATCTATAGTGCAATAAAATATCTATAATTTCTTAATATGTGAGACATTATTAAACTATTTAAAAGTTTTTGGTTACAAATTTTATTTTTAGGTCATTCCTATCCAATACTAATTTGATGCAAGATAATTTTCATGTAAAACCAATCCCATAGGGAATGAAAATTTGTCTTGTTTATACAACCTAAATGCATGGCTTAAATATCAATTCCATTCTAATTTCCTATGTCACTAAAAATAGATGTCGCGGTCACTTGCTCAAAATTGAGTAACTAACCCACCTTAAAACTAGCTCTTACTCACAAACAAATGAAGAGTTTAGATGAGTTGATTTAAAATTTATTTAAAAATAAATAATTTTATAGTTATATATAAGAAAATAAATTTTATACCTAGTCTATGATTATAGAATTGAGAGAATCCAAATCCTACATTGCTCCTAAAATCCGTAACCTGTAGTTTCAACTTTATATCTCAAAAATTATCAAAACCTCAATTGATATACAATGAAGTCTCCTGCGTAAGTTCAAAGAAGGAAAACTATATGCTTTTTGGAACCTTTAGCGGTCAAATCTTTTGAAATTAACAATACCTTTAAAAGTGGTAAAAGCCTTCATATTTTCAAAATATAATTGACTATAAAATTTCATAGAGATAAATATCAAGTATTGATGTTTTATTTCTTCTTTTGTGATCTAGAGGCTTCATATGCATTCATTATTTTACTCTTTTTTTTTCCTATGTTTTTTTTTTTTTTGGTACATAGGAGGCCGAAGCCAAACAAATAGAAAAACTACAAACTATTCCTGTACCTGCTCTAGTTAGGGGCATCAATAGCTAGAGGCTTAAGAGACAAAGGGGTTTGCTCGAGTTCCATAAGCTGATCCCCACTCTGTCTAACTTTTCAAGCTTGATGATCTGTACAACTCTTAGCTTCCCTCCCCACATGCTGCACTGAAACATCCCAGTTTCTATCCAGAAGCCCATAGATCCGAACAATTCAATTATATCTAGGGTGGTCACCATTAGCTTTTTCTTCCCTACAATACCTTTACATGAGTAACCCTATTAGCTTGCCCATCTCAAATCATGAAACCAAAATTTTAGTATAAGTCTGACTTAGCCCGACCAATGTCCTACCCTAATTATATAACCCAATACTCCTCCAAAGTCACAATTTTATTTGGGCTTAACAAAACTTTTTTAGACTATATCAGTGATTACACACCAAAAGTGTAATCATTAGTCCCTAAATAACTTATATTAGTCCAGATAGTTTAGCATATAGCTTATTTTAGTTACATTATGATGATTATATTATTTTGTGGTTGATTTATAGGTTTGGAGCTTAAAATGAGTAAAATAGAGCTTTGAAGGCAGAATGGTCATTGGACCATGCGCACGGTCTACACTGCTGTGTGCACGATGAATAGTTCTGTGCACACGAATTTTCAGGTTCAGAAGTTGGAATTAGGCTCTATAAAATCGTAAATAAGATACAGAGAGTTGATTTCATCGTTGGCAGGTAGTGGGCAGATTGTTCGAAGGTCGTGTGCACGGTGAACAGTTTTATGGGCACGGTTGCTAGAGTCTCTGCTATTTTTTAGCCTATAAATCAGATTTTGTACTTAGAATTTGGGGATCTTAAATTCAGCTATTAGATAGAACGATTTTCAGCTACTTTAGGTCATTAGATTAGAGTAATTATATTATAATTCTCTTTCATTTCTCTTATAATTGTACTCTAGATCTGTTGTAATTTCAATTGTAGTGTTAATTGCAATTAATCTCCATCTCAATTCTTCAAGTCATCATGAATTCAAGTAGCTAATTCTCCAATTTAGGTTCAATTGTGAAGAACACTTTAGGAATTCAAGTCTCTATTAAAGCTATTCTCCATCTCAATTTTTTATTGATTTATCTCTTTGGATTGATAATCCTCTCTAATTAAGTGTTACATCCATGAGAACTCTTAGACTATTTGTAAAACCATAACTTACTTAGCATCATGTTTAGCTTAATTGCATATGTTGTTGAGCATGATTCCACTAATTGAGGAGCTTGATTGGCATGTTTCAATGAGAGCATGCTATGGAGGGATTATCATATTTTTTAGCATGATTAACTAGGTTAATCTATGATTAATTAGCTTAATTAATCTTTATGCTTAGCTTATGTTAATGATGATTAATTATCATAAGTCTGATTAATTATGTTAATTAATGGTGGATTAGTGAAGTAATGAGGTGCCACCTAGGTGTATGCTTCACTTAAGTATGGTGTGTGCATAATAAGGCGTGTGCTTCATTTGTTAGCAAGTGTGTGTGTGTGTGTGTGTGTGCAATGTGTGGCTATAGATACAAAGTGTATCTATAGTTATCTTCAAGTCAAGGGGGGAGAGAGAAGAGAGCAACTTGTGTAGAAAAATTGTGTTTGGTGAGAAAGAAATTGAGAGAAAAGAGAAAAGAAAGAAAGAAAGGAAAAAAAGGAATAAAGGAAGTGCAAGGGAAAGCTTGTGTGGTCATTTTTTGAGGTGAGAATCTCATGTTAATGCTTGTTTCATTATCTATATGTTGATTCTTGCATGTTTATGTCACGCCCACTCCTAATCAGGTGTCATTAACACCATTTTAGGTGAACGTGATCACACAGATCACTAACTTGTAAGCGAAACCTCCACATAATCCTAAAGATAGAAATCTTATAGGACTAAACAACATTATATATATATCAACCATTAGTTAACACCATAATACAATTCTTTGAATAACTCATACTAATACAAGAGTAAAGATAAACCTAAATACAGATTGCCGACATAATAGCAAGAGCTTCTCGAAACTCTCCAACATCCACACCAACCACTAAAATGAGAGTCATGACCAAGCAACGATAATTACAGTGAATTGGATCATCCCGATCTTATATTGCAAAACAAACTATGTGGGTGTGAGCTATATAATCGCATGCTCACAAAGATACTCAAATTCATAATGACTGAATGATAGATAATCAATAAAGAATCCGCCAATAGATAAACCACCACTGAAATGAAATATCTCTTCATGTGATGCAATATATGATACACCACAAATGTGCGCGCTATTTATGATAATATTAACCCAATATATCGATGATTTGTTATCAAAGAATACCCATCGTGATACCCTATTAGGTTAGTCCATCGTGACCACCTTAGGTTAGCCCCCACTCGGCTAAACCTCCTCTATACAATGCAAGTTGTGCACACAATGTATGAATTAGATGCAAATATCACCT
This sequence comes from Euryodendron excelsum, assembly GCA_033060915.1. NCBI lineage: Eukaryota > Viridiplantae > Streptophyta > Magnoliopsida > Ericales > Pentaphylacaceae > Euryodendron > Euryodendron excelsum. Next base: position 19,155,962 of record CM065377.1, read on the forward strand.
TATAATCTAGCAATCACCACCAATATAAATAATAAGACATTCAACACAATATGAATAAGAACATCTTATAACCCCACCTACTACCGCTTTATAACCACAATCGAGTCACCTCTTTGGTTGAGTTGAAGTGTTTTGCTTTGCTGCCGAGCTTATAATACACCACTACATCAAACTTGATGAAGTAAATGTTATAATGCATAACAAATGCATGAAATGTGACATGTGAAACCCTTTTCGATGTAATGTAAAGTACAAATGTACACAAATGCAAATATTCTGATCGTTAAGACAGTCCTAGCATTGTCAAGACAACCAGAAGCAAATTACCGACCTTGATGGAATGTGCCGACTATGACCTATTGTCTGATCGACCAAAGAAGGAAAATTACCTACCAGAGTAGGCAAATTGCCGACCTTAGTCTAGTAGCTTATAGTCAGGACGACACCAGGGACTCTCCTACAGACTAGAACCGCCCGTGGTTCGACAATATAATCTGCTGACCTGACTCCGAAGCTTACCATACTATACCAACACAACCACAAACTCTCCAAAGACCCAAAATGACATTTTAAGGCCATAATGAAACTCCACACATCAAAACCATGAACAACATGTAAGATTCATGACTTCCACTTTGAAACTTTAAATACTTCTCCACATCTCACCTCCAATTCACCATCATGGCATGAAATGACATATAAACATGCAAAAATCACAAAACACAATAAACCAAGCATGAACATGAGAGTCTCACCTCAAGAAATGATCACACAAGCTTTCTCTTGCCTTCCCTCTTTTTTTTCCTTCATTTCTCTCTTTCTCTTTTCTTTTCTCTCACCTTCATTCTCACCCAACACGATTCTCTATACTAGCTCCTCTCTTTCTTCTCTTGATGCAAAGCAAAGATAGATACAACTTGTATATAATATACCACATATCACACATGCACCCTTACTAGCAACAAGCACCCACCTTATGCACACATATCACTTAAGTGAGTCACACACCTAGGTGTCAAGCATACACATGCACACTTAGCACTTCTAGTATTCACATGATTAACATAACTAATCACATTTACGATAATTAATCATGATTATTGTAAGATAAAGATTCTGCAGTCTCCAGACTAGGTTCAGCCCACTATGAATGGTAGTGTCATCTCCTAAAGAAGAGACTCAGAATAAACCCACTAAAAAAATGATGGTGTCGACATGAGATCGACAAAGCCTAACATCTGCCAAGGCATAGCCGACCTGCATGAAAGCAAGCCTAGTGGCTAAAGAACTCCAACATATATATGCTAAAAAATATAATAATCCCCCTATGGCATTTTCTCATTAAATCATGCTAATCAAACTCCTCAATTAGAATAATAACACATTATGCAATTAATCTAAACATGATGTTAAGCAGTATAGGGTTTTACAGTTTATATGTCATTTCATGCCATGGTGATGGATTGGAGGTGGAGTGTGGAGGAATGTTTAGGGTTTTCAAGAGAAAGTCTTGATTCTTGCATATTGTGCATGTATTGTGTGTCATGTTGTTGACACAAATTTCAAACCCAGAAAGTTTGGGTTTGGATTTCAAATTTGCATTCACAAAATCCATTGTGTAGCATTCACAGTGTTGATTATTTATTTTGTGGACTCCTATTTCTAATCAAGACCTTCGATTAATAAAGAACAATAAAACCAAAAGAAAGAAATCAGTGAAGAAGATCTTTATTGCATGTTGTAGGTTTTGAAACCTTGTTTACAAAATATATGGGGTTAATCCCCTTTACAAATAATATAAGGATTGGAACCATTTACCTAAAGATCGCCATTTGTGGAATTCTTCAAATACTTGATTGTCGAATCCTTTGTCTTCAACTACCCTTCAACCTTTATAAGCCTCAAAGTGTTTCTGATTCTCCAAGACCCCTTCCTCCTCTTTCTATGTCTTTTCTTGTCGAATTTTCTAAGTTCAAAGTTTGAGCAACGTTTAAAGTCTAAAGTTTCAAACGTCCCCTCCTCCGAATGATGACCCTCTTAATTATAGAGAGTCTTTCGAATGAAATTGCTTATCTTTCTTTGAATTTGAATTTAGGATGTTTATTGTCATCCTCAATTTAAACCAAAGATATCTTTCGCCAAAATTTGAATATATTGTCATCCTTGTTTGAATTTTGAATTCAAGTTGCCGATACTCTGATGTCGCAAGCTTCATAGGGGCTTTGTACGTGTCACCTCCTTATTTGATCTTTGACCTTTGACCTCCTCAACTCTTATTTGGTTGAAATTTGTGTGCCAACAGATGCCCCCTCTTGATTCGTGCAAGCAAGTTTTGATGGTGCGAATCATGATAATTTGGCATTTTTTTTTTAAACCACCCATGTATTCCTTTCTGATGCAGGAGTCCGATCCTTTTTTTTTTTTGTTTGCAGGGCTTATTTCTTGAATGATTAACACTTGTTAAGAAGAGAAGGCTCTACCCATGCTTGTTTTTAGGACAGGGGAAAATTTCCTCCTCAGGTATTGGGCTAATTTTTTTACTCCACATTTGTGTGGCAGATGATGTAGAATTTTATATGTATACATATATATATTTATTTTATGTATGAGTAATATTTTAGATTACCCATAATTTGTTTGGGCTACTTCATTTACGCATTCAGATTTCACTGGGCCAACTTTGCAGGATCGAAGTTTGTGGTTTATCTTGTGGCTTCCAATATTTACTTTTAGTCCAAGATTTAATTATGTATGGATGACCCATGATTTAATCGGGCCTTGAAATATTGGTTGGGTCTTTTTTTAAAAATTTTATGACCTTAACAAGACATTTATTATTTATTTTATTTGGACAATTTGTAGTAATTTTTCATTAATTTTGGAATTTTAATATTATTATTATTTATTGGGTGCACCAGATGATTTTCCTTGTGTAGAAGACTCTTTTAACTTTAAAATGTTTACCGGGATTAGAATACCAAGAATTTTATATTGTTTGGTTTCCTAAACAGATAGGTTTCATAATCTTCTATAAGAAGTAGCTTTATATCCATGTATTTCACTTTCATCCGTAGGTTGCTTTGGAGAGACTTCTTTTTGAGGTATTTAATTTATTCTCCTTTTTTTCTTCTTCTGTTTTTTTTTTTCTTTAATCTGTTTGGAGCAAAGCTTTGGATTCGTATGGTTATGTCAAATCTCCAGCCTTTTGATTTTTTATTTATTTTATATTTCTTTTGTTATATGTTTGTATTGCCCATCATGTAAAGTAATGAATATGATTTCTAATTGTTTTATCTTATGTACATGGTACAACCTTCTTTATATATATATATATATATTTACTTTCTATGCATCCTATTTGTGATACAATCTGCTTTATGATATTGTTTTATTTGTTTGTGGGATGAAAGGGTGGGTTTCATACTGTTGAATTTTGCCATTGTGAGTCTTTTTTAAGAGAGAGAGAGAGAAAGAAAAGTGTGGACTAATATATATATTTTATGAGTTTGTAGTATTTGCCATGTGAAGACAAAATAATACATCTTTTTGTTTGGTTATATTTGTATATATCAGACTTATATTACTTTGTCCTGTATTGATATGCACATATCTCCATCTTTTTTCATTCTGCCTTTTGACATATTTCAAGAGTTCTTCCTTCTTCTTTTTTTATTTCATTTTTCCCTTCTGTGCTTTTCGTCTATACCTATTTCTACGTCAGATGGTTTCTTGTAGAAAACGAAAAAAGGCCCTTTTTTATTTTTTTATTTTTATGCAAACTGTTTGGGTGGTTTTTTGCAAATTGATTGTTACTGATCTAGGTTTGACCGGAATTTGGGACCACAGGTTTTGATAAGGATTGTTTTTCATTTATTATTATTATTTTATTTATTTATTAGAAATTTCTTAGACGAAGAAAGAAGTGGGTCAATCAAAATTTTAATTTTCTTTCCTTCAAGACCTAGGCGTGGCCCTTTTTTTTTTTTTTTTGAAAATTACTTATTTATTATTTTTTTATGAATAGTTTGTACTATATATTGATTCACTGCGCCTGTATACAGTATATATTACGGTGTCTTGCTACCAATAGATATTTTGATGGTGACTATTTTGTAGTACACACCTCTACAAGGCAAGGATCAAAAGTTCATTTTGTTTTGAACGAAACAGCCGAAACATTTCGGTTTCCCCAGCCACTAAAGCGAAACAACAAAGGAATTACGAAATTTCAAGAAGGCGAACGAAACCAAGATGTTTAGTTGTGTTTCATACGAAACATCTCAGTGTCAGTGGAAAAAAGCTAATGTGTCGAAAAAATTGACAATCATGTGTGCAGCTCTGCTACAAAAACAGAAAAGCCCGTGAATTGATTAAGATTTTGAGAGGAGAAAAAGAGATAGAAGACAAAGAGGAATCTATACAGAGAATCTAACACACTAAAGCAAAAAGATTTCAAAAAAGCCATCAAATCTGGGAAGAAACTACAAAAAGAGGAAGAAGATAGAGGGAGCAGACTTACGGTACATCTTCGGACTGTAGTCGACCACTCCAAAGTCCAGACTCCAACTGCAAGACCTCTAGGTACATCTTCCTTACCTCTTCTTCTTGGCTTCAATCTTCTTCTCCCCCATCCTCGAATCTCTTCCCCAAAATCTCTTCCTTGCTCTTCTTCTTACCCTTTCTCTTCCTAGATCTGTTTCTCTCTCTCTTCATCTCTGCCTTCTCTTCCCCAGATCTCTTTCTCTCTCTTCTTCTTCCCCCTTCTCTTATCTAAGTCGACTCCCACGATCTCTTTCCCCTGTTCTCTCTCTCTCTCTCTCTCTCTCTCTAAATCGCAGGCTTTCCCCCCCTCTCTCTTTTTGCGCGTCAAAACCCTAGAAATCAGATTCTGCAACCCTTCGGCTAAGGTAAGTAATTTAAATAAATTAGATTTTAGATTTTATATTAAGAATTTCAAATTTATGTTATGCTTATATTTTATTATTTATGTTATTCAAATATAAACATTATTCATGTTATTCAAATGTAAACATTATTCAGATTGGTCAAGGGTCATTCATGTTATGTTTATGTTAACTTATAATTAATTTGTTTAAAAAAGGCTTTGGCCTAAAAAATATATGTATATCTATAATATTATAAATTATAACAAATTATAGGTTTAACAAATATAAATATTATTACTAATTTGAATTAGAGTAAAATATAAATTTTATGTTAAAAACATATTTATAGTTGTATTGTTATATATAGATAGTAAATAAATTTATTATATTTTTTATTGAACTCTTAAAATTTCGATATATTGAAAAAACTCAATTGTTTTCAATAAAAATCTCTCCCACTTGCACACTTAGGCTAAGAGGGAATAATTGAAATAAATATTTCGAATATGAAAAAAAAATATTGGGCATATGATAAATTATAGGTCTAACAAATATAAATATTATTTCTAATTTGAATTAGATTAAAATATAGATTTTATGTTAAAAACATATTTATAGTTGTATTGTTATATATATAGATAGTAAATAAATTTATTATATTTTTTATTGAACTCTTAAAATTTTGATATATTAAAAAAACTCAATTGTTTTCAATAAAAATCTCTCCCACTTGCACACTTAGGCTAAGAGGAAACAATTGAAATAAATATTTTGAATATGAAAAAAAACATTGGGCATATAATAAATTATAGGTTTAACAAATATAAATAATATTACTAATTTGAATTAGATTGAAATATAAATTTTATGTTAAAAACATATTTATTGTTGTATTGTTAGGCTAATTAAAATAAATATTTTGAATATGAAAAGAAACATTGGGCATATCATTTATATTTAAGTTTATTGTTTATGTATAACTGAAGAGCGTGAATTTTAGTAGTGATGATGAATTTTTTTTGGTTGATATGGAATCAAAAGGAAATGATACAATTGCACAGCCTCTAGAAAAAAAAGAAAAGGCAACGTGATATTGGATGAAATTATGAGGAGCAAGTTGGAGATAATCGACAACATGTAATGCGCAATTATTGTCATAAAATAATGAAGGGGAATGGTGTGTCACATTTGAAACAACACTTGGCAGGTGGTTATTCAAATGTGGAAAGATATGATAAGTGCCCCTCAGAAGTAACTAAGGTAATGAGAGATTATTTGAATCGTAATAAACAGGAGCATGAAGAGGTAACATCAAAAAGGGCTAAACTAAGAGCAAATTTAATTGATCCTGTTAGGAGAAGACAAGGGATTAACATACATGATTCTGACTCGGATTCAGATGATGATATGACTCCCCAAAAAAGGGATGACTTGGAGTATGCAAAGGAGTAATCTTATCGTGATATACACATGATTGAACAAGGTTTTAGAGAGGGGGGGGGGGGGGAGATATAGGTCATCTAGCCATAGCAGTGGTGGTCGTTTGAAGGGATTGATGTGTTCACATAGTGTGAAGGATGCATGGGATAAATTATCAAGAAAGCCACAAAAAGCTCCGAAAAAAGGTAAAAATAAAGATATAGAAGATATAGATCTTTCAATGTATCGGAATAGAGAAGTAAAACAAGCTAAGCTAAAGCATTTGTGGAACCCCAAAAAGTGGGCAGGGTCTGCCAAACATGCTATAGCACAATTTTTTATTTATGAAAATATTCCACCGAGGAAAACATGATAGATGAAATTGGTAGAGCTGAAGCAGGTATGAAGGGCCCAACACCTTGTAAGAGTGGGGGACCATACTTAGACATGGAAATAGAATATCTCAAGAATTACATTGATATATTCAAGAAGAAATAGGATACTTATGGAGTGACAATCATGTGTGATGGGTGGACATCAATCACCTGACTATTTATTACTAACTTTTTGGTGTATTGTGATGGAAAAATTGTCTTTCATCAATTAGTTAATACTTCCAATCACGATAAAGATGTTGTGTACCTTTTTCAGTTGATAGATGATATGGTTCATGAGATTGGAGAGAAATACGTAGTCCAGGTGATTACAGATAACTAATCTTCATATAAGAAGGCCGGTGAAATGTTGATGCAAGCAAGGCCACACTTGTATTGGACCTCTTGTGCTGCCCATTCCCTTGACCTAATTTTGCACGACTTTGGTAAACTGGAGAAGGTAAAGAATTTGCTTGATCAAGCTAAAAGGGTCACCAATTTTATTTATAATCATAATAGGGTTCTTGAATTAATGCGAAGTTACTGCAAGGGGGAAATGATTCGACCGGCACAAACAAGATTTGCAACTAATTACATTACCCTTTCAAGTCTTTTAGAACATATAAATGGCTTGCAAAGGATGTTCAATTCAGAAGATTCGTATAACAATGTAGCCAGTAGAGACCCAGCTGGACAACAAGTACATTCAACTATTCTCAACCCAAAGTTTTGGGAACAAGCCAAAAAGATAGTGAATATCTGTGAACCTATTACAAAGGTTTTACGAATGGTGGATGGGGCGAAACAAGCTAGAATGCCATATGTATATGAAGCAATGAAGCGAACAAGACAAACAACTGAAAATATTGCTCCAAAATCTTGGAAAAAATATGTAAACATTGTTGATCATCGATGGAAGAAGCAAATCATTCATAACAATCATCTGGCAAGTTAGATATAATTTACATACTAATTCGATATTGCTGTTAATATAACCAACTTATCAACTATATGATAATATGATTAATTTTTTTATTTATGAATTTGATGTAGCCTATTACTTGAATCCCGCATTTCAGTACCAAGAAGATGTCAGTGTGGATTATAATTTGTTAGAAGCACTTAGAGGCGTAGTGTCTCGACTTGAAGAAAATCTTAATACAGCTTCTTAAGCTCTTGCAGAGGTAACATTAGTTCTTGTAGTTAGTCATTATCTATATATTTGTTGGTTTTTGTACATAGAAGCCAAATTATTTTTTCTATGTTAAATAGGTAAAAATATTTCGTGATGTCATGTATGGGTTTGGATCGCAAGCTGCAGTTAGGGGTAGAACTACAACTAATCCAGGTAATTAAAAATTTTATATTTAAATGAAATATATTATTTGAAAAAGTATATTATCTCCCATGCCAAATATTTATCTCATTGTACGGCTGAATGGTGGTTTTTGTATGACACTGATGCTCCTAACTTACGAAGGATTGCCATGAGAATACTATTACAAACATCCTCATCTAGTGGCTGTGAAGAAATTGGAGCAC
>CM065377.1:19166682-19354182 GCA_033060915.1 Euryodendron excelsum
CACCATCAACTGACTTGAGAAACGCATAAATCAGGGAATTCTCGAAGGCTCATTCATAGATCTTTCCATCGATACGGCTCGATCGGATAGACCGCTTCCTGAAGCCCTCCATCGTACGGTGCGAAAACTATAACTTTCAGCAACCCCTGGAGCGTTTCGCATACGCTTTGCCAAGGTTGACTTTTTCTTTGATTCCCGAATCAAAACGCATCGTCAAACGACTTAAGAAATATGTGAATCTGGGAATTCCCGAAAGTATTTCCAGAGTACTTTCCATCAGTACAATCCGATCGAAAGGATTGCTTCCTGAAGGTCTCGATCACATGAAACGAAAATAACTACTTTCAAACACCCTTAGAGCGTATCACAGACGCTCCACAAACATGTCCTTTTTGGCACACTTCCCAAGACGATATCCCATGCTTCCAAACACAATTCAAACTTTCCAAAAACATGAAAGCTCACGAGAAATCCTAAGAGAACATCCTGAGTGCGACTGATTCCCCTGAAACCTTCTCGATTGACTCAATTATCGAGTCAAAGTTCGGACGAACCTTCCCGGTGATGGGACGTATGCTACATGTGCTCAAATTTTGATCAGATCAACCAAATTTTGATCAACAGTTGAGATTTAACCAGTACACAGGGTGCCACGTGTCGTTCTAGCAATGGAACAGTACTTGGGTATGTCCTACATGGGCCAGGTCAATTTTTGGCCAGGCGCATGTACTACATGTGCCAGGTCTATTCCAGAATGCCTATAAATACCAGACCCTCCTTTGCATATTCCAACTTTGATTTCTGATGCGAAGCTCTGCTGAAGTCACTCCAGTACTGCGAATCTCTATGCACACTTCATCCCTCCAACCCTTAGCTTAGATTCCATCATCCCCAAGCCTATATACTTCACATATAAAGCTTAAACACTCCCTACCAGCCCTCTAAGCCTTCTTGAAGTGATTTAAGCTCCAATCAAAGCATCATTGGAAGACTACAAGTGTGTTAAAGGCAAAAGGTGGTATCCCTTTTACATTTGTGTCTTCCCCCATTCTTCTCTTCTCCCTCCTAGCCTACTTAGGTTATTCTCTATTTTAATCCCCATCTTCAACCCCCCTTTCTTGCATGCTTGAGCCAAGAGGGCTCTTAGATCATGCCTAGAGAAAAGCAAGTTAGAGCCACCGTGTAGAGGGACCTCTCACTAGCCTACTTTGAGATGATATGGCCTAGGAGTCCCTTGTTTATGTGGTGTAGCCTAAAATCCTTGTATGTGATCATGACCCCTTACATGTTACTATTTTAATCATGTTTTATATGCTTGGCTTTATTTTATGCTTGTTGTCATGTTCTACAATGCTTACATTACTCTTATTTTCATGCCATTTTCAAGCTCTATATTTCTTTCAAAAATTGTTCCAAGAGTTGGCTCCTTGAAGTTTAGGACGAGATTTTAGAAGTCATGCCTTAGAAGACCTCCTACTAACCCCCTAGCTCACATTTTGATGCCATGACATTTTAATTTGCGTAAGGATTGCTTTCTAATTCTCTAATTTTCAAGATCTCCATTCTTTTAATTGTAGGGGTTGGAATGGCCCTATGGAATCCTCTCTTGAGTGGTTTCCCTTTTGTTTGGCCATATAAACCCTTTCTTGATGGAATGGTTACTTTGAAAAATGATTTTCAAAATCCTTCTCCAAAGAATGATTTTTAAGAAAGCATTCATTCCATCTTTGCATTAAAAATGATGCCTTAAAAAGTTGCCATCACCATGTTGATTTTTGGACCCTTTATACTCTTGTCAAAATTATGGTTATAATGGCCATGAGGAAATCTTCCTTGGAATGGTCTCCAAACACCAACCATATAAACCATACTCTTGGTTAGAGTCAAAATTTTCATAGAAATGTTCTTTAAAAAAGTTGTCAACCAAAGTACTTTGCATAACATGACTTGTTTTTCAAAACTCTTCCTAAAAATGCATTAAACCACATTTCAAAACCATCTTCCAACTCAACTCTAGGTTTTGACCCTAGTTATCCAATCCTAGGTTAACTTGACCCAAGTTATCCAACCATAGGTTAACTTGACCCTAGTTACCCAATCCTAGGTTAACTTGACCCTAGTTATCCAACTCTAGGTTAACTTGACCCTAGTTATCTAACCATAGGTTACCTTGACCCTAGTTGTCCAACCCTAGGTTAACTTGACCCTAGTTATCTAACCCTAGGTTCCCTTGACCCTAGTTGTCCAACCTTAGGTTACTTGACCCTAGTTACCCAATCCTAGGTTAACTTGACCCTAATTATTCAACCTTAGGTTAACGTGACGCTAGTTATCTAACCCTAGGTTACCTTGACCCTAGTTGTCCAACCCTAGGTTAACTTGACCCTAGTTATCTAATCCTAGGTTACCTTGACCCTAGTTGTCCAACCTTAGGTTAACTTGACCCTAGTTGTCCAACTCAAGGTTAACCTAACCTTAGTTAGCTAACCATAGGTCATTTTAACCTTAGGTTAACCCTACCCTAGTTAGTTAACCTTAGGTCACCCCTAACCCTAGGCCAACCCAACCTAGGTTAGTACACTTCAAGGTTCCAACTCTTAAACCCTTTTCTAAATGATCATTCAATTTTAAACTATTCTCATAACCTATTTTTCCAAAACCTCCTACTTTATTGATTTAAAAAAAAAAAACCTAACTCCATAAACTCTTCAAATGTTCTTATACTCCACCTTCAAGACATTTCCAAAAATGTTTTCAAAAGGTCACAAACCTAAGGTGTCCCTAGCCACCTCATGCTAGGGATTCCAAGGAAAAGTGATAAATCAAGAACAACCCCTAAGGTTGTCCATTTTAGGATTTCAAACCTTTAGCAATTTCCAAAAACCATTTTCAAAAATTAATTCATCAAAACGTTTCTAAAATCATGCCTCCAAGGTTTTTGAAACAAGACTTCAAAAACACTTCCAAATTCTCTTGAGACATACCAAAGCATTTTTCCAAAACTCCCTCAAGTTGATCCAAAAATATTTTCAAAACACTCCACCATCCAATTTCAAGTCAAAACTTCCAAGACCGTAAAGAGTCTTCAACTTCCAAAACCACAAAGAGTTTTTAACTTTCAGAGACCTCAATGTATCTTAAACTTTTTAAAAGACCTCAAAGTGTCTTTAAACTTTTCAAAAGATCTCAAAGTGTCTTAAACTTTTCCAAAAATCCCAAAGTGTCTTCAAACCTTCCAAAGGCCCTAATGTGCCTATTTTCCCTCGGGCTCTTGCCCGAACTACGAATGACCTGATTCTCGCCAAATGAGATACGTAGGCAACCTAAAATGGTGCGGTCATAACTTTTATTTTAACTTCAATCCCTTTTTCAAAAATTCCAATCAATTCAAAGTTTCTATTCCAAACTCTTTCAAAACCCCCATTATTTTCAAACTTCTTTAAAAAAAAAAAACTTGCATCATGCATCATCCATCCGAAAAGTGATGACTAAACCCCGTTTTCAAAATTCTAAAGTGGATATTAAGTGGACAATGGTAACCAGTTATTCTAGTGAGTGAACAAAGGGTGATTAGACATGTAGGTACCGAAAGGGCGGGGTAGGGTGATGATCTTAGGATATCTTCCCTACACGTAACCAACTCCCGAACCATAGATTTCTGTTTTCAAATGACCAAAAATGGAGTTATTTTCCAAAAGGGTTTAAATCTTTCTAAAGGTTGCCAAACAACCTATTTTCTTAAAAAATGCTCTCTTGAGGGAGTTTTCAAAACCAATCTCAAAAACCTTAAGTTTAATCTTCGGATTAACACTTAGTTTTAGGTGCCCTAATTCAGCTTAATCAAGTCAGATGACGACTCCTATTTTCTGAAAAGCCCTTAGTCAAACCAATTTTCAAACTAGTCACACTTGTCCTTCTAAGAGGATGAGTTTTTGTAACAGAATTCCGTGCTTTTGGTCTCCAAGCCAAAAGGACCTTGAACACCTAAAAACCGGGGTGCGACATACCCCTTAAACATGTTTCATTATTGTCTTATTAGCATTAAAATTATATATTAATGGATATTAAGTTATGTTTCCAAATGTTTCTTTATGTTTTCCATTTTTTCCCTGTTTCCGTCATGTTTCCAAAACATTTCCGTTTTCGAGCCAACCAAAACGACCCCTCAAAATGAAATTTTGATCCTTGCTACAAGGGGACATGATCCTTATATTTTAGTTGATATATGTTGATAGTGCACTGCAAGAGAGGACATGGGGTTCCTTTGTTCTATTGTTTCTGTAGAATTTTGTCATCTGCTGCCTTTGTTTGGTCTAATAATTCCACTATGTTGATGTGGACCCCACCTCCATAATGGATGGGTCACGTGAAACCTTTCCTTCTTTTTTTTTTTTTGTGCTGATTTGGAGAATTTAATTGTTTCTCGGGAAACTCTCTTATTATTTTTTATAAAGAAAGCAATCCCCTTTTTGTTGATTTGGGCTTTTAATTTGATCAGCCTTTTGATTATTTGGTAGTTGTTTTCTATTTGCTGGGATTTCATTGAGCATCTCATTTTAATTTTTGGCTTCATTTCAGGTAATCAAATTTCTATCAACTTTTATTTTGAATATTTTATTTTTGAGATATTAATTTGTGCAATTTTAAAGACTGTTATACCCTTTTCGAAATCATTATCAGACGAGTTCTCGAATATTGTTACAAAATTTTCTTTTCATTCGTCTTGAGAGGCCTTTGAGGAAACTTCTCATTCGTCTCGTTCTTAGCTTTCGAGAGTTAAATTTTGTTACCATATTCGCGATCCTTTCTGATTTTTTATTTTACACAAATTACTTTGACATAAGGCTCTTGAGGGATTTCACTCTTGATTTGTCTTTGAGAGGCCATTGAAGAAGTTTTTTTCTTCATCCGTCTCCCTTAGGCATTTGAGGAATATTATTCTTCATTTGTCTTGTAGAGGCCTTTGACGAAATTTTTCTTCATCCGTCTCACTTAGGCTTTTGAAGAATATTATTCTTCATTTGTCTTGTCTTGTAGAGGCCTTTGAGGAAGTTTTTTCTTCATCCGTCTCCCTTTGGCATTTGAGGAATATTATTCTTCATTTGTCTTGTAGAGGCCCTTGAAAAAGTTTTTTTCTTCATCCGTCTCACTTAGGCTCTTGAGGAATATTATTATTCATTTGTCTTGTAAAGGCCTTTGAGGAAGTTTTTTCTTCATCCGTCCCACTTAGGCTCTTGAGGAATATTATTCTTCATTCCTCTTGTAGGGGCCCTTGAAGAAGTTTTTTTTTTTTTTTTCATCCATCTCACTTAGACTCTTGAGAAATATAATTCTTCATTTGTCTTTCAGAGGCCTTTGACAAGATTTTACTCTCACTCGTCACTTGTTTGGCCTAATCATTGACAGGTTGAACTTACCTCTACCTCATGGAAAAGACACTTGAGAACCTTTGTCGTGACGAAGAAGACGTGTTAGACAAGGATGGTCCCAGAATTGCAAGACACCAGCCTATCTCTGCTTTCTTGTCTTCTAGAGAGTTAAAACCATATATTCCTCTTCACATGCCACATGACCTAGTGTACAAAGGGTTTCGAAAGTGTTGTGATATCAACGAGAAAGGAAAAGTTAAGCATCTTGGTTCATCTTTAGTTTCTCTTCTTCGTCATTTCTCTGATATTGAGAAAAGTCATTCAGTTTCCCCTTCTAGCTTTGGTGTTATGCTCAGGAGGATGAAGAACGAGGGCTTGGAATGGGATAAGTCTTTTAGCATCCGCGGTGCTCCTACTTTCTTCCAAAGTCCGATCTAGCAATATTGGTTGGACGACATATTTTCTTCTTCTTCTGGAATCTTGAAGCAGGCTGGTGTTTATTCGGCAGTTTATCTATCTCAATTATGTCAATTTATTTAAAGGCTTCTTGAAACGATGATCCCCTGATACCAACAATTTTCATTCCATTTATGGGGAGATTGGAATTTCTTTATGGGATCTTCATCGCATTAGTGGTCTTCCCATTGTAGGAGAGTTTTATGAAGAGTATACTCCTGCAAATGATGTCCTTTATTCCAATGACACATCTTCCATTTGTCGTTCCCTCTTCAACATTCATGTTGTCTTTCCTGAGGCCAAGAAATTTGCTGCTTGGGCTTCTTGTCTCATACATCCCTCCAACGAGACATCTTCTGGTTTCTACCGTAAGCCATGTATTTCTGATGGGGTATATCTTGCTAGTTTTTTGGCATGTTGGCTTAGTGGATTTGTATTTTCCCACTTTCTTGGTGAAGTTCGCCCTACCACATATATTATGACTGGCAAGATGGTTACAGGTGTCAGGTTCAGTCTTGCTGTCCCTGTTCTTGCTTCCCTTTATCATCATCTGAACAGGATTGCTCGGTGGCCTTCTCCTGGGAAAGACAACATACAAGGTCCTTTTCACTACCTTTATGATGGATTTTCCTTTACTTCCCTAAGGCATATTCTCATGGAGATCCTCGGGTCAACTATCCGAACTTTAATGAAGATTTTTTACCCTATTTAGGGTTTATAGGAAATCAATCCGCAACTCAATTTGCTCCAGATTCAACACTTGGCTCATTTTTTAGTCATTCTAGGGAGTTTAACTTTAGAGCTCTTGATCATGAGGGTGAACCACATAGAATCCTTAAGATTGATGAAAGAATGACTTCCTCAGGCATAACTATTTGATTTTTCTTCGTCCTAGAGTATTAACACTTAAGGCCGGCTTATCTTTCCTTGCTGAGCCTTATTTTCCTAACCGTTATGCTCATCAGTTTGGGTTTGTTCAAGCATGACCCAAACCTCTTTACTAATCTTGTTGCCAAACATTACAAACTTCTAAATTTTACTATCAATGGTATGAGATGATGTGGGGAGGTACAAGGTCTTTGAGATTGCCTAATTCTAGGGTCCTTCCATCTGTGACAAAGCCCTATGCTAACTGGTGGACAGCTTCTTCTTTCACCGTGCTTCAATTTATCTGCCATCCTAGACCAAAACCTTCAAAGAAAAGGCAAAGGAACAAGTTTAGAGGCCCAGAGAAGAAAGCTAAACAAGGCTTAAGTGAAAAGTATCTTTCCCATAATTCTGGGTCTTTCCCTTTTTTGAAGTCTCCTCCTCGACCTAACAATCGTCTTCTTAGCATTTTCAAAGACACGTGTAAGGAGGCATACAAAAGGTCATTTATCTTTGAAAGAGTCAATCCTGATGCCAAGACTGGTAGCTTGGAGAGTATTTTTCCGAGAATAAGCCGAGTTGCTCATTGTAGGGGGACTCCTTCCAATCGGACGATTGTCGAAATTTTGCCTTTAGACCGGTTTCGAAACTACTTGCCCTCTTTTCTTATGGGTAAGGATGAAAAGACCATTCTAGAACTGTTTAAGGACACTGGTCATAAGTTGGATGCATTAGGGCTTATCCAAATAAGGAGTGTAGGACCCCCTCTTTCACCTCCTGTTTATGAATCTTCTACTTCTGCTTCTTTTGGGGATGACACTTGTGTCGATTCTAATATTGAGGGTAGTGGCAAAGATGACGACGAGTTATATGATTATAACCCACTATCTACTCATTCGCCAGATGATGCCGCTTCTTATCATTCTTCTAAAGAAGAAGTCTACGTTTCCCTTCAGCCGGCATAATTCACTTATTTTCTTAAGGCTCCTCCTTTTTCAGGTGATTCAGCAATGACTTCAGCCCCGGCTAATCTTTCTTCATCAACACCTATTATAGGTACATAGTATTTTTTGCATTATTTATTATTCTATATTTGTAACTTGATAACAATATCTTTATTATTGCTATTTCAAATTTCCCTCAGGCTTTGCTACTTATGCCACTTCTGAAGATGTATTGGCCGCTCCCAATCTAAAATCTCCAAGCCATGGTGAGTTTCACAACCTCCAGACCATGGTGAGTTGCATTCCTTAAGAATCCTCATGTACATTTCTTCATCTTCCTTTCTAACGTGGGATTATCCTTTAGGTACATATGGTTTCATAAATGATGCTGTGTTAGAAAGCTTGCATTCCGGACTTGAAAAACCAGTTGGTCTTGATCTTCCAGACATATCAACTCATTAAGGAGCTGTTTCCATTCAAAGTGGTATAATATTGTCCTTGCATTCTGCCCTAAATATTGATAGCATGATAGATATTGCCAATGGAATTTTTGCTGTTTTCAAGAGGATGGGCTTAATTTTTGCTCCATTTTTGAGAAGGTGAGGACCTTTATCAAGTACTCAATATTATTAACTCGACTGCCAACTTTTCGGTCCAAAGCTCTACTGTTGAAGATTTGGAAGCCCAATACCAAAGCAAGAAACTCCATCTTGACAAAGTGACTGCGCAATATGAAGAAGTATTCTCTCTAGCCACAGAGTCTGGTCAACATGTCACAAAACCGGAAAAAGAAATTTCTCAGACCAAAGAACTTCTTCTTAAGCTTGAGACTCAATTACCTTCAAGTAAGACTGAGCGTTCTTCCCATACTAGCTGCTTAACTCAGATTGCCATGGATGTATCTAAATCAGAGAAAGACTTGGAAAGTACGTTGGATGCTTTAACTCAATGCAAATAGAAGAATGTGAGTCATGCTGCTGTGAAACAAGCTTTTGATAGGGCAAATGCTGCCCTAAGTGAATGAATTTTATTACTTTGATTGGATTGGACTCTTTTTAATTTATTTATTAGGATGGATGTAACTTTGAATTTCATCTTTTTTACCTTTTGTTTTGTTTATGGAAATGAATGGGAAATGTGATGATTTCATTTGTTTTAGCCGTACACAATTTATACTCTTGTGAGCTAGGAGCATCTTGAGATTTATCACCTTGGACTTTGGTGAGGTGTTTTAGCAGTTTAGCCACACACTGCACCATTGGTGGGTCTTCAAATGAATGTTTTGTTGTATGCTTTAGCCGTTCACAACTTATACTCTTGCGGGCCAAGAGCTTTTTTTTTTAATTATTTTATTAATTGCCCCAACTTTTGCCTAGGCCGCCCTTTCGGGTTTTCAACCTAACGGGCTTATTATTATTTTTTTTATTACCTTAATTTTTGCCTAGACCGCCTTTTTTTGGTTTTCAATCTAGCAAGGTTGCCCTAACTTTTGCCTAGGCTGCCCTTTCGGGTTTTTAACCTAGCGGGCTCTTTTTTTTTTGAATTAATTTTTTCCTTAAGGATAATATCTCTTTAAGAACCTTGCATTGGTGGGAGGTACAACTATTTCACCATCCATCGTGATTAACAAGTAGGCTCTATTTGAATAGACCTTCTCAATCACATAAGGACCTTCTCACTTAGGTTCGAGCTTTCCTTTAGTTCGCCGAGTCACGATGATCGGTGTTCGAACCATTAACACTAAGTCTCCTTTCTTGAAACAACGGGGCCTTACACTTTTGTTGAAGGCATTTGCCATCCTTTGTTGATATAACTCCAAATTTTGTTGGGCAAAAAGCCTTCGTTCATCCAAGATTTCAAGTTCAACCAATCTTACCATTGCACTTTCGTCTCTAGTTAAAGATTCTTGTATCGCGACCCTTAAAGAAGGTATTTGAACTTCAAGTGGTAGTACTGCTTCCCCTCCAAACACTAATGAATAGGGTGTGGCTTAAGTTGGAGTTTTATATGAAGTACAATAAGCCCACAAGGCTTCTTGTAGTTTTTCATGCCAACTTATTTTATTTTTTTCCACCATTTTCTTGAGTATTTTACAGAAGGTCTTGTTGAATGCTTCTGCCAAACCATTTGCAGGTGCATGATACCGTAATGAATGATTAATCTATATTTTGTACTTGGAATACAACTTGTATAATGCATTACTTTTAAATGACTGTCCATTATCTATAATAATACTTTTAGGAATTTCGAATCTGTAAATGACGTGAGTCCTGATGAAATCTGCAACAGTTGTCGTTTTTACTTCTTTTAAGGCTACTGCTTCTGCTCACTTTGAGAAGTAGTCTGTCCCTGCCAAGATGTATCGATATCCTGCTGAAGATGGAGGCACAAAAGGCCTAATCACGTCCATACCCCAAGCTGTATATGGCCAAGAGCAAGTTGTGACATGTAGAGGCTCTGGAGGTTGATGGATGAAGTTCCCATGAAATTGGCAAACTTGACATCTTTTTGAATAGTCAATGCAATCAGAGATCATGGTCGGCCAATAGTAGCCTAATCGTTTTAGCTGCATGTGTAGCTTTGGGCCGCTCTGATGTGCACCACATACTCCTATATGTACTTCTGCCATGACTTCTTCAATTTTCCTTTTGGCTATGCATCGCATGTATATTCCGTCCAATGATCTTTTGTAGAGTATCATTCCACAAAATGAACTTAGTGGTACGCTGCCTCACCTCGGCATGTTTTGCTTTTTCTTCTGGCAATCTCTCATGTTGGAGATAATTCATGAAGGGCTCCCGCCAATCTTCCCCATCTTCTTTTGTGTAGATTATCAAGACTGGAGCAACATTTGAGATTTTATTTAAAGGTTGCAAAACTCTTCTTTCTCCTACAGTTATGGTGATTGTCTTATTTTCTGGCAAGGCTAATGATGCAGCCAAACCTGCCAAAGAGTCTGCTCGAGTATTCATTCTTCTTTTGACATGAAAAATGTGCACTTTTCTAAATAGTGAAAGTAGTTGATCAGCCCTCTCATGGTAAGGAATGAGACTTGCCTTTTTCACTATATATTCTCCAGGTAATTGCTGTATTGCTAACTCAGAATTCCCATATATGGTGAGTTCTTCAACAGGAATTTGTAATGCTAGTTCCAGTCCAGCAATTACAGATTCATATTCTGCCTCATTATTAGAGCATCCTTCTGTCAAGGAGAAAGAGTGAGGAACTATTGCGTTGTCTGGTGTCACAAACACAATGCCAACCCCTAATTTATAGTTTTTGGGATTCTCTTGTTTCTTGCCATCAGGACTTCTTAAAGCTCCATCAAAATACATTTTTCATCCTTTTTATACTTTATCTTCATCACTTTGTCATCTGGTAAATCAGTGGAAAGAGGTGAGTCATCAGGAATAGAGTGTGCCGCTAAGAAATCTGCTAGGGCTTGCTCTTTTACGGCTTTTTGGGACACATATTTAATTGAGAATTGTTGAAGAAGAACAGCCCATTTCGTAATTTTTCCTAAAAGAACTGGTCGTGAAAGTATATATTTCAAAGGGTCAGCCCTAGATATTAATTTGACTTCATATTTCGAGACGTAGTGTTTCAACTTCTACAATGCAAATGCCAAAGCCATACATGTTTTTTCAATTGGGGAATAGTTAACTTCTGCACCAACTAAAGTACGACGTAGATAATACAAGGCATTTTCCTTCCCTTGGTCATTATGTTGGGCCAAGAGTGCTCCTAATGAGTGATCAAGAGCTGTAATATATAACAGAAGCGATTTTCCTTTTATTGGGCTTATGAGCATCGGGGGTTTCATGAGGTATTCTTTGATGCTATCGAAGGTATTTTGGCACGCTTGGTCCCATTCAAAGGGTACATCTTTCTTCATTAACCTTGAGAATGCTAAACATCAGCCAGTCAGATCAGAAATGAATCTTTTGATGTAAGCCAATCTTCCTTGTAAGCCTTTCAACTCCCTTAAGTTCCATGGGGGAGGCATTTCAAGAATTGCTTTGATCTTTGTAGGATCAACTTCAATTCCTTTGCTTTGAACCACAAACCCAAGAAATTTTCCTGACAAAACACCAAAGGCACATTTCATCAGGTTTATCGTAAGTTGATAACGCCTTAAGCATTCAAAAATTATTTTTAGATCCTTGAGATGGTCTTCCTTTTTCCTTGTTATGACAATAATATCATCAACATAACACTCAATAATGTTATGAAGCATATCCTCGAAGATCATGGTCATGGCTCTTTGATAGGTAGCTCCAGCATTTTTCAGACCAAAGGGCATCACTTTATAACAAAAGACTCCTTTTGGAGTTCTGAACGTTGTCAACTCTTCATCTCAGGTGCCACTCAGATTTGATTGTATCCTGAATATCCGTCCATAAATGACAAGGTCTCATACCCTGTAGTTGCATCTATGAGAAGCTCGGTTATGGGTAGAGGAAAATCATCTTTGGGGTATGCTTTATTCAGATCACAAAAGTCAACGCATATCCTGATCTGGCCATTCTTCTTCTTGACTGGTACTATGTTTGCCAACCATGTCAGATATTTCACTTCTCTGATGAATCTAGCTTTGATGAGCTTGTCAACCTCAGTTTTAATTTGGGTTAACAGTTCAGATCGAGTTCGTCTCTGTGGTTGTTTGACCGGTCACTTCCCAGGGTATATTGCAAGCTTATGAACCACAATCCTTGGATCAAGACCAGGCATCTCAATATAGTTCCATGCAAAAATGTCTCGATATTCCCTTAGGAACGAGATATATCTTTGAGCCTCTTGTTCAGTCAGGTTTACGCTGATATATGTTGGTTTATTTTCACCTTCATCACCGAGGTTTATTTCACAAAGTTTGTCAATGGTAGCTTGTCTTCCTTATTCTAGCTCTCTTAGTGCAAGACATGCCTCTTTGTCTTCTTCTTCATATAAGTCTCCTGGGACTTTTTCTGTAGTGGTCATGGTTACCGAAAGCTAATTTTCTATGGAAGGTTCATGATATCCTAACCCCTCTTTTATTGAAATGATGGGTATCCCTTGTTGGATGGCCTCTCTTTGGGACTGTGTTAACATAGCATCAAACGGTGCAACTTCTTTTGTTCAGACTTTTTTAGGATCCAAATTGAGTTTTACCAGCATCTGTGTAGTTTTTGCACTATATTTAGGCTTTACAGCATTAGAGATCGGGTCTTCCATATTTGAAACTTGTTATGCATCCACCCTTTGTTCAAGATCATTCATCGAATGAAATCGAATAGGCTTTGACCCTTTTTCTTTAGGGGAACTACAAACTTACTATAGGTGTCCACATATGTGCATTCAGTCTTCCTTAAGGGTAAGATAAATTTATCCTTCAATTTTAAGGTTAGATTTATCAGGACTATGGCACTTGCCCCCAGCTTTCTTTCAGACTTCGGGATGTATTGAAAAGATTTTGTTGCTGGAGCATAGTACCTTTTGTTTTCTTCAGATCTTTTTCTTTCTCTTTCTTTTGTGATGTCCCTGAATAAAATCGAACATCTGCATAGTAGGCCTCTACCCCATTGAATGGATCATTGTCAGCTATAATTGTCCCTTCTTTTTCAGACCCCTCTTTAGAAGATAGTGGATATTTGATGCACTGATGGAAAGTAGAAGGTATTGCATAATGATTATGCACCCAAGGGCGTCCTAAAAGGGCATTGTAGGAGGTATCCATGTCCATCACCAGAAATTCAGTATCCTCCTCAATGTCTCCAAATTTTGTTTATAACTTGATTTTTCCCATAGGAAGTTGTTCATTTTGGTTGAACCCCTGGATCACTAGATGACTTGGTTGCAGGTGTGAAAGTGAGACACGTAATAAGCTTAAGGCCCTTCTTGGCAGAAGGTTCACAGCCGATCCTCCATCAACCATGACCCGAGAGACATTGGTGGTGAGGATACACCCAGTGATAAACAATGAACGATTGTGATCCAACACTTCGGCACACATGTCATCATCACCGAATGTAATCATTGACGTACACATAGCAGTCCCTTCGAGACCCTTTACTACAGCCTTTTGATGAAAATCCTCAGGCCTTGACAAGGCATATATCAAAGACTTTTTAAGTTCTGGAGACATTTTCAGGGCATCATAGACACTCAATAGAGCCGGAATTTTCTTAAGGTGAGTGTCGCGCCTAGATTTTTCGCACTCGAGGAATACATACACAAGCGGGAAAAACACTGTACTCTCTCGTTAGAACTCACCCTCCTAAAAGAATGAGTGCGACTAGGTTTAAATTGAAAATTAATTTGAATAAAGGGCTTTTGGAAAAGATTTGGAGTCGCTATCTAACTTGATTAAGGTGAGGTAGGTCACCTAAAAACTAAGCATAATCCAAAGACTACACTTAGGGTTTTGGAAAACGATTTTGAAAATATCTTCTCAAGAGAGGGTTTTTAAGAAAACAGGTTATTTAGTAACCTTTAGAAAATATTTAGCCCTTTTTAGAAAAATAATTCCTTTTGGTCTTTCGAAAACAGTGATCTAGGTTCGGAGGTTGGTTACGTGTAGGGAAGACGCACTAAGCCATCACCCTACCCGGCCCTTACAGTACCTACATGTCTATTTACCCTAGATTCACCTATGAGAGTCTTTAACTAACAAATGACCAATCCTATCCACTTTAGAAAAAAGAATGTTTAAAAGACATGATGCATGATATGCAAGTGCAAGATAAAAGAGATTTGATTTGAAAATAGATTTTGAAAAGAAATTGATTTGATTTGAAAAGAAAGAGATAGAAGTTTGAATTTGGAAAGAAGGTTTTGGAAATTAAAATTGAAGATTGAAAATAAAAATAGATCATGGAATTGGAAAGTTGAAAAAAATTGTAGGATTGGAGATTGGCAAGATTTTATGGAAATAGAAACTTGAAAAATGTTATGACCGCACCCATGAGAGTTGCCTATGTATCCTTTTGGAGAAATCAGGTTAGTCGTAGTTCGGACAAGAGTCCGATTGAAAATAGAAGAGTTAATTTGGAAAAGAGTTGGAGTTGGAATTCAAATTGGAATTGGAAGATTTGAAAAGATTGGTTTTGAGAGACTTGGTTTTAGGAAACCTAGACTTAGAAACTTTGAAAAGAAATATTGGACTTGACTTGGAAAGATTTTTGAAAAGAATTGACTCGAATATTGGACTCGGAAGATTAGGGAAGCTGGAATTTAGAAAAGATTCGAGTTAGGAAAAGTTCGAATTTAGGAAAGTTTCGTTTTAGGAAAGTTTTGAATTAGGAAAAGTTCGAATTAGGAAAATGTCATTTTAGGAAAGATTTCGAATAGGGAAAGTTTTTGAATTAGGAAAGTGTTGGATTAAGAAATTTTTAAAATAGGAAACATTTCGTTTTAAGAAAGTTTTGAAATTGGAAAGTTTTGCATTTAGAAAGTTTCAACTTAGGAAAGTTTTGAAATTAAGAAAGTTTAAGATTTAAGGAAGATTTGAATTGGGAAATTTTAAAATAAGAAAGGTTTAAAATTAGAAGGTTTGGGATTTAGAAAGTCTTAACTTAAGAAAGTTTTGAATTTAGAAAGATTTGGAATTTAGAAAGATTTGAAATTTAGAAAATTTAAGATTTAGAAAGTTTTAGAATTTGAATTTTAGAAAATCTTGGAATTAGGAAAGGTTTGAGTTTAAGAGAGATTTAAAAACTTAGATTTGGAAAGTTAGGATTTGAAAGGGGTTAGAATTAAGAAAATGGTTGAATTAGGAAAAATTCGGAAGCTTAATGTTTAAGGAAAGATTTGAAAGTTTTTTAAAACTTATGGTTTAGGAAGGTAGGAAATTAGGAGAGAGTTGAATTAGGAAAGATTTAGATTTTGAGTTTTAAAATTTAGAAAAGATTTTTATGTTCAAGTTTTGGAAACTTAAGATTTAGGAAAGTAGAAGATTAGGAAGGAGTTGAATTAGGAAAGATTTGGATTTGGAAGGATTGAGATTCCTATTTCCTAAAGCAAAGATTGGATTTTGTTTCTAAAAGAGAAGGTTTGATTTTGTTTCAAAAAACGGAAGATTGGATCTAGTTTCCTAAACGAGAAGATTGGATTTGGTTTCCTAAAGGGAAGATGAGATTTGGTTTCCTAAAGGAAAGATTGGATTTGACAAGGATTTGAAAAGGGAGGTTTTAGAAACCCTAGATTTGGAATACTATAGTTTTGACGTAGAAAAATAGGTTTTGGAAATATATATAGTTTTGATATGAGAAAATAAGAGGTTTTGGAAACCTAGATTTTGAGGCAAAATTGAAAATCATATTTTTGGAAAGGAAAACTAGGGTTTCCTAATTGTTGGCTCTAAGGCTTAACTTGGACTCTAAGAAAAGGGATTTTTGGAAAGTGAGTTTTTGGAAAGGAGTTTTTGGGAAGAAAATCCTTGGGAGGAATTTCTAAAAGGTGAGTTTTGAAGAAAGAGTTTTTGGAAAGATTTTTAGAAGGAGATTGTTGGAAAGAGTTTTTAGGAAAGAGATTTAGGGAGCGTTTTCTAAGAAAGAAACCTAGGGAGTGTTTTTAGGAAAGGAATTTTGAAGAGGGTGTTTTGGAAAGAAGTATGAAAAGAGAGTTTTTGAAAAATAGATTTTTGGAGGGAGCTTTTGAAAACAACTTTGGAAAGAAGAGTTTTCGGAAGGCATGTTGGAAAAGAGATTTTTAGGAGGAGATTTTTTAGAAGAGATTGTGGAATGTACATAAAGTATCTTACCTTCCTAAAGCGATTTTAACCATAAGAGGGCTAGAACTACTTTAGAATAGTGGTTTTGAAAATAACAAGATTTGAAAATATGGACCATGAAAGTCACTTTAAATGTAACACTTTCCTAAAGCAACCCTAACCATGGAAATGCTAGAATCACTCTAGGATTGTGATTGTGAAAACAAATTTTGGAAAAGAAGATTTTGATATAATTTTGAAAACGATGTTAATGCAAGTTTTGAAAACGATTTTTGGAAGAATGCAAGATAATGATATGCACAATGCAAATTGGGGTCGTGAACATACAAGGTTAAGGCTTTACCACATAATCAAGGGGGCCGAACCCACGTAGTCTCCGGTTAGACTAAAAGAAAGCCCCTAACACGGTGACCCTCAAATAGTCTAATCCTACACATGGACCGGGAATCCCCTTATTTCAAGCATGCAAAGAAGGGGGGAAAAAGATGGGGGATTAAAACAGAAGAAAACCCAAGTGGGTTAGGAGAGAGAAGAAAGAGGGGGAAGTGTAGAAACTTAAAGAGAAAACCTACCGTATGTCTTGTTTATTTCACTTTGCCTTGCGCGCCTTGCTTTCTTGCTTTTTCTTCGATCTTCGCTTCAGTCTTTGAGAGCTTTGTCTTGGTCTTCGAGAGCTTCGAGTTGCAGTAATCCAAGTCTTCAATGGAGGGTTGGAGGCTAGTGTATAAGTGTATAGAAGGCTAGGGTTTAGTGTATGGTGGCTAGGGTTTGAAAAACCTAGAAAAACTAGGGTTTAGGGGGGCTACGAGTTCTGTATATCGAATATTAGGGTTTTCAGACTGTGTTTGCGGACCTCTTTCACGCTAGAGGAGGCTCTGTATTTATAGAGATGGGATAGACCTGGTGCCTGTTGCAGTGGCGCCAGACCAAATTTCCTCTTGGCGCCACTAGGAGTGGTGCCAGGCCATTTTTTGGCTTGGCGCCACTACTAGTGGCACCAGCAAGTTAGGAAAGTTTGTTAAGTTGGCAAGCAATGTATCTTTGACAGATTTAGGTGCCTGTACTAGTGACTACTATGCAATTTTTAGCCTGGCTTCACTAGGAGTGACTCTGGAAAGTCCGGGAATGATTTAAGGGACCGGGATTGGCCCGAAAGACCAGGAAAAGGGCAGGAACACTTAGAACAGTGTCTCAGAGGTATTTAAATTGAAAAATGAGGATAGGATGTGTCAGAAGGGTTGACCGGGTAATTAGGGGCAAAACGGTCAACCGGGCTGGAAAGCTGCCGGGACGGACTCGGAATGTCCCGGAATAAGACTCGAGATTGGGAAACATTATTCATAATGTTCCCAAAGGTTGCCGGTTTAATACCCAGAGCCGGTGTGGTTGGAAAAGGTGATCGGCCCACTAGGGGCAAAACGGTCATTTTGCATTGGGTTCGCCGAAATTGACTCGGAATGATCCGAAAAGATAAAGAAAGGTTGAGAATACTATAGGAAGCATTCTCGGGAGGTAATCGGTTTGATACCCAGGGCCGGTGTGGTTTCCGGGGCATTCGGATGCCTAGGGGCAAAATGGCCATCTTGACCAAAAAGTCTCAGAATTGACCCGAAACAGACTGGAGGGCACCTAATCATACCGGATCATCTCTGGGATGATCTAGAATAGTGGACTTATCGTTCTGAGGGCTTAGGTGTGCTCTCGAGAAACGTGCCGAAAAATGGCCCTAAGGGCAGTTTGGTCATTTTTCACCGAAGTGGGCTAGCAGGCACTAGTGTTGACTTGGTTTTTGAGTGTTTCAGCCACTCTGATGGCGGTCTCGTGATACAGGGGTTTGGTGGCAATACCCTATATCGACTTATTTGCTAGTATTTCTGCTACTCTGACGGTTGCGATGTTTGCGAGTCTTTCCGCTACTCTGATGGTTTGCGATCATTCCCGAGACTGCCTAATCTCGGGAAGCTGCTAAAGGGACTTAGCGCCTGAGAATCAACTTTCTCGAAAGGCGTGCCTAACGGACATTTCTGCATTAGCAGGCTAGCTGGCGCCAAAGGTGGACCGTTCTACCATCTAGGGGACTTGGGGTCTCATTCCGGTCGACAGGTTTAAGGGGACTTACCGTTCCGAAGAGATTTTTTTTGGAAAATGTGCCGGATTGGATAGAATTACTGTCTCAAAGAATCAACTATCTCGAGAAAGGGATTGGAATTGGAATTGGAAAGGGGACTTATCGCCTTCGGAAAGACATGCCTGATTTGGAATTGGAAAGGGGACTTACCGCCTTCAGAAAGACGTGCCTGATTTAAAATTGGAAAAAGGACTTACCATCTTCGGAAAGACGCGCCTGAAATGGAATTGGACCGAACAATGCCCCTAAGGGCATTTTGGTCATTTTGCCTTTATTTGGGCCTGGTGGGCCCGTGAAGCGATGAATAGATAAGATTAGGCTTAGAGAGTTGATTTGACTCAAAATATGCCCACATTGACTTGAATACAAGTCTGGACGCACCGTAGATTGCCGAGCAGTAAAAAATGGGGTGCTTATAGTGAGCAAGAACATCATACTTTACTTGCTCTTCATTTTGCAAAACTTCTTCTTGTATAATCGATGTCTAAGGGTCTTGAGTTGTATTACGTGGTTGCCTTCGATAAGTGAGGTAAGTTTGACATGCTTTGGCAATAACTTTATTTTTATTCTCAACCTCCCTTAACTCATCATTAATTTGGACTATGTTGACAAACCCGACAGAAGATCAATTATCATCATCAGTCATTTCTCCTCCATCTTGCATTTTGGACACATTTCTCAAATGTTGTAGATCTCGCCTATAGAAACATTGAGATTCTGTGAAAGCATTTTTCATCATTTCCCAACTGGGTACCACAACTCCTTCATGGGCACAATACTAGTGAAATGAAATTCTGCCAAGGGAAAGGAGAAATTGACGTAAGCAGAGAGCTTGATTTTCAGTTGTATCCCCGCATTGCTTTAAAAAATGTCTAATGTGTTTCTCAGGATCCCCATACCCTTCATATATCGCAAAGTTTGGGAGTTCATATTCTTCTAGAAATGGTGTCTACTCAACCCATGGAGGGAACAAATCTCTGGGTCTAAAACTTCCCATTTCTCGCTGATCAAGGGCGGCTTCATTCTTTTCTTCAATAGTTCCTTAAAAAAAAGAATAAGTTTGGATAGTTGTATGATCTTCATCTTCCCCAGGTTCTAGCATTTCAATTTCTATAGGTCTTGGGGTGTAAAATTTTCTATAGAATCGATCCGCCATTGTATCCCAATTAAGAATGGAGTGAGGAGAAAGACTAAAGAACCAATCAGCTGCCCATCCATCCAATGAAAAAACAAATTGTCGTAGAAACAAAGCTTAGCTCTTTACAGTATTCCCACATTAAGCTAGAAAACAAATTAAATCATGCCTCGGGCAACCAACCCCGTAATATAATGGAAATCGAGGCACTGCATATCCTTGTGGGAATGGGACTCTTTCGACCTATTGAGGAAATGGATGGCTAGCAATTTAGTTAGCTTCAATTATATGGTTTTGGAGAGCTCGAGGTTCTTCTTCCTTTAAAGAAATTGTTACTTTTTCTCGATTCCCTCCTTTTCTGGCTTCAATCTTTGCTTTCTCATCATCATTTGGATTGCTATTGATTTAGACTTCTCCACTTACAAAATCTACATCAACAGTGATGACATTACAAGGGACATCAAAGTGGTTACTTGACACACTTTCGCCATCATAGGTTTGTCGCGCCCCGGTTTTTGGGTGTCCAAGGTCCTTTCGGCTTGGAGACAAAAAGTATGGAACTCTATCACTAGAACTCGTCCTCCTAGAAGGATAAGTGTGACTAGATTTGAAAATTGGTTTAACTAAGGGCTTTTTAGAAAAATAGGAGTCGCCACCTAACTTGATTAAGGTGAGTTAGGGCACCTAAAACTAAGTGTTAATTCGAAGATTAAACTTAAGGTTTTTTGGAAAAGGTTTTGAAAACTCCCTCAAGAGAGGGTTTTTATGAAAATAGGTTGTTTGGCAACCTTTAGAAAGATTTAAGGCCTTTTGGAAAATAACTCCATTTTGGTCATATGAAAATAGAAATCTATTGTTCGGGGGTTGGTTACGTGTAGGGAAGATATCCTAAGATCATCACCATACCCCGCCCTTTCGGGGGTTGATCTACTCACCCTTTGTTCACTCACTAGAATAATCGATTACCATTGTCCACTTAATATCCACTTTAGAATTTTGAAAATGGGGTTTAGCCATCACTTTTCGGATAGATGATGCATGATGCAAGTTTTTCAAAGAAGTTTGAAATTAATGGGGGTTTTTGAAAGAGTTTGAAATAGAAACTTTGAATTGATTGGAATTTTTGAAAAAGGGATTGGAGTTGAAATAAAAGTTATGACCGCACCATTTCAAGTTACCTACGTATCTCATTTGGCGAGAATCAGGTCATTCGTAGTTCGAGAGTGACTTTAGCAGAGCTTCGCATCAAAAATCGGAGTTGGAATATGCAAAGGGGGGTCTGGTATTTATAGACATTCTGGAACAGACCTGGCGCATGTACTGTTCCATTGCCAGAATGACACGTGGCACCCTATGTATTGGTTAAATCTCGACTGTTGATAAAAAATTGGTCGATCTGTTCAAAATTTGAGCGCATATAGCATACGCTCCATCGCCGGGAAGGTTCATCCAAACTTTGTCTCCATAATTAAGTCAATCGGGAAGGTTTCGGGGGAATCGGTCGCACTCGAGATGTTCTTCTTGGGCTTCCGGTGAACTTTCATGTTTTTGAAAAGTTTGAATTGTGTTTGGAAGCATGGGATATCGTCTCGGGAAGCGTGCATAAAAGGACACTTTTGCTGAGCGTCTGTGATACGCTCCGAGGGTGTTCGATAGTGGTTGTTTTCGTTTCGTGTGATCGAGGCCTTCGAGAAGCGAACCTTCGATCGAACCGTACCGATGGAAAGTACTCTAGAAATAGTTTTGGGAATTTCCAGATTTAAGCATTTTTCAAGTCGTTTGACGGTGCGTTTCAATAAGGGAATTGGGAAAAAAGTCAACCTTGGCGGAGCGTCTGTGAAACGCTCCAGGGGTTGTCAAAAGTAACTGGGTTTGACCCATACGATAAAGGGCTTCGGGAAGCGATCTATCCAATTAAGCTGTATTGATGAAAAGATTTGTGAACGAGCTTTCGAGAATTTCTTGATTTATGCGTTTCTCAAGTCAGTTGACGGTGTGTTATAACTAGGAAATCGGGAGAAAAAACAATTTAGGTGGAGCGTCTACGAGACACTCCAGGGAACTTTTATCGAGTCGTGTGAGTTTAGTGTCGTAAGGTCCTCCTCGGGTTAAACAAGGGTGTATGGTGAAACCCTTTGCTCGAAATCCTAAGGCCGGTGCTGTTTCAGGGCATATTTGGATTTCCAGGGGCAAAACGGTCATGTTGACTGGGATTGGCTGGAAATGGTTAGGAATGATTTGGTGTGTTGTGTTAAGCGTGTAGGGTTGTTCAGGGATGGTTTTGGGAAAGTCTTTTACCGTTCGGCGGGGTTTATGTAGTGTTGAGGTGTTTAGGGGCAAAACGGTCATTTTGACTGGAGTGGGCCGGAATAGGACTGGATTTGGACCAAATTGCGTGCAGGGACGCCTAATGGTTTAACAACACTTTAGATGGATGGACTTATCGTTTTGAGGGATTTTAAACTTTCTCAAAACGTGCCTGGAGGCCCAAGGGGCGGGTTTGGTCATTTTTCACCGAGTCGGGCTAGCAGGCGCCGGTGTTGACCTAGGTGTTGGTTCCCGAGATCACCCGGTCTCAGAAAACTACCTATGCAGTGTTGGTCTCTAAGAACGCCCAGTCTTAGAGAACTACCTGTAGGGGTGGTGCTGGTTCTTAAGAACGCCTGGTCCTAGAAAGCTACCTGAATTGGTGGTGTTGGTCTATGAGAACAGCCCGGTCTCAGAGAACTACCAAATGACGGACATTCTACATTGGCGGGCTAGCAGGCGCCAGAAGTGAACCGTCTGGAACTTGATGAGGTGTTGGTTCCCAAGATCGCCCGATCCCGGGAAGCTACCTGGATGACGCTAGTTTCTAGGACTGCTTGGTCTGAAAAGCTGCCTGGAATAATGGTTCTTATAGCTTCAGCGGGTTCTTGTGGACCCGTGAAGCGACCAGTTGGCTGGATTATAGGTTGAAAGACTCATCTTGAACCTGCATGTATTGTGATGTTGGAAAACTTAGCTCGGTCGGGCTGGAGATTGTTGAGCGGGCAAAAATGGGGTGCTTACAAGGTTCTCACTGGAAAGGGGTATTGTGAGCTTTTAGGAGAAAAATTATATTCCAAATCTTCACAAAAGATCTCAATTTGATATGGCTTTCTTCGTTTCTTAGAGTGACTCAGTAGTTCATCATCTGATTGGCATTTTAACTCATTATATTCAAATTGCAGTCGTTGTTGCGAATGTCTCACATGCTCTATGTCAGACTTATACTCCATATTTTTTTGTTCTGACTATCTTATATATTCTGGAGTATTCAGATAGTACATTGGTGGTACCGGAGAGTACTCTGGTAAAGCTACCATGAGAAGCCATAAATCTTTTTTTGGAAGGACTGAGGTGTATGTTGGTGATATTGGTTCATGTTTCGGGGAGTCAGGTATACAAATGGGAAATGAAGCATGCCCTCCTTCCTTAGTTTCAGCATATGTTACTTTTTCTTCATCATCATCGCTTATCACAATGATGGTTAGACAAGGGACTACATCCGCCTTATCTTTCTTTCTCTTGCCAAAATGTGCTTGTAACTCATCAGACTAAAGTTCTGGAATCAAGAATTCCTCAAATGTGATTGAAAAACGAGGAGGTTGTTCAAGCTCCTCAGGGACCAATTTTTCTCCTTTTCTTTTCTTGTGAGTCTTCTTCTTCTTGGAATCCACCTTCTTTTGATGCTTCCTAGTTTTTGCCTTCAGTTCAGCATTCTATTTCTTTTTCATACTTTTTGGTTGATACACAATCCATTCTCCTTCGCCACCATCATCAGTAGTGATAGGGTTACCTATTGCTTTTTCTGGAGGGGGAAGAGTGATAACCTTTGAATCAAGGAGTTCTTGGATTTTATTTTTTTAAGACAAAACACTCCTTTAATGGATGACTAATCAAACTGTGATATGGGCAATACTTAGGATCATCTGTCTTGCCTACTTCATGGGGTCTTTTTACTTCAGAAAGTGAGATCGGGTCTTGTTCCAGGTGATCTTCAAAGAGGTCTTCTACTAAATCATTCCCGAAAGAATATTTCCTTTCCTTCCTCTCCTTCATGCTGACCTTTTTAGCATCTCCAGGCTTCTTGGCACCAATTATCATAGGAGCCCTATTCCCAATAACCACATGAGCTTTATTTTTTGTTTTGACTACATCTGAGGCTTCAACTTTATCAACCACCCTTGGCCTTTGTCTTTTGCTTAAGTGTAACTCCATATCATGTGCCTTGGTACACAAATCCCTTCAAAAGTTTGAGCCATCAAGGCTGTTGATAGTTTATGACGAAAGTTGTTTAGGCACATCCTTATGAGCTCTAACTGGGCGAACTTCTGAGGACATGCAAATGTTAGAGCTCTCCACCTTACTATGAAGTCAGTAACCAGTTCATTGTCACGTTGTTTCGTTTCGATGAGCTCTGGTACTCTAACATGTCTTTGTGTATTGCAAAACTGCTTGAGAAATTCTTTAACCATAGCATCCCAAATTAGGATTGAGCTTTCTGGAAGGTTAGCAAACCACATAAATGCGGAGCTTTCAACGGATTGCACAAACAATTTTTAGATAAAGAGCCTCATTTTGTGCTATAGGCCCACATCGTGACAAAAAATGTGCCACATGTTGTCTCGGGTCACCTGTTCCATCAAACATCTTAAAATTTGGCTGAGAAAAGCTAGGTGGGAATGGAATGGCATCCACCTAAGCAGGGTAGGGTTTTGTAATCATCTGAAAGCTTTCATCATCTTTTTCTTTAGCTTTTCTTATTTGTTTCCTTACCATGTCATCAATCATGGCCATAAGCATTGGATTCATACTACTAATTGTAGGGTCTTGAATGCCAGGAATATAAGGACCATTGCCCCTAGTGAAAGCTACAGCAATTTGTGTCCCATTTGATGCCCCCTGTGCTGTGGGTTGTGCCCCTTATGCGGCTGTATCCTTTAAAGATAGAACACTCCCTACACCTTTTGGAGTAGATATCTAAGCTTCGAGAATTTTTATATGCTCCATCATGGTAGCTATTTCTTGTTCTTTCTTTTCACGTTGGCTTTGTAGAGCCATCATCCTTTCTTCTAAAAGTTGTTGCTCTGGTCGAAGTTGTGAACTTCTATCTTCTTGTTCGACATCGGCCATCATTACTGTAACCTTGCGGATAGTTTCTCTGTCACCCACTCTTCGATTTGTTGATGCAGAAGAGTATGACGAGGCAAAGCCATCTGATCCATAAAGTGGATTTTCTACTTTGGCAAACTTGTCAAGAT
The DNA here is from genome assembly GCA_033060915.1 of Euryodendron excelsum. NCBI lineage: Eukaryota > Viridiplantae > Streptophyta > Magnoliopsida > Ericales > Pentaphylacaceae > Euryodendron > Euryodendron excelsum. Next base: position 19,191,574 of record CM065377.1, read on the forward strand.
TTGGAGTCTCTTGCTGTAGTCTTTTATTCTGAGTATCAATTTCTCTACTCATGGATCTTGTCATTAGTCTAAGCCTTAGTATATTTTCTAAAGCGACACTTTTTTTAACCTTCGTTCCCTCTGTTGAGCCAATTGTTGTTGCTGATATGGTTTGTAAGTCACAGTTGGCAAACTGATCATTGTCCATAGCTTTAAAGGAGCCTCCTCCTGATTTTTCTCCTGAGTCTGATCTTTGGGATCCTCCCAATGTAAATACTGGAGACTCAATTTTTTTCTTCTTTAAGTCTAAACCCCCAAGGGCTTTTTCTATTGCCCCTATGACATTTGAGGCCATAGATCTTTCTTTAACTCTTTTAAGAGCTCGAATTTTCCTTTGCTTCTGCCTTTTTGTGCTTAAGGCTTTTGCTAGTGTAACTGGTCAAGCTCCTACAAGCATTGAGGAGAAAATTTCAACCCCGCGTGTCAAGCCTTTTAGTTGGAAGCTCGGTACTGGAGAAGGATCTTTTCTCATAATCTTTCTGTCGATACCTGTTATGATCACCATGTTCTCTTTAGCTACAGCATTTTGGGCTGCAATCACTACTCTCAATGATTTCTCGGCTCGCTTGAGCAGCTGACTTGTGGCTTATCTTGTTGGAGCAACTGTGGCTGCACCCACTGTAACACTTGAAGCTTCTCAGGCCTCTCTTGCTTTGATAAAGAAGTTCCTTACTAGGAATGTGATTCTCACTGCCTTTAGTTCTTTTACAGCTTTTAAAAGATCTTCAGTCTTTAACTTTACATTCTTTGCTTTTTGAAGAAGATTATCATTTTCCATAAATGTTGTGCACGTGTAGTACGAGCCACCCTAGATTGGATAACAGGCACATAAATTGTGGCGTGAGTTAACCTTGAGGGGATTGGCACACATGTAGTACAAACCACCCTAGATTGGATAATAGGTACAAAAGGTTGTGGCGTGAGTCAACCCTGTTAAGGGGACCGGCACACATGTAGTACAAGCCACCCTAGATTGGATGACAGACACAGAGGTTGTGGCGTGAGTCAACCTTGTTGAGGGGACTGGCAAACATGTAGTATGAGCCACCCTAGATTGGATGACAAGCACGGAGGTTGTGGCATGAGTTAACCTCGTTGAGGGGACTGACATACATGTAGTATGAGCCACTTTAGATTGGATGACAGGCACGGAGGTTGTGGCGTGAGATGTGTAAGCACCCCATTTTTGACCGCTCGGCAGTCTACACTCCGTCCAGACTTGTTTCAAGTCATTATGGACATTTTCCAATCGAATCCAATTCTCCAGTTTCAAATTCCATCTTTCCATCGCTTCGTGGGCCTGTCAGGCCCAAATAGAGGCAAAATGACCAAAATGCCCTTAGGGGCATTGTCCTTTCTTATTCCAATTCCGATCCCTCTCTCGAGACAGTTTATTCCTCGAGACGGTCCGAGTAGTAAAACACTCACAAAACCGTCAGAGTGGCGGAAGCACTCACAAAACCGTCAGAGTGGCGGAAGCACTCACCAAACCGTCAGAGTGGCGGAAACACTCACAAAACCGTCAGAGTGGCGGAAACACTCAAAACCCAGGCACGTCTCTTCGGAGTTGGTAAGACCCCTTTCCAATCCCTCTCTTGAGACAGTTTATTTCTCGAGACGGTTCCAATCCAGGCACGTCTCTTCGGAGACGATAAGACCCCCTTCCAAACCCTCTCTCGAGACAGTTTATTCCTCGAGACGGTCCAAGTAGCAAAACTACTCACACCACCGTTAGAGTAGCGGAAATACTCAACCGTTAGAGTAGCGGAAGTACTCACAGAGCCGTCCGAGTAGCGGAAATACTCATAGAACCGTTAGAGTAGCGGAAATACTCACAGAACCGTTAGAGTAGCGGAAGTACTCCCAAATCATCAACCCCGTTAGAGTAGCGGAAATACTCAACCCCGTCCGAGTAGCGGAAATACTCCCAAATCATCAACCCCGTTAGAGTAGCGGAAATACTCAACCCCGTCCGAGTAGCGGAAATACTCACAAATCATCAAACCCCGTCTGAGTAGCGGAAATACTCACACCGTTAGAGTGGCGGAAACACTCAAAACCCAGGTCAACACCAGTGTCTGTTGTCTCACTTCGGTGAAAAATGACCAAACTACCCTTAGGACCTTTTCCGAGACTTTCCGGTCAAGATGACCATTTTGCCCCTAGGCATCCGAACGCCCCGGGAACCACACCGGCTCTAGGTATCAAACCGGTAACCCCCTGAGAATACTTTTTATAGTATTCTCAACCTTCCTTTACCTTTTCGGACCATTCCGAGTCAATTCCGGCGAACCCGGTACAAAATGACCGTTTTGCCCCTAGAGGGCCGGTCTCCTTCTTCGACCACACCGGCTCTGGGTATCAAACCGGTAACGACCCGAGAATACTTTTTATAGTATTCTCAATCTTCCTTTACCTTTCCGGACCATTCTGAGTCAGTTCCGGCAAACCCGGTGCAAAATGACCGTTTTGCCCCTGGAGGGCCGGTCTCCTTCTCCAACCACACCGGCTCTGGGTTTCAAACCGGTAATGACCCGGGAGCACTTTTTATAGTGTTCTCAACCTTCCTTTACCTTTCTGGACCATTCCGAGTCAGTTCCGACAAACCCGGTACAAAATGACCGTTTTGCCCCTAGAGGGCCGGTCTCCATTTCCAACCACGCCGGCCCTGGGAATCAAACCGGAAACCCCGGGAAACATTCTAAATAATGTTTCCAGATCCAAATTCTTCTTTCGAGATAGTTTGAGTCTGTCCCGGCAGTTTTCCGGTCCGATTGACCGTTTTGCCCCTAAAGGCTCGGTCAACCTTTCCGACACATCCAATCCTCACTTTTCAAGTCAAATACCTCCAGGACACTATTTTAAGTGTTCCTGCTCCTTTTCGGCCTTCCGGGTCACTCCCGGCTCCTTCAAATCATTCCCGAACTTTCCGGAGTCACTCTTAGTGAAGCCAGGCTAAAATTTACATGGTAGTCACTAGTACAGGCGCCCAAATCTAGTCAAAGATACGTTGCTTGCCGACCTTAATTGTTTCCTAAATGGCTGGCGCCACTAGCAGTGGCGCCAAGCCAAAAAATGGCCTGGCGCCACTAGTCCAGTATAAATTTTGCCCTGGCGCCACTACAACAGGCGCCAGGCTTGTCCAACTTCTATAAATACAGAGCCTCGTTCAACGTGAAAGAGGTCTGCAAACTTAACCTAAGAATCCTATATTTCGATATACAGAGCTCGAGCACCTCCAAAACCCTAGCCTCCTTAGGTTTCTCCAAAACCCTAGCCACCCTAAACAAACCCTAGCCTCCTATACACTCATACACTCCTCCATACACTCATACTCTAACCTTCAACCATCCTTGGAAGACTTGAAGAGCTGCCATCTAAAGCTTGAAGACAACCCTTGAAGACTGAAGAAGAAGATCAAGACGAAGACCGAAGATTGAAGACCGCACGGCGCGCAAATAAACAAGAAACAAGGTAGGCTCCCTATTTAAATTTCTGCATTCCCCCTCTCTCTTCTCTCTCCAACCCACTTGGGTTTTCTCTATTTTAATCCCCCATCTCTTTCCCCCCCCTCTTTCTTTGCATGCTTGAAACAAGGGGATTTCCGGTCCATATGTAGGATTGGACTATGGGAGAGTCACCGTGTCGGGGGCTTTCTTCTAGTCTAACTAAAGACCACGTGGGTCCGGCCCCCTTGATTATGTGGTGAAGCCTTAACCTTGTATGTTCACGACCCCAAATTGCATTGTGCATATCATAGTCTTGCATCTCCTAAAAATTGGTTTTCAAAAAGTTGTTTTCAAAAAACCGTTTTCAAAACCGTTTTCAAACTTGTTTTTCAAAATTGCATCAAAATCTTTTTTTTCAAAAAACATGTTTTCAAAATCACAATCCTAGGGTGATTCTAGCTTTTCCATGGCTAGGGTTGCTTTAGGAAAGTGTTACATTAAAAGGGACCGATACGGTCTATATTTTCAAAATCTTGTTGTTTTCAAAACCGCTTTCCTAAAGTGGTTCTAGCCTTCCTATGGTTAGAATTGCTTTAGGAAAGTGAGATGTTTTTACACCTTCTAAAAATTCTTTTTCCAAATCCCTCTTTCTAAAAATCTCTTTTTCAATATATTTTCCTAAAACTCTCCTCTTCAAAATTGTTTTCAAAAACTCCCTTCCAAAATCTATTTTTCAAAACTCTCTTTTTCAACTCCTCTCCAAAATCTTTTCCTCAAAATCCACTTTCTAAAAACTCTCTCCAAAAATCTTTTCAAAAACTCTCTTTCTAAAATCTTCTTTCTAGAAATTCCCCTCTAGGATTTCCCTTCCAAAATCCACGTTTCTAAAAACACACCTTCCAAAACTCCTTCTCTTTAAAATCTTTTTCCAAAAACTCTCTTTCTAAATTCACTTTCCAAAAACTTCTCCCTAGGATTCCTTTCTAGAAAAACCTTCGTTTCTAAAAACACACTTTCCAAAAACTCTTTCCTTAGAGCCCCAAATCAAGCCCTAAAACCCACAATTAGGAAACCCTAATTTTCTTTCCAAACACACAATTTTCAAACTTTGCCCTAAACCTAGGTTTCCAAAATCTTTTGTTTTCTACATCAAAACTATACATGTTTTCAAAACTTATTTTCTACGTCAAAACAACAATTTTCCAAAACTAGGGTTTCTAGAATCTCCCTTTCCAAATCCTTGTCAAATCAAATCTTCCCTTTAAGATACCAAATCCAATCTTCCCGTTTAGGAAACTAGATCCTATCCTCCGTTTTTGGAAATAAATCAAACTTTTTGCTTTTAAAAACCAAATCCAATCCCTTCCTAATCCAAACCTTCCTAATTTCTTACCTTCCTAAACCATAAGTTTCCTAAACCTAAACTTCAAATCTTTCCTTAAGTTTCAAAATCCAAATCTTTCCTAAATTCGAATCCTTCCTAAACTTCCACTTTCCTAAATCTTAAGTTTCCTAAACTTGAACATAAAAATCTTTCCTAAATTTTAAAAACTCAACTTTCAAATCTTTCCTAATTCAACCCTTTCCTAATTCTACCCTCTTTTCAAATCTTAACTTCTTAAATCTAAGTTTTCAAACCTTTCCTAAACTCAAGCCTTTCATAATTTCAAGACTTTCTAAAATTTAAACTCTAAAAGTTTCTAAGTCCTAAACTTTCTAAATTTCAAATCTTTCTAAAATTCTAAGCTTCTTAAATTTGAAACTTTCTTAAGTTAAATCTTTCTAAACCCAAATCTTCCCAAATTCTAAACTTTCCAAAACTTCAAAATCTTTTCAAATCTAAAACTTTTCTAAATTCAAAACTTTCTTAATTCAAGACTTTCTAAATTCAAAACTTTCTTAATTCAAGACTTTCTTAAGTTGAAAGCTTTCTTAATTCGAATATTTCCTAAACTGAAAACCTTCCTTTTTCAAACCTTTCCCAAAACGAAACTTTCGTATTTTCAAAACTTCCTTGTTTTCAAAACTTTCCAAAATCAAAACTTCCCTTTTTCAAACATTTCTAAATTCAAAATTTTCTTAATTCAAAACTTTCCTAATTTCAAAACTTTCCAAAAATGAAACTTTCCAAATTCGAAACTTTCCTAAACCTAAAACTTTCCTAATTTTGAACTTTCCAAAAATGAAACTTTTCTAATTCAAAACTTTCCTAAATCGAACATTCCCTAATTCAAACGTTTCCTAAATCCAATCTTTCCTAATCTCCTAGACCTCCCAAGTCAAGTCAAATCTTTCCTAAGTCTCCTCTCTTTCCTAAGTCTAGGTTTCCTAAACCTTCATCTTTCTAAAACAAGTCCAAATCTATCTTTTCAAATCAAAGTCCAATCTTCTCAATTTCAATTTTCAATCTCCTCTTCCAATTTCAAATCAAATCCAATTTTCAATTCAACTTCTTTCTTCCAATTCAATCTCCTTCTTCAAATCAATTCTTCTATTTTTAATCGGACTCCGGTCCGAACTACGACTGACCTGATTCCCCCAAAGGGATACGTAGGCAACCTTCATAGGTGCGGTCACAATACTTTTCAAACTTTCAATTCCACCCTCATGGGTGTGGTTTTCAAAATCTTCTCAAATCTCAAATTTCAATTTCAAAATTTCTATTTTCAAATTCCTATTTTCAAGTTTTCAAGCTTTTCAATTTCAATTCTATTTCTTCAAATCTCTTTCAAATCAAATCCAACTTCTTTTCAAATCTATCTTTCCATTCTCTTATCTTGCACTTGCATATCATGCATCATAGTTTTCAAACATTGTTTTTCAAAGTGAATAGGGTTGTCCATTAGTTAATTAAAGGCTCTCATAGGTGAATCTAGGGTAGATTAACATGTAGGTACCGAAAGGGCGGGGTAGGGTGATAGCTTAGTGCGTCTTCCCTACACGTAACCAACCTCCGAACCTAGATCACTGTTTTCAAAGACCAAACGGAGTTATTTTTCTAAAAAGGGCTAAATGTTTTCCAAAGGTTGCCAAACAACCTGTTTTCCTAAAAACTCTCTCTTGAGGAGGTATTTTCAAAAACCCTAAGTGTAGTCTTCGGATTATTCTTAGTTTTTAGGTGACCTAACTCACCTTAATCAAGTTAGGTGGTGACTCCGAACCTTTTTCGAAAGCCCTTTATTCAACCTATTTTCAATTCAAACCTAGTCGCACTCATTCTTCTAGGAGGGTGAGTTCTAACGAGAGAGTACAGCATTTTTCCCGCTTGGGTGAGTATTCCTCGAGTGCGAAAAATCTGGGCGCGACAAGATGCTTTTGAGACAACCGAGAGAGAGCCTCAATAGCTCTAGAGCTTTGTGGGTGACAGGAGTTGGGGCAAGAAGGACATCCTTCCAAGACCTTCCTTCTTGTGTAGCATCAACATTCCTATAGATCCAAGAAGCTTTGTTAGAATGAAGCAAAAAAACTTTATATATATATATATATTTTCTAGTTTGTATTCTTTAAAAGATGGGAGGGAAAACAGGTCTCACTGGGCGTGCCAGAAATTTGTTGACACAAATTTCAAACCCAGAAAGTTTGGGTTTGGATTTCAAATTTGCATTCACAAAATCCACTGTGTAGTGTTCACAGTGTTGATTGTTTATTTTGTGGACTTCTATTTCCAATCAAGACATCTGATTAATTAAGAACAATAAAACCAAAAGAAAGAAATCAGTGAAGAAGATCTTTATTGCATTTTGTAGGTTTTGAAACCTTGTTTACAAAATATATAGGGTTAAACCCCTTTACAAATAACACAAGGATTGGAACCCTTTACCTATAAATCGCCATTTGTGGAATTCTTCAAATACTTAATTGTTGAATCCTTTGTCTTCAACTGCCCTTCAACCTTTATAAGCCTCGAAGTATTTCTGATTCTCTAAGACCCCTTCCTTCTCTTTCTATGTCTTTTCTTGTCGAATTTTCTAAGTTCAAAGTTTGAGCAATGTCTAAAGTTTGAAGTTTCAAACGTCCCCTCTCTCGAATGATGACCCTCTTATTTATAGAGAGTCTTTTGGATGAGGTTACTTATCTTTTCTTTTTTTTGAATTTATGATGTTTATCGTCATCCTCAATTTAAACCAAAGATATCTTTCGCCAAAATTTGAATATATTGTTATCCTTGTTTGAATTTTAAATTCAAGCTGTCGATACTCTGATGTCGCGAGCTTCACAGGGGGCTTTGTATGTGTCACCTTCTCATTTGTTCTTTGACCTTTGTGTTGGCCGAAGTAGGCAATCCAAGAGGGGGGTGAATTAGGTTTTATAAAATTTATATCAAACAATGCAACTAAAAATAATTTAAGCAATGTAGCAGTGAGCAATCAAACTAATAACCCAAGCAAACAAATAATGTAATGCAATGCAAGCAGGTATTGTAAGCAAGGAGGAAAAATAGAGCAAGAAATGAATAACACCTGATTTATAGAGGTTCGGCCAAACCTTGCCTATGTCCTCTCTTCCTCAATCCTCTCGAAGGTATTCCATTATGTAAACTTCCCTTACACAGCTGCTAGTTTTGCTACAATTGCCCAACTCACTCTTACAAGAGCTCTTCCCCAAGCTCTCAAAACCCAAGCGATTTTATCCAAGCTTCTCTCAAACTTACGAGTGATTTTGTCCAAACTTTACTCAAATTTACAAGTGTTTTTCCCAAGCTACACTCAAACTTACAAGTGTTTTTCCCATGCTACACTCAAACTTACAAGTGTTTTTCTCATGAACACTCAAACTCACAAGTTTACAAACCAACCCAATAATAGATGAAGGTGGTACAATGAATAAATCTCTCTCAAAGAGTAGATAAATAAATTTTCAGCTCATTCAAGAACCCCCCAAATGAATAAAAACAGTGTATAAGATGTATGAGATGAAATCTCACTTGTAGCCCTTAATCTTGTGTTCTTCTTATGTTCTTCTTATACCAATATGTGTTGGGGAACTTGTATATATAGCCTTGGATCGATTTTAGCCGTTGGAGAAGTATGGGAGTGGTTTTGGTGGCAGGTTGCACCATTACTCCTGTCATAAAATATAACCGTTGGTGTCGGGAGTCGACTCTTTTGGAGTAGGAGTCTACTCTTTTTGTGTTTCAGCAGATTTTTTAAGGCTCTATCCAAATGAGTCGACTCTTTTGTGCTAGGGGTCAACTCTTTTTGTCTGAGACTGTAAAATTAACTCTCTGTTTGAATGAGTCGACTCTTTTAGAGTAAGGGGTCGACTTTTTTGATCTCCATCAACATTTTCACCCTCTGTTTGAATGAGTCGACTCTTTTGATCTCCATCAACATTTTCACCCTCTGTTTGAATGAGTCGACTCTTTTTACTTGAGGGGTCGACTCTTGTTAGGAAAATCCTTAGCTTTTGCAATATTTTTTCAATCTTCTTCAATATCTTCAAGCTCTTTAAGGATCATCCAACTAAGGTTTCTAAGGCTTGAAAAGACTTCTTCAAGGCATGTTGACTTCAAGAACACCTTCAACTCTTCAAGATGAAATCAATACACTTTTGATTACATTTAGAGTTTTTCAATCAATATCACTTCTTCCATTGATACAAGTCTTCTTCAAAATCTTCAAGAAAGCTTCCAAGATTTAAGATATCTTTTCTTCAACTGATCTTTCATGCTTATTTGAACTTCTTCAATTTCTTTGCTTGACCTTCATCAATTTGATTTCTTCTATAACTTCTTCCATCTATTCAAGACTTCATCATAATCTTCAATGAAGCTTCCAACTCTTGTGATTTCTTATTAATACTTTCAAGACATCTTCAAATCTTCCAAGGTGAGCTTCGATGTCTTGTAAGAGTCATCTAAATGAGGTTGTGACTATGAGATTGCTGAATGTATCAACTCATCATACTTCATCAACCTTTGATCTTTCTTGACAAGCTTCTCAATACAAGTTCTTCAATGTGATAAGCAGAAACTTACTCCCCTTTTCTTTTGTGCTTTATGCCTCAGAGCATACAAGCTTTTTCTCCCCCTTTCTTATGCAATTAATACTTTAGTTGATTGATATAGCCATGAGGATCGAGGGTCTTCATAGTGAATAAATTCTTGAATTCCCATAAGATCTTTAGTTGTTTGCATCCTTCTTTTCAATACTTGTTGAACTCCTTGAATATCTTCAAACTCTTTAAGAATAAGATTACCTAAGTAATCTTCTTGTTGGATACTCAACTAGTCAGCTCAAATATTTTCTTGTTATCAAATGAATATTATCTAATCTGCACACTCAAGTGAAATCATTAGATAACAACTACATGGTTTTGTTATCATCAAAATCAACATGGGAATTAACCTTGAGTCAACACTTTGACCTCCTCAACTCTTATTTGGTTGAAATTTGTGTGCCAACACATGTGTTGTTGGTGGCCTTAGAGTTTCATTATGAGTCTTTAGAGAGCTTGTGGTTGTATTGGGATGGCATAGGAAGCTTTGAAGTCAAGTTAGGAGATTGTATTTTCGAGCCATAGGGGACTCTGGGCGTCAGGACGAAGGTTGTGACCGTCTTGACGGTAAGCTCATTAGTGTTATTTTGTTCTCCGGTCGTCTGTCGCACCACGATTTTGTCTTATAGACTACGAGTAGCTCATTAATGTTATTTTATTCTCGGGTTGTCTGTCGCGTCCCGATTTTGTCTTATAGACTATGAGAGCTCATTAGTGTTATTTTGTTCTTGGGTCATCTGTATCACCCCAATTTTGTCTTATAAACTATGAGTTGATATGGGTTTGGTTTTTTCCTTGGTATAGGTTCGATGATCCGGAAGTTCAGAGAGACATGAAGTTGTTACCTTATAAGATAGTGAACAAAGATGGGAAGCCTTATATACAAGTGAAGGTCAAGGATGGTGAGATAAAAGTGTTCAGCCCTGAGGAAATCAGTGCTATGATATTGGGGAAGATGAAGGACACAGCCGAATCATACCTGGGAAAGAGAATTAAAGACGTCGTGGTAACCGTTCCAGGTAGGACCAAAATCCGAGCTATTTTGTTGCTATCTTTCTATATAATATATGTACATAATATTTATGCAGTGTCAAGTTTTCGGCATGTCTGTATCCTGTCATGTCCCTGTCCGTGCTTTTTTAGGATCAGACGTACCAATAGATAGATATATTGTGCTGCAGTTTATATAGATTCACATGTTTTCTATATGGTGTTCACATTGTAAAACATAGAAATAGATTGTAATTGATTGATTATTTTTAATCCAATAATGGAGTTTATTGGAGATTTTGTCTGTAAATTGCATACTTACATGGGTCTCTTATGTTCCTTGTTTTAGCCTATTTCAATGATGCACAGAGGCAGGGGCAGGCCACCAAGGATGCAGGCATAATTGCTGGGCTAAACGTTGCTCGGATAATTAATGAGTCGACTGCAGCAGCAATTGCCTATGGTTTGGACAAGAAAGGAGGGGAGAAGAACATTCTAGTTTATGACCTTGGTGGTGGTACATTTGATGTTAGCATCTTGACCATTGATAATGGTGTGTTTGAGTTTCTTTCCACCAGCGGGGACACTCACTTGGGAGCAGAAGACTTTGATCACAGAGTGATGGACTATTTCATCAAGCTGATAAAGAAGAAATACAACAAAGATATTAGCAAAGATAATAAGGCACTTGGAAAGCTCCGAAAGGAATGTGAGAGAGCGAAGAGAGCACTGAGCAGCCAACACCAAACCCGAGTTGAAATCGAGTCGCTTGTTGATGGTATTGACTTTTCGGAGCCTTTGACAAGGGCAAGATTTGAAGAACTTAACATGGTCTTTGTTTAAGAAGACAATGGGGCCAGTCAAGAAGTTTTTGGACGATGCTGGTTTGAAGAAGTCGGATGTTAAGGAAATTGTGCTGGTTGGAGGGAGTACTCGTATTCCTAAGGTGCAACAGTTCTTAAGGGATTTCTTCGATGGCAAAGAACCCTGCAGAGGTGTGAATCCAGACGAAGCTGTTCCCTATGGTGCTGCAGTTCAAGGAGGAATCCTCAGCGGAGAAGGCCGGGAAGAAACTGAAGGTAATGGTTTTGGCACTTGTACTGACTTTCTTCTGCTCAATATATCTTGTAATCTTTTTGAGATACGGAGAAAATTTTTTGAGAATATTTTCAAACTGCAGACATTCTTTTGCTTGATGTTGCTCCGTTGAGTTTGGGCATCGAAACGGTTGGTGGGGTCATGACAAAACTGATCCCAAGGAACACTGTTATCCCAACCAAGAAATCTCAGGTCTTCACAACCTACCAAGACCAGCAACCAACAATATCGATAAAGGTATAAAGCACAAAGTTGAATTTTTGAGAGACAGCTGAATTTTTTAGACACAAGCCTCTTTTTTCATTTCAAACACATTTGTTTTTGAACTTTCTTGCAAAACTTTCAGGTCTATGAAGGTGAAAGAAGCTTGACAAAGGATTGTCGCTAGCTTGGAAAATTCGAACTCTCAGACATTCCACCGGCTCCGAGGTAAGTTTAAGAGGTCGATAAGTGTCCATTGCGTCACTTGAATACTGTTTCAAATCAGCTGGAATGTGAGATTTTACTTTAATTGCCTACCAATAAGTCCATTTTGAGGAAATGGAATGTGTAGAAATATACTTACTGGTGTCATAATCTCTCTTTCAGGGGAGTGCTCCAAATTGAGGTTACATTTGAGGTCGATGCGAATGGGATACTACATGTGACCGCAGAGGACAAGGCAGCAAAGAACAAGCAATCCATTACCATCACCAACGACAAGGGGCGGCTCAGCCAAGAGGAGATTGAGAGGATGGTTAAGGAAGCAGAGGAGTTTGCGGAAGAGGACATGAAGAACAAAGAGAAAATTGATGCCAGAAACAAGCTCGAGACTTATATATACAACATGAAGAGCACCATTAATGACAAAGACAAGCTTGCTGACAAGATTGACCCTGACGACAAAGAGAAGATTGAGAACGCGTTGAAGGAAGCTCTCGAGTGGTTGGACGACAACCAAAACGCAGAGAAAGATGACTTTGAAGAGAAAATGAAGGAAGTCGAAGCTGTATGCAATCCTGTCATAAGAAAGGCTTATGAGAAGAGTGGTGGAAGTTCTGCAGATTCTGAAGATGAAGAGCCTAACGATGAGTTGTCAAAAAAGTGTGGCTGGCTTTTCTTTTTCTTTTTTTCTTTCTGTCCGTACTATTCGTAGATATTTTTGCCTGACCACTCAAAACGTAAGAGACTACTGTTCCTGCAACAAGGTCTAGTAGACGTTAGACTTCGTTCTATACACAGTGCAAGGCTGCTGTCCTTGACATGCAGTTGGTTTTGATTTTGAATGGGTTTCGGAAATGCAAGTTTTTTCTGGTTTGGCTTCTATAGTTGACAGGTTTTGAGTGAGTTTTGGAAATGCAAAATTTTTTGGCATGAAAATGCTAAAGTTGGATTTAGATACCCTTCCTTCTATGGTTGAAATGGAGATGATGGTATAGAGATCTTCATTTTATTAATTGAGGAGTTGACATATTATTTAAAATACATAAAAATAAAAAAATTAGATGATGTTAATTCAACTAGGACGTGAGATTTTTTTGAAAATAAATGAGTTTGTTATTATATAAGTAAAATAAATTTCAATAGAAAAATACATAGTTTTGGTAATAGTCTAATTTCATGATCTCCATTTCATTAATTAAAGAGTTGACATATTATTTAAAATAAATAAAAATAAAGAGATTAGATGATGTTAATTTAACTAAGACTTGAGACTTTTTTGAAAGTAAATGAGTTTGTTATTATATAAGTAAAATAAATTTCAATAGAGAAATACACAGTTTTGGTAATAGTCTCATTTCATGATTTCCATTTCATTAATTAAGGAGTTGACATATTATTTAAAATAAATAAAAATAAAGAGATTAGTCAATGTTAATTCAACTGGGACTTGAGACTTTTTTGAAAAAAAATGAGTTTGTTATTATATAAGTAAAATAAATTTCAATAGAAAAATACATAGTTTTGGTAATTGTCTCATTTGATCCCATTATTAATGAAATGGATATCTTCATTAGTTGTAAATGGATCGAGGCGAGTGGTAGGTTGTTCAAGTTTTTGTTTGACAATCTTAACGAACTTTAAAATACGTTCAATCTTGGTTTATTTCTACTAGGAGTCAATTTTAATTAGCTTTCATCGAGTCAAATACAAGTTGAGCTTGAGTAGTTTGATTTGTTTTACAGCAAGATGAAGAGAATCAGAAATTATGATGTCTCTTAGATTTGTCATGATTAGTAAAATTACTTATATTTATTTATTTTTATGAGTAGTTAAATAAGAAAATATTTTTTTTACAAATATCTATTCATTTTCTTAACCCAACCTAAAAAAGAAATACTTTATTTTATTTTCATAGTTTAATTATTTTTTCATTTCTCTTTACAAATACAAGATCAAATCCTAGCTTAAATGTTTTAAAAAATTATAAATAAATGATCATGGTTATTAAAGAACGATCATATCTGGAACTCGTATATAATCAATTTTACATTTTACAACATGGAAAATTGCAAATTAAAACTGGGGGAAACAAAGGACCGGTTAACCACAAGTGAAAGACAATTGTTCATAGTTCACTAGTATTTAAAATTTCAAATTCAACGGATTAAAATATGACCGTCTCTACAGTTTTTTAAATTTCAAATTTGATGTGATCAACGGTCAACTTGGTTCGTTTCATGATAATATTTATACCCTCTCTCTCTCTCTCTCAGCCTCTGTCCTCTGTCCTCTGTCCTCTCTCTCCCCTTCCTCCTAGTTCTTCTGTGTTTTTCTCTCAAAGTTTCATTTGACTTGGGGCCCCAAGTTTCTTCGATCCAATAATCATGCACAGCCGAGGTATCTCTCTTAATTTTGATTTTTCACCCCCCATTTTCTTAGTTTATTCATTTTCTTCTGGTCTATTCAGTTGCAGAGAAAAATAATTTGTGATTTTTTGTTCGATTAGATTTCAGTTTCATAGTCAATTATGGTTGCAGAGAAAAATAATTTGTGATTTTGACTTCGATTTGATTTCAGTTTCATAATCAATTATGGTTACAGAGCCTAGTTAAAATTTCATTCCCTCTGGTCTGATTCCATATTCTTAATTGGAGCTGTTTCCCAGCAACCAATCAGATCGTATTAGTTCTGTTTACGAATATGAAACTGACAATATATGAATTCTGCTTGATTTCAGTTTTCGAATTCGTTAGGCGCATTTGTAAAATTTTAGTTTTTTAATTGGCTAACAGTCAGAACCTAACAGGATCCTCGATTTTCATTCTCTCCCTTGAATTGATTTTGTTAATTCTTATAACTTTCCACTTGTCTTGTTTGATTCGTGAGAATCCCAACGTTAATGGAAGAAAATGTGATTCAATTGCTATTTTGATGTACTCTGATCTTTTCAGTTTTATAATCAATTAGTTTTACCCCTACTTTCGTCAGAATTCTTTCAGAATTTGTTGACGTTCGTTTCCTCTTATTGCCTAATTTAAGACATTCCTGTTCTGTTTTATGATTTGCTTTGCTCAGTTCTACTTATTTTCTTTCTGCGACTGCTCTCTACATGTCTGATACTTTTGGCTTCAATAGTTACAACTTACAAGGTCAGTGTTTCCAAATCTCTCTCTCTCTCTCTCTCTCTCTCTCTCTCTCTCTCTCTCTCTCTCTCTCTCTCTCACTCATATTCGCTTCATGGAGTGTGCATGGATTTCAATTTATGAATGGTTGAGCCTATGATCGAACCCACCCACGTTACGATTGAGGGCGAAGAATCTATATTCACTGATGATTGCCATGGATTGATATTTCTAGCTTTGTTTTTGTTTTATCTTTTTTTTTATTCATTTATGTATGGATGGTTGATGGATGTTTGCTATATATGGTGTGGTTGAATCATGGCCAACTCGTATCCCTTTTAGTTTCAATCGCTTATACATGGTTGGTTGGTCCTTCATTCATATGTAATTAATTTGCTTTGTAATTTGTATTCATTATCGGGTTGTATATATAAAATGGTCGGGTCGGGGCCTTTCTTGTGCTTTATGTTGTATTCCAACCAAGTCAATCGATTGAAACTTGTCATTAGCGTGGGCTACATGATCAATTCATCCGAAGGCATTGAAGATCAAAAGTGCCAAGAGCGCCACAGTGAAATCTGGCTCGACAAGGCATGAACTTTGGCTTGGACAGTGGGGAGAAAGTGCGGGCAAGTTGTTGAATTAAGGCGTGAGCGGCAGCGATTCTTTCAGCTTGGCGGCCATAGCGGCACAGGATGGTTTGGAGGTCATGTAGCCCTGCCATGACACTGGATACGAGTTGGGCATGTTTTGCTGCTAGGAGAATTTAGCAGCACATCACAAGCTTGATGAATGAATGAGGCCGTGTCTGGCAGAACAGTGGGTGAGATCTAGCAGGACTGCTCATGCCCTCGTGTGGGGGATTACTGCTTTTTGTTTTTTGGATGGAGATGGATTCTTATTATTATTAGCATTAACACTGCTTTGTAGTTTGTAGAATTATTTGAAACTATGCGTCTTAAAAGCCTAAAGAAAAATAGTTAGAAACCAAAAAACTATACAACTTGATATTTTTAGGCATCTCTCACCTATATATATAAACCTTATGTATATAACTCCCCAACCCTAGAACTTCATTTTGATCCTATATTTTGAAAAGAGGACTGCTTTGTGTATTCTAATTACCTCAATAACTCTAGACCCTAGAACTATATGAGCCAACCCCTAAACCTTGTACAAACAAAATTTCAAGTTCTTTAAATATAACCCTTTTTCCTCGGGAAGTATGGAAGAGAGGTTGCAAAAAGCCATAGAATATTGAATGAATTAGCCAACCAACCAGCAAATTACTCCTACCAAAAATAGCCTGATGCCTAATTTACTCCTACTTAACCATCAAATTCTTAACATAACTCTTCCACCAGTCACCCAATTCTTGACTAAATTCTCACTTCAAACCTTGGATTATAGTTCTTCTACTCCAATTAGTAAACCTCAAAAATATTAAAGCCCAAAATTGACCACCCAAAATCTCTGAGCCTTAAGATAGCCAACCTCAAGACCTTGTTTAGTTTGTAGGAATTAAGAAAGAAATAATTAGAATTCCAATTCCATATTTAGAAGGTATGAATGGATTTATATGGAATCTGATTCTTGCGTTTGGGGATTTATTTGAATCTTTTCATTTTCATACTATTTTTTTTTTATAGTAAATTACTAATTGTGATACCTTATTTGTAATATGATATATTTTTTTTATAGGATAATATTAGTTATTTTTTTATGACACTATTATTGGTCTTATTTGAATTTATTAATATGTGAGACATCATTAAAGTTTTTGGCTGTTAATTTTAAACCAGTTTGGCTTAATTCCAACTCCTATTTTTAGGACATTCCCAAGGAATAGGAATTAGGTCACTAATTTGGCGCAAGACAATTCCCATGTAAAAACAATCCCATGGGGCACGAGAATTTGTCTTGTTTATCACCCCAAACGCAGAAATGGGTCAAATATTAATTCCATTCTACTTTCAATCTCTTATTGAAAGATTGATGGGTCAAATATAGGTGCCAAAAGATATGCTGTAATCACCTTCTCAAAATTCAATCAAACTACTTCAACAATTACTCTTACCCATTAAACTATCAATATCTTTACTAAAGTCTTAGCTCCATCAATTTTTCAACTTTCAATATCTCAAAATTTACTAAAAAACCCTTTAACTGATGCGTCATGAAGTCTTTACTGTTCACAATCTCATGCATATGCATGATATATTGTATATAGAATTTGAACAACCTAGATGCTTTTAGAACCTTCAACACTCCAATTTCTAGAAATTGGCAATCCCTTATTATCTAATAGAATATTAAAATTTCCTTTCCAAAATCTGATGTTTCACTTCTTCTTTGGAGATCTAGTAGCCCACTTCAAATGCATTTTTATTTTATTATTTTACTTCAATGTTTTAACCGTTAATTGGCAATCCCCATTAGCCTGAATCTAGAATTCAAAATTTAAGGAATTAATTACCATGTGTAGCTTCTATTTTCATCGGTTCTCTTTCTAATTAAGTTGATCATCTCACCAAAAAGCCCAACCTAAAAGCCTTTTGGCTGACCTTTTTACTCATTTGATTGTTAAAACTTGACCAAAACTCAGTATATACGAAATCCTAGACAGAGGGAATCATAAATAATTATCTCAAACCTTTCTTGCAGTTCAAAACCAAAAATGCCAAGATATTTTTGAGCCCTCAGATTACCGACCTCAAGGCCTTTGTTTTGTTTGTAGGAATATGGGAAAAAGAAATTGGAATCCCACTTTATTATTAAAAATTGTACAATAGATTATTTATGAGTTCTAATGCTAGCATTTAGGATCTAATTGACATTTTTCATTCTTAAACTATTTTTTTTATTTTTTATAGTAGATGTGATACCATAAATTTAATCTTGCTGCTTTTATGATTATATTAGCTATTTATCTAGTACATTACTTTTACTTATTCACATTGATAAGAATAGGGAGATGAATCCGATCCTGATTTCAACTCTACATCTCTACATTGAACAGGTGTCTAAACACTACTTAGATGTTACATATACTTTCTCAAAATCTCACATTTATCCTATGAAACTTACGCTAGATTGATCCTTAAACCTAGTCTTCAACCCTCCATCTCCAAAACTTTACTAAACCTCCAAAATTGTTGATTTTTATATGTAAAAAACATGCTAATTCTTCTAAACTTTATTGAGATGTGTTAGAAGTAGTTCACAATCTTCTAAGACACGATATGAAATGCATACCCTTCCTAGTCCTTTCCTAAAAATCTTTTACTTGGTCACTGTCTTTTGATTTTGGAATTCTAACCAACTATATGAGCCAACCCCTAAACCTTGTCTTGAAAAATTTTCGGGACATAAACAAAATTTTAAGTTCTTTAATCTAACCTTTTTTTTTTCTTGAGAAGTAAGGAAGAGAGGTTGCAAAAAGCCATAGAATAGTAAATGAATTTTAACCAATCAACCAGCAAATTACTCCTACCAAAAATAGCTTCGTGCCTAATATACTCCTACTTAACCATAAAATTCTTAACAAAACTATTCCACCTTTGAGTTACCCAATTCTTGACTAAATTGTCAACTTGGATTATAGTTCTTCTACTCTAATTAGTAAACCTCAAAATATTATTGCCCAAAATTGAACACCCAAAATCTCCGAGCCTTAAGATAGCCAACCTCGAGGCCTTGTTCAGTTTGTAGGAATTAGGACAGAGAGAATTAGAAAACCCATTTCATTCTTAGAAGGTATGAATAGATTTATACGGAATTTGATTCTAGCATTTGAGGATTTATTTGAATCTTTTCATTCTCATATCATTTTTTTTAGTAATTGTGATACCATATTTGTAGTCGTGTTGTAATTGTGATACCATATTAGTTATTTTCTTATAACACTATTGTTGGTTTTATTTGTAATTTCTCAATATGTGAGTCCCCATTAAAGTTTATCACCAGTTTGGTTTAATTCCTACTCGTATTTTTAGGTCATTCCCAAGGAATATGAATGAGGTTACTAATCTGGTGCAAGACAATTCCCATGTAAAAACAATACCATAGGGCATGGGAACTTGTCCTGTTTGTCACCCCAAACGCAGGAATGGGTCAAATATTAATTCCATTCTAATTTCAACCTCGAATTCCCTATGTTGACTAAGTGTTAAAAACATATGCCGTAATCACCTTCTCAAAATTCAATAACCAAACTACTTTAATAGTTGCTCTTACCCAACTAAAGCATGACAAACAGCTAACTAACCTTATATTTAAGAAACTTTTTCTTGATTGAACCATAAATATCTTCCATGCCTATACTTAAAAATTATGTTGCTCCTAAAATCCTAGATCCGTAACCTTTCCTTCAAGTTTCAACTTTACATCTCAAAAATTACCAGAACCCTTGCCGATATACTATGACGGGTATCCGTTTATGAAGTCCTTTCCAAAATATAATTTGACGATTAAAATTTTATGGCGATGAATATCACGTATTGATGTTTTACTTCATCTTTTGTGATCTAATAGCATGCTTCACGTATTATTTTTATTCCATGTTTTACCCTTACATGGGCAACCTCATTAACTTGCCCATTTGCGATTTTGAATCCAAAATTTTAGGTATTAATTATCATGACATGCTCAAGCTAAAATCCGTTTGAGTGCCCTTTTATTCTTTAGATTTTAAAAGAAAATTTCTTTCAGCTTTAAAATATTGTCAAAACTCTTAGTCTCCAATCCTAGCAGATAGGCAACCTCATTAACTTGCCCATTTCTTTAGAAATTTTCAGCTCAAACCTTTATCGCCTTGTACTCTTTTAACTCCTATACCTAGAAACCACTTGGGGTCCAAAATCCAAAATGCCAAGATACTTTTGAGTCCTTGCCAACCTCAAGACCTTGTTCAGTATGTAGGAATTAGAAAAGAAGGCATTGGAATCCCATTTCATTCTTAAAAATTGTTCAATTAGATTTTTATGGGTTTTGACTCTTGTGTTTAGGGACCTAATTGGTATTGTCATATTTATACTACTTTCGTATAATAGTTGTCATCCCATAAATTTCATCTCAATGTTGTTTCAAGTATTATTTAGCTGTTTTTCTAGTACATTGTTCCTATTTTTTCGTAAATAATAAAATAAGTCTAATATTCTAGGTCATTACCCAAGAATAGGAATAAGGCAACCATCTACCAATCTAGTTTAAGATTAATTATCATGGGGACATAGAGATCTATATTGTTTATACATCCCAAATGTAGGAATGGTTGAAATATCATCAATCCCATTCTGATTTCAACTCTAATTCCCTACATTGCACTGGTGTCCAAACACCACAAGTTAGATTTCTCAAAATCCCAAATCTTAACCACCTTATCCTAGCACGTGGCAATTTTTTTTAGGGCAAAATAAGTAATTCATCAATTAAAATGCTAGAGTTGACTTACAAAAATAAACAACATAATTATCTTAAATATATAATTCAAAATAATGTCATTTGTAGTTAAAAATAACATATAATATTAACTTAACAACTATCTCTCTCGTTCTCTATGAGTAACGAGGAGGGAGTGTGACTGGCAATGAGGGTGAGCAGAGGGAGCGGGGGAAGAGTAACACATGGCTGGTAATGGGGTGAGGAGTTAAAGAGAGAAAAGGAAAACAAAGGGAAAGAGGCAAATAGAGAAATTAAATTACCCATTTTGTGCATAAAATAATTACAACATGCACATTTTTTTGTTTATTTTTCAAATAGAGGTTAGCAGAAGGTTGACACTGTAAAAATTAAAAGTGTAAGGAACTAATTGTTAAAAAGAATAAATCTTGTAAAACAATCCCATGGGGAATGGGAATTTGTAGCCTATGTATCCCAAACCAAGATTGGGTGAAAAATCAATTCCATTTGGATTTCTACCTCTAATTTTTTTACGCTGAATAATTGTCAAAACACAAATTATGAAGCATTCCCAAAGTCTTAGAACCATCAATCTTTCAACTTTCAATCTCAAAATTTACCAAAATCTTAGTTGATGCGCCATGAAGTCTTTACTGTTCACAATCTCATGCAGATGCATGATATATTATATATAGAATCTGAGCAACCTAGACGCTTTTAGAAACTTTAACACTCCAATTCCTAGAAATTTTCAATCCCCTACTATATTAAAATTTTGTTTCCAAAGTCTAAATGAGTAAGAAAATTCCCTAGAGAATGAGTATTAAGTATTGATGTTTTACTTCTTCTTTTTAGTCTAGTAGCCAAATCCAAATGCATTCTTTATTTTCTTATTTGTCTTCAATGTTTTAACCCTTACTCGAATCCCCATTAGCCTGATCTTGAATGTAGAATCCAAAGTTTAAGAGATTAATTAGCATATGTAGCTTCTACCTTCAACTTTTCTCTTTCTAATTAAGTCGATCATCTCACTAGTAAGCCCAAGCTAAAAAGCCTTTTGTACGGCATTTTTAGTCGTTTGATTGTGCTCTAAAAACTTGACCTTTTCTCAGTCATAAACCTAGTCCTAGATATAGGGAATCATATATATTGATCTCAAACCTTCCTTTGAGTCCAAAACCAAACCTCAAGGCCTTGTTTTGTTTGTAGAAATTTGGAAAAAGGAAATTGTAATCCCATTTCATTATTAAAAATTGTACAAACAGATTATTTATGTGTTCTAATGCTAGTGTTTAGGATGCAATTGACATTTTTCATTCTTAAACTACTTTGTATAGTAGATGTGATACTACAATTTTAATCTTCTTGTTTTTATATGATTATAATAGCTATTTTCCTAGTACGTTATTTTTATTTATTGACTCTATAATAATATATCTCTATTTTTATAATTTGTGTATCTATCCTGTTAGTACATCTCAAACGCGAAGTGGTAAAAATATAAATCCCTTTTCGATTTCAACTCTAAACATCATTGTTGAAGAAGCGAGTAAGAATCTTATTCACGTGCAATGTTCAACAGCTGACACATCAGGTAATTGGGCTATTTCCTTTGTGTATGGTTGCCCATCATTTAAGGGTAAGAAAGCCATTTAGGATAGGCTAAGAGACATTGCGAGATGGGAACTCATGCCTTGGCTCTGTATAGAAGACTTTAATGATGTGGCAAACATTAGTGAGAAGCAAGGAGGCAAAATACCCAAAAAATCCAGAATCTCAGCTTTTAACAGTATGTTATATGATTGTAATCTCATGGATCTTGAGTTCAAAGGTCAACAATTTACTTGGAGGCAGAAGAAAGACGGTCAAGTTAAACTCAGAGAGCGTCTGGACAGGGCTTGTGCTACAACCAGTTGGAGAGGGCTTTTCCCCCAAGCTTTGGTCCTCCATGCCCCTACTATCGGATCAGATCATTGTCCCATTATCTTGAACACATCATACCCACTGAAAAAGTTTAAAAGACCTTTTAGATTTGAGTCTATGTGGACAATAGAAGACCAGTGCAGAGCAGTTATCAATCAGAGCTGGAATGATAAAGTGGTGGGATCTGAGCAATTCATGTTAGCTAGAAAATTGAAAATCTGCCAGTCTAGTCTGAAATCTTGGCATAGAGAAAAGTTTGGCTCCTTTAAACATTAAATGTCAGAGATAATTAACAAGATCAACAACTTACAATCCAACCCAATAACAAAAAGCTCTACGCAAGAGGAAGACCGGCTAGTGGAATCTTTGAATAGACTTTGGGAAAAAGAGGAAATGTTCTTGCACCAGAGATCCAGATTACAATATTTGAAGTTTGGGGATCGCAATACTAAATTCTTCCATCTTACAGCAGTTCAAAGAAGGCAAAGAAATCAAGTAATCAAACTCAAAGATCATACGGGCGAATGGAGGTCTGATCCTACTGATGTATCCACTATTATATTAGATCATCTTTAGCAACTATATGGCCCTAGTGAAAATAGAGACCTATCTGAAGTCCTAAGGTTCATTGATCCTAAAGTCTCTTTGGAAATGAACAATAGCCTGTGCAGACAAACAACAGAGGAAGAAGTTAGAGAAGTAGCTTTCCAACTAGGCCCTCTAAAAGCTCCTGGACCTGATGGATTTTCTGGTATATTCTACCAGAAATATTGGAACTCAGTCAGAAAGGATGTATACCAGACGGTTCAAGCATTTTTCAACAATGGATTCTTATTAAGGGAACTAAACCAAACCAACTTGATTATAATTCCCAAAGTGCAATGTCCAGAATCCATTGGTCAATTTAGGCCTATTAGTTTATGCAACTTTCGCTATAAGATTATTTCTAAAGTCTTGTCTAATAGACTAAAACCTTTTATGGATTCTCTTATCTCCCAGGAGCAAGCTGCTTTTGTGCAAGGCAGACAAATACAAGACAACATCATTTTAGCTTATGAAGCTTTCACTATATGAAGTACAAATGAAAGGGAGGCAATGTGGTCATGGCCGTAAAACTTGATTTGAATAAAGCTTATGATAGAGTGAGCTGGGATTTTCTGGAAGCCATCATGAGGAAGCTTGGGTTTGCTGAAAAATGGATTGGATGGATTATGCAGTGTGTCTCTATAGTGCGGTATTCTCTGATGGTTAATGGGGATACAATTGGTGATATCTTTCCTCAAAGAGGTCTTTGCCAAGGGGTACCAATTTCCCCTTACCTATTCTTATTAATTTTAGAAGCTCTCTCAGCACTTATCCATAAGGTAGTGGCATCTAAGATGATCTCAAGTATTAAAATTCAAAAAAAAGTCCCACTTTATCACATTTGTTATTTGCGGATGACTCCCTGATATTTCTCAAAGCTAGAGTGGAGGAAGTTTCAAAGTTGAAAAACTTGTTAGAGTCTTTTGGTAAAGCTGCAGGACAGAGAATTAACCACCAAAAGTCGGAAATATTTTTTTCCCCAAGCACACAATCAGCAACCAAGGATCTTATTATGCAAAGCCTGAAGATGAAGGTCAAGGATCCTAAAGCCAGATATCTAGCCTCCCAACTTGATAGGGTCGTTCAAAGAAAAAAGCCATGGTTTTGATAAGAGATAAGATTTTCGCAAAGCTTCAAGGATGGAAGGAAAAATTTCTTTCTCAGGCTGGCAAGGAAGTACTTATCAAGGCAGTGGTGCAGGCCATACCCACATATGTAATGATGTGTTTCAAAGTTCCAGAATCTATTTGTAAAAGCTTCAACTCCTTGATCAGTCGGTTTTGGTGGGGTGAGGGTGAAGAGGGTAGGAAAATTCATTGGCGTAATTGGGATTCCCTCTCGACCCCGAAAGGGAAGGGAGGCATGGGGTTTATAAATCTCTCTTGTTTTAATAAGGCTTGCAAAACAATATTGGAGATTTATTCACAACCCCAGCCAGTTATGGGCAAAAGTTCTCAAGGGTATCTACTTCCACTCGAGTTGTCCAATGCAAGCTAAGAAGGGGCCATCTCCTTCATGGCTTTGGTCCAGTCTTTGTGAAGGGAAGGATTTGTTAAAAAAAGGAATTTGATGGAATGTGACCTCTGGGTCTAAGATAAGCATTTGGGAGGATGAATGGGTCCCAAACCTCAAGCATTTTAAGATTAAAACAACCAGACCTGTGAATTGTGATTTGCATACAGTATCTGATCTCATTGACCCTGTTCACAAGGTTTGGAGGAAGAAGTTATTCAAAATATTTTTGATAGAGAGGTAGGAAGCCAATGCGATAATGAGCATTCCTGTTAGTACGTGGAAAAAAGACGACTCCCTAGTTTGGAATCACAATCCATCAGGAATCGATTCTGTTAAATCTGGTTACTCTGTAGCTCATTCCTCTAAATTGCAGGCAAAGAAGCAGAAGCCAAGCTCTTCTAGCCAAATTCCTGATGACTTATGGAAGAAAGTATGGCATATTCTAGTGCTCCCTAAAGTGAGACAAGTTATTTGGAAATTACTGCGTAACGCCCTTGCCACCAGAGAAAATTTATCTAAGCGTAAGTGCGCTGTGGATTCTGTATGCCCCATCTGTAGTGAGGAAGATGAGACAATAGAGCACTTGCTCTTTAGATGCAGATGGACACATCCAGTATGGTTCGGTAGTGGGCTTTCTTATAAAAGTGAACATAATGTCATTGGATCAGTGGTTTCAATTAGTGTTTCTAAACCCAGCATTTGATGTAAATGCATTGGCTCTTATTGCTCAAATTTGTTGGTTCATATGGATTGCCTGCAATGAGTTCTGCTTTAATAGAGTCCCAGTTGATCCCTTGAAGACCATTCATCAAGCCAGAGTTGCAACTCAAGATTTTCTTAAGGCAGCTTGTACTCCTTCTAGGCAGGCTGGGGAAGTGGGTCATCAAGAAACTATAGTTAAATGGTTTCTGCCACCTGGTAATTTCGTCAAAATCAATTGCGATGGTGCTTTTTGGAAGACGGATAATCTAGGTGCTTTTGCAGCTATTGCCAGAAACTCTACGGGAAAGATTCTGGATATTCAATTCGGACGCATAAGAGTATCATTTGCCTTAGCAACAGAGGCATGGGCTGCTCGTATCGCTTGTATGATGGCTACTATCTTTAACTGGCAATCAATTGTCATCGAGTCGGACTCAGCAACGATGATCCACTTACTAGAGCCGAGCAATACGGTGAGCAGATGGGAGGTTCACTCCATCATCTAGTATATCTTACACATGGCTAGTCAGGCGCGCTGGTACTTTACATGGTGTCGGCATCAGGCAAACAAATGTGCCCACTGGGTAGCCTCGCAAGCCTTGACCGGATCAATTACTTTTCCCCTGTGCTCTTTGCCTAATCATCTGTATAACTTGCTCGAGATGGACTTATTGTAGCTTCTGTTTTTTTCCCTAATCAAAAAAAAAAAAAAAAAAAACAAGTGTCCAAATACAACTTAAATGTTATATACACTTTCTCAAAATCCCAATTTTATTCTATGAACTTCCGCTAGATTGGATCGTTATTTTTTTTTTTTCAAACATAAAAGATATAAACTTCTCCTGCAGTCTTAGATCCTTAACCTAGTCTTCAACCTCAATCTCTAAAATTACACTAGACCCCCATAATTGTTGATTTTTTTTTATGTAAAAGAACATGCCAATTCTTCTCCCAACTTTATTGAGATGTGTTTAGAACTAATCCACGATCTTCTAAGATACGACGCTTGGCCTTAGTATGAAATGCATACCCTTGTCCTTTCCCAAAAATTATTTACTTGGGCTATCTTTTGATTTTGGAAGCCTCAACTAGCAAATTACCCCTACCAAAATAGCCTGATGCCTAACCACCCAATTCTTAAACGTAACTCTTACACCTTGAATCACCAAATTTTTGATCGCCTAGAGTCTAAATTCTCATTTAACACATTGGATTATAGTTCTGCTCTAACTGGTAAACCTCAAAGATTTATTAAAGCCCAAAATCGAACATCCAAAATCCTGAACCTTAAGATAGCTAACCAAACGCATGAACGGGTCAGATATCAAGTCCATTCTATTTTCAACCCCTAATTCCTTATGCTGAATAGGTGTCAAAACACTAAAAATAGATGCGCAACACTAGCTCTAACTCAACTAAAGCAAAACAAACAAATAACTAAGCTTATCTTTTAAAAAAACTTTTTCTAGATTAAAGAAATTAGAAACTTTCTCTAAGATCCATAACCCTTTCCTTCAAGTCTCATGCGTATCCGTGAGATATTAAAAATGGAATTCAAACCAGGGAAACTAGACCCTTTTAGAACCTTTAGCACTCAAATCCCTTGAAATTAATGATACCTTAAGAATAGTGATGAGTATCAAGAATAGATGCGCATTTATTATTTTTCTTCCATGTTTTACCCAATACAAGAGCAATCCTACTAACCCATCTCAAATCTTGAATACAAAATTTTAGGGATGAATTATCATTTTTAGCTTGTACTTTCAATTATGTGTATTTTAAGTAGAGTCATGACATGCTCAAACTAAAATCCTTTTGAGTGGTCTTTTATTCTTTTGATTTTAAAAGAAAAATCCTTTAAGCTCTTAAAACTTTTCCAAAAACACGTAACCTAGGTCCTAGCAAATAAGGATTTAGAAATTTCCATCTCAAACCATTAATGCCTTGTACTCTTTTAACTCTTATTCCAAGAGAGTACGTGGAGTCCCAAAATCCAAAATGCCAAGATACCTTTGAGTGCTGAGGCTGCCGGTCTTCTTGAGTCTATAGGAATTAAAGAAAAAGGAAAGGAATCTCATTTCATTCTTAAAAATTATTTAATTAGATTTTTATGGGTTTTGACTCTTGTAGTTGGGTTTTAAACTTGTTTTGTCTTGTTGTACAAAAAATTAAAAATTATAAAAACATAATTTTTAACGCTGAAAATATAATTTCTAGGCTGCAGGATGATGCAACCATCTACTTATTTGGTTTAAGACTAATTACTGTGGAACATGGGGATTTGATTTGTTTATACATCCGTCCGTTGATCAGCTATCCAAACACCACGTGTTATTTTTATTGGAATGGCCGAAAAGTTCTTATTTCCTACGAGATTAGTAGAATAACTAAAATATGTTGTTATCTATCAAAACAACTACAACATACACCAAAACACAAAAAAAAAAAAAAAAAAAAAACTATAAACTAAAACAATAAGTTATGTCAACACTAAATAAGAACTTTTCGTAAAGGTTATATAATTTTTATGAAAAAAAATAGGATTTTATTTTATTATATTAATATTTTTTTTTCACTCTTGAAATATTTTTGAAACATCTCGAATCATTGTCAAAATGTTTTTCGTTTCCATGCTAATCAAAGCATAATATTGAAATGAAATTTTGAACCTTGATCCTAAAAAACTCCCTAGATTGAACCATTATTTTTTTTTCCTATTTTAACATAGAAATTATAACCGCCCGAAATCAGTGATTTTGACGTCTTAGATGTTACAATTACTGATGTCGTAGATGTTACAATACGCCATTCCTGTCCCAATTTTACCCAATCTTTTTGAGATGTGTTAAAAGTAGTTCACGATCTTCCAAGACAATACATATCTTTAGAATCTACCAATTGTTTTATGAAGTCTTGAAACCTAGATAGACCCATTCTTTATACGTCTTCTCATTTTTCAAAATCTAGTTGAACAATTATATAAAAATGAATATCAAGTGTCAATGTTTTACTTCTATACAACTCTCTAGCGATCTAAAATCTATATCCTTTCCTTAAAATTTCAACTTTACAACTCAAAATATTACAAAGAGCCTCGATCAATATACCATGAAATCTCATACGGATTCTTGAGATAATAAAAAAGAAATTTAAACACAAAAAACTAGATGCTTTTAAATTAACAATACGTTATGAAGTGGTAAAAGACTTCGTATTTCCAAAATACAATTGACTATTAAAACAATACGTTACTCTTTTTGTTTCATGTTTTACCGTTACATTAGCAAATCCATTAGCTTGCCCATCTCAAATCTTGAATCCAAAATTTTAGGGATTGGTTATCATTTGTAGCTTCTACTTTCAACTTTTCTCTTTCCAATTATGTTTATTATCATCATTATAGTTCTTCCACTCTACCTAGTAAACTTCAAAAGCCATTAAAGCCCAAAATTGAAAACCAAAATCCTAATCACAAGGGTAAGGTATCACCAGGTGGCAAGATAGCTCTAAGGCCCCATGCATGAAAAGGATGTTTGAAGATGTTACCCATGGTTTGCGGTCTCCGTTTGGTTCGGGTTTTTGTTTTCTGAAATTCGACAGAATTGTGTTTAGTAAATTGGTTCCAAAAACTATGTCCCCCGAAACTGCTTTTGGCAAGTCAGCACCGAAATTTTGTGTTTGAAAATTGTTTTAGAAAACACCCCAGTTTTAGAAACTACTTAAAATGTGTTTTCTGAGTTTCCGGAACTATTTTTAATTGAAAATTAAAAAACGATATAAAAATAATAGTATTTTCGATGATCTCATTTTTTTTTGTTTTTGAAAATAAGAAGAACGAGATATTCTCAAATTTTTTAATTCTTGAGAACATTAAAAATGAAATCGGAATCGAAGTAGGAACCGTAACCAAACGGAGATGCCACCAACCTTTAGGGTCTTGTTTAATTTGTAGGAATTATGGGAAAAAGAAATGGAAGTCCCATTCTATTCTTAGAGGGTGTATGAATGGATTTCTATGAAATTTGATTATTGGGTTTAGGGATTTATTAAATCTTTTCCTTCTTATAATATTTTTATAGTGATTATGATACCCTATTGGTAATCTTGATGTATTTTTTTAACTTGATAATATTAGTTATTTTCTTATAACATTATTATTGATTTTATCTATAGTGTAATAAAATATCTATAATTTCTTAATATGTGAGACATTATTAAACTATTTAAAAGTTTTTGGTTATAAATTTTATTTTTAGGTCATTCCTATCCAATAATAATTTGATGCAAGATAATTTTCATGTAAAAACCATCCCATGGGGAATGAAAATTTGTCTTGTTTATACAACCTAAATGCATGGATTAAATATCAATTCCATTCTAATTTCCTGTGTCACTAAAAATAGATGTCACGGTCACTTGCTCAAAATTGAGTAACTAACCCACCTTAAAACTAGCTCTTATTCACAACCAAATAAAGAGTTCAGATGAGTTGACTAAAAATTTATTTAAAAATAAATAATTTTATAGTTATGTATAAGAAAATAAATTTTAATACAAAAATACATAGTTTTAATAAGACATATGATAAGATTACATCTAGTCTATGATTATAGAATTGAGAGAATCCAAATCCTATAATGCTCCTAAAATTCGTAACTTGTAGTTTCAACTTTATATCTCAAAAATTACCAAAACCTTAATCAATATACAATGTCGTCTCATGCGTAAGTTCAAACAAGGAAAACTATATGCTTTTGAGAACCTTTAGCTGTCGAATCTTTTGAAATTAACAATACCTTACAAAGTGGTAAAAGCCTTCATATTTTCAAAATATAATTGACTATAAAATTTCATAGAGATAAATATCAAGTATTGATGTTTTATTTCTTCTTTTGTGATCTAAAGGCTTCATATATGCATTCATTATTTTACTCTTTTTCTTCCCTACATTTTTTTTTTGGGTAAGTAGGAGGCCGAAGCCAAACAAAGAGAAAAACTACAAACTATTCCTGTACCTGCCCTAATTAGGGGCATCAATAGCTAGAGGCTTAAGAGACAAAGGGGTTTTCTCGAGTTTCGTAAGCTGATCCCCACTCTGTCTAACTTTTTGAGCTAGATGATTTGTACAACTCTTAGTTTCCCTCCCCACGTGCTGCACTGAAACATTCCAGTTTCTATCCAGAAGCCCATAGATCCGAACAATTCAATTATAGCTAGGGTGGTCACCATTAGCTTTTTCTTCCCTACGTTACCTTTGCATGAGTAACCCTATTAGCTTGCTCATCTCAAATCATGAATCCAAAATTTTAGTATACGTCTGACCCAGCTCGACCAATGTCCTACCCTAATTATATAACCCAATACTCCTCCAAAGTCACAATTTTATTTGGGCTTAACAAAACTTTTTTAGACTATATCAGTGATTACACTCCAAAAGTGTAATCATTAGTCCCTAAATAACTTATATTAGTCCAGGTAGTTTAGCATATAGCTTATTTCAGTTACATTATGATCATTATATTATTTTGTGGTTGATTTATAGGTTTGGAGCTTAAAATAAGCAAAATGGAGCTTCGGAGGCAAAAAGGTCATTTGACCATGCGCACGGTCCACACTGCTGTGTGCACGGTGAACAGTTATGTGCACACGAATTTTTACGTTCAGAAGTTGGAATCGAACTCTGCAAAACTTTAAATAAGATACAGAGAGTTGATTTCATCGTTGGCAGGTCGTGGGTAGACCGTTCGAAGACTGTGTGCACCGTGAACAGTTTCGTGGGCACGGTTGCTAAAGTCTCTGCTATTTTTTAGCCTATAAATCAAATTTTGTACTTAGAATTTGGGGATCTTAGATTCAGCTATTAGCTAGAATGATTTTTAGCTACTTTAGGTCATTAGATTAAAGTAATTATATTATAATTCTCTTTCATTTCTCTTGTAATTGCACTCTAGATCTATTGTAATTTCAATTGTAGTGTTAATTGCAATTAATCTCCATCTCAATTCTTCAAGTCATTATGAATTCAAGTAGCTAATTCTCCAATTTAGGTTCGATTGTGAAGAACACTTGAGGAATTCAAGTCTCCACTAAAGCTATTCTCCATCTCAATTTTTCATTGATTTATCTCTTTAGATTGATAATCCTCTCTAATTAAGTATTACATCCATAAGAACTCTTAGACTATTTGTAAAATCATAACTTACTTACCATCATGTTTAGCTTAATTGTATATGTTGTTGAGCATGATTCCACTAATTGAGAAGATTGATTAGCATGTTTCAATGAGAGCATGCTATGGAGGGATTATCATATTTTTTTAGTATGATTAATTAGGTTAATCTATGATTAATTAGCTTAATTAATCTCTATGCTTAGTATAAGTTAATGATGATTAATTATCATAAGTCTAATTAATTATGTTAATTAATGTGAATTAATGGTGGATTAGTAAAGCAATGAGGTGCCACCTAGGTATGTGCTTCACTTAAGTATGGTGTGTGCATAATAAGGCATGTGCTTCATTTGTTAGCAAGTGTGTGTGTGTGTGTGCGCAATGTGTGGCTATAGATACAAAGTGTATCTGTAGTTATTTTCAAGTCAAGGGGGCAGAGAGAAGAGAGCAACTTGTGTAGAAAAATTGTGATTGGTGAGAAAGAAATTGAGAGAAAAGAGAACAGAAATAAAGAAAGGAAAAAAAGGAATAAAGGAAGTGCAAGGGAAAGCTTGTGTGATCATTTTTTGATGTGAGAATCTCATGTTGATGCTTGTTTCATTATTTATATGTTGATTCTTGCATGTTTATGTCACACTCACTCCTAATCAGGTGTCATTAACACCATTTTAGGTGAACGTGATCGCACAGGTCACCAACTTGTAAGCGAAACCTCCACATAATCCTAAAGATAGAAATCTTATAGGACTAAACAACATTATATATATATCAACCATCAGTTAACACCATAATATAATTCTTTGAATAACTCATACTAATACAAGAGTAAAAGATAAACCTAAATATAGACTGCCAACATAACAGCAAGAGCTTTTTGAAACTCTCCAACATCCACACCAACCACTAAAATGAGAGTCATGACCAAGCAACGATAATTGTAGTGAATTGGATCATCCCGATCTTATATGCCAAAATAAACTATGTGTGTGTGAGCTATATAATCACGTGCTCACAAAGATACTCAAATTCATAACGATTGAATGACAGATAATCAATAAAGAATTCGCCAATAGATAAACAAACCACCACTAAAATGAAATATCTCCTCATGTGATGCAATGTATGATACACCACAAATGTGCGTGCTATCTATGATAATATTAACCCAATATATCGATGGCTTGTTATCAAAAAATACCCACCGTAATACCCTATTAGGTTAGTCCATCGTGATCACCTTAGGTTAGCCCTCACTCGGCTAAACCTCCTCTATGCAATGCAAGTTGTGCACACAATGTATGAATTTGATACAAATATCACCTTATAATCCATCAATCACCACCAATATAAATAATAAGACATTCAACACAATCTGAATAAGAATATCTTATAACCCCACCTACTACCGCTTTATAACCACAATCGAGTCACCTCTTTGGTTGAGTTGAAGTGTTTTGCTCTGCTGTCGAGCTTATAATACACCATCACATCAAACTTGATGAGGTAAATGTTATAATGCATAACCAATGCATGAAATGTGACATGTTAAACCCTTTTTGATGTAATGTAAAGTACAAATGTACACAAATGCAAATATTCTAATCGTCAAGACAGTCCTAGTATCGTCAAGACAACCAGAAGCAAATTGCCGACCTTTATGGAATGTGCCGACTATGACCTATTGTTTGATTGACCAAAGAAGGAAAATTACCTACCAGAGAAGGCAAATTGCCAACCTTAGTCTAGTAGCTTATCGTCAGGACGACACCAGGGACTATCTTGCCGACCAGAACCCCCTGTGGTTCGACTATATAATCTGCTGACGTGACTCCAAAGCTTACCATACTATCCCAACACAACCACAAACTCTCCAAAGATCCAAAATGACATTTTAAGGCCACAATAAATCTCCACAAATCAAAACCATGAACAACATGTAAGATTCAAGGCTTCCACTATGAAATTTTAAATATTTCTCCACATCTCACCTCCAATTCACCATCATGGCATGAAATGACATATAAACATGCAAAAACCACAAAACACAATAAACCAAGCATGAACATGAGAGTCTCACCTCAAGAAATGATCACACAAGCTTTCTCTTGCACTTCCCTCCATTTTTCCTTCCTTTCTCTCTTTATCTTTTCTTTTCTCTCACTTTCATTCTCACCCAACACGATTCTCTACACCAGCTCCTTTCTTTCTTCTCTTGATATAAAGAAAAGATAGATACAACTTGTATTTAATATACCACATGTTAGACACGTACCCACTTTATGCACACATGTCACTTAAGTGAGTCACACACCTAGGTGTCAAGCATACACATGCACACCTAGCACTTCTAGTATCCACATGATTAACATAACTAATCACACTTATGATAATTAATCATGATTACTGTGAGATAAAGATTTTGCAGTCTCTAAATCAGGTTCAGCCCACTATAAATGGTAGTGCCATCTCTTAAAGAAGAGACTCAGAATAAATCCACTAAAAAAATGATGGTGTTGACATGAGATCGACAAAGCCCAGCATTTGCCAAGGCATAGCCGACCTGCATGAAAGCAAGCCTAGTGGCTAAAGAACTCCAATATATATATGCTAAAAAATATAATAATCCCCCCATGCCATTTTCTCATTAAATCATGCTAATCAAACTCCTCAATTCGAATAATAACATATTATGTAATTAATCTAAACATGATGTTAAGCAGTATAGGGTTCTACAATTTATATGTCATTTCATGCCATGGTGATGGATTGGAGGTGAAGTGTGGAGGAATGTTTAGAGTTTTCAAGAGAGTCTTGATTCTTACATATTGTGCATGTATTGTGTGTCATGTTGTTGACACAAATTTCAAACCCAGAAAGTTTGGGTCTAGATTTCAAATTTGCATTTACAAAATCTACTGTGTAGTGTTCACAGTGTTGATTGTTTATTTTGTGGACTCTTATTCCCAATCAAGACCTCCGATTAATAAAGAACAATAAAACCAAAAGAAAGAAATCAGTGAAGAAGATCTTTATTGCATGTTGTAGTTTTTGAAACCTTGTTTACAAAATATATGGGGTTAACCCCCTTTACAAATAACATAAGGATTGGAACCCTTTACCCATAGATCGCTATTTGTGGAATTCTTCAAATACTTGATTGTCGAATCCTTTGTCTTCAATTGCCCTTTAACCTTTATAAGCCTCGAAGTATTTTTGATTCTCCAAGACCCCTTCCTTCTTTTTCTATGTCTTTCCTTGTCAAACTTTCTAACTTTCAAAGTTTGAACAAGGTCTAAAGTCTGAAGTTTCAAATGTCCCCTCTTCCAAACAATGACCCTCTTATTTATAGAGAGTCTTTCGGATGAAGTTGCTTATCTTTTCTATGAATTTGAATTTAAGATGTTTATCGTCATCCTTAATTTAAAACAAAAATATCTTCCGCCAAAATTTGAATATATTGTCATCCTTGTTTAAATTTTGAATTCAAGCTGCCGATGCTCTAATGAAGTTTGAATTCAAGCTGCCGATGCTCTGATGTCGCAAGCTTCATAGGGGCTTTGTGCGTGTCACCTCCTCATTTGATCTTTGACCTTTGACCTCATCAACTCTTATTTGGTTGAAATTTGTGTGCCAACAAATGCCCCCTCGTGGTTTGTACAAGCAAGTTTTTATGGTACGAATCATGATAATTTGGCACTTTTTTTTTTGAACCGCCCATATATTCCTTTCTGATGCAGGAGTCTGATCCTTTCTTTTTGTTTGCAGGGCTTATTTCTTGTATGATTAGCACTTGTTAAGAAGAGAAGGCTCTACCCATGCTTATTTTTAGGATAGGGGAAAATTTCTTCCTCAGGTGTTGGGCTAATTTTTTTACTCCACATTTGTGTGGCAGATGATGTAGAATTATATATATATATTATTTACAAGTAATATTTTAGATTACCCATAATTTGTTTGGGCTACTTCATTTACGTATTCAGATTTCATTGGGCCAACTTTGCAGGACCGAAGTTTGTGGTTTATCTTGTGGCTTCCAATACTTACTTTTAGTCCAAGATTTAATTATTTATGGATGACCCATGATTTAATTGGGCCTTGAAATGTTGGCTGGGCCTTTTTTAAAAATTTTATGACCTTAACAAGACATTTATTATTTATTTTATTTGGACAATTTGTAGTATTTTTTCATTAATTTTAGAATTTTATTATTATTATTATTTATTGGGTGCACTAGATGATTTTCCTTGTGTAGAAGACTATTTAACTTTAAGATGTCTGCCAGAATTAGGATACCAAGAATTTTATGTTGTTTGGTTTCCTAAACAGATAGGTTTCATGATCTTCTATAAGAAGTAGCTTTATAGGGTAAATTTCACTTATCACCCTTGTATTTTGACCACAATCTCACTTTAGTCCTTCTACTTTTAATTGTCCCACTTAGTCCCTTACACTTTCAGTTAAGTAGTAATGTGGTCTTCCCGACAAATTTCTGTTAATAAAGGTGACGGAAAGCCCTTTTTTATTTTTTTTTCTTTTAAAAAAATAAAAAACAGTATTTGTTTATTATTTTTTATTTTTAGTTGTTAACAAAATTAAAAAAATGAAACAAAAAATACTAAAATGGGTGTTTTTTTTTTTTTTATTTTCAAAACATTGTTTTGGTACAATGAGCATAAAAGTAACCTATGAATGTATTGAAAACAAAAACAAAAAAAAAACCCATTTTAGTGTTTTTCGTTTTCTTTTTCAAATTTTGTGAACAACTAAAAACAAAAAAAATATTAAACAAACATTGTTGTTGGTAATGTTTTTGTTTTTGTTTTTTCTTTTTTTGGTAATGTTTTTCGTTTTGTTTTTTATTTTTATTTTTAAAAAAATAAAAAGCAATGTTTTGTTTAATATTTTTGTGTTTTTAGTTGTTTACAAAATTTGAAAAAGAAAACGAAAAACACTAAAATGGGTTTTTTTTTTTTTTGTTTTTAATACATTTGTAGGTTACTTTCATGCTAATAGTACCAAAACAATGTTTTGAAAACAAAAAAACACCCATTTTAGTGTTTTTGTTTTATTTTTTGAATTTTGTTAACAACTAAAAATAGAAAATAATAAACAAATATTGTTTTTTATTTTTTTTAAGGAAAAAAATAAAAAAGGGCTTTTCGTCACCTTTGTTTATGAAAATTTAACGGAGGGACCACATTGCTACTTAACTGAAAATGTAAGGGGCAAAATAGGACAATTAAAAGTAGAAGAACTAAAGTGAGATTGTGATCAAAGTACAGGAGTAATAAGTAAAATTTACTCATATATCCATGTATTTCACTTTCATCCGTAGATTACTTTGGAGAGACTTTGAGCCTGAGTATTCTTTTTGAGGTATTTAATTTATTCTCCTTTTTTTCTTCTTTTGTTTTTTTTTTCTTCCTTTAATCTGTTTGGAGCAAAGCTTTTGGATTCGTACGGTTATGTCAAATCCCCAGCCTTTTGATTTTTTATTTATTTTATATTTCTTTTGTTATATGTTTGTATTGACCATCATGTAAAGTAATGAATATAATTTCTAATTATGTACATCATACAACCTTCTTTATATATATATATATATATATTTATTTATTTAATTTTTGATGCATTCTGTTTGTGGTACAATTTGCTTTATGATATTGTTTTGTTTGTTTATGGGATGAAATGGTGGGTTTTGTACCGTTGAATTTTGCCATTGTTAGTCTTTTTTAGGAAGAGAGAAAGAAAAGTGTGGACTAATATATATATTTTTATGAGTTTGTAGTATCTGCCATGTAAAGACAAAATAATACATCTTTTTGTTATGTTATATTTGTATATATCAGACTAGTATTACTTTGTCCTGAACATATATGCACATATATCCATCTTTTTTCATTCTGCATGTTGGCATATTTCAAGATTTATTCCTTCTTTTTTTATTTAATTTTTTCTTTTTGTGCTTTTCGTCCATACCTATTTCTACATCAGATGGTTTCTTGTAGAAAACAAAAAAAAGGCCCTTTTTATTCTTTTATTTTTATGCAAATTGTTTCAATGATTTTTTGCAATTGATTGTTATTGATCTAGGTTTAACTGGAATTTGAGCTTTGACTGGAATTTGGGACCATAGGTTTTGATAAGGATTGTTTTTCATTTATTATTATTTATTTATTTATTTATTAGAAATTTCTTAGAGAGAGAAAGAAGTGGGTCAATCAAAATTTGAATTTTCTTTCCTTCAGCACCTAGGCGCGGCCCTTTTTTTTTTTTTTTTGAAAATTACTTATTTATTATTTTTTTATGAATAGTTTGTACTATATATTAATTCACTGCGCCTGTATACAGTATATATTACTGTGCGTTGTTAGCAGTAGATATTTTGATGGTGACTATTTTGTAGTACACACCTCTACAAGGGGACATGATCCTTATATTTTAGTTGATATATGTTGACAGTGCATTGCAAGAGAGGATATGAGGTTCCTTTGTTCTATTGTTTCTGCAAAATTTAGTTATCAGCTGCCTTTGTTTGGTCTAATAATTCCACTGTTTTGATGTGGACCCCACCTCCATAATGGATAGGTCACGTGAAACCTTTCCTTTTTTTTTTTTTTTGGTGTGCTGATTTGGAGAATTTAATTGTTTCTCGAGAAACTCTCTTATTATTTTTATAAAAGAAAGCAATCCCCCTTTTTGTTGATTTGGGCTTTTAATTTTATCAGTCTTTGATTATTTGGCAGCTGTTTTCTATTTGCTGGGATTTCATTGAGCATCTTATTTTAATTTTTGGCTTCATTTCAGGTAATCAAATTTCTAACAAATTTTATTTTAAATATTTTATTTTTGAGATATTAATTTGTGTAATTTTAAAGACTGTTATACCCTTTTTGAAATCATTATCAGACGAGTTCTCGAATATTGTTACAAAATTTTCTTT
The DNA here is from genome assembly GCA_033060915.1 of Euryodendron excelsum. Lineage (NCBI taxonomy): Eukaryota > Viridiplantae > Streptophyta > Magnoliopsida > Ericales > Pentaphylacaceae > Euryodendron > Euryodendron excelsum. Next base: position 19,229,935 of record CM065377.1, read on the forward strand.
TCATTCGTCTTGAGAAGCCTTTGAGGAAATTTCTCATTTGTCTCGCTTAAGGCCTTCAAGAGTTAAACTTTGTTACCATATTTGCGATCCTTTCTGATTTTGTATTTTACACAAAATACCTTGACATGAGGCTCTTGAGGGATTTCACTATTCATTTATCTTTGAGAGGCCCCTGGAGAAGTTTTTTTCTTCATTCGTCTCCCTTAGGTATTTGAGGAATATTATTCTTCATTTGTCTTGTAGAGGCCTTTGAGGAAGTTTTTCTTCATCCATCTCACTAAGGCTCTAGAGGAATATTACTCTTCATTTGTCTTGTCTTGTAGAGGCCCTTGAGAAAGTTTTTCTTCATTCGTCTCATTTAGATTCTTGAAGAATATTATTCTTCATTTGTCTTGTAGAGGCCCTTGAGGAAGTTTTTTCTTCATCCGTCTCCCTTATGCATTTGAGGAATATTATTCTTCATTTGTCTTGTAGACGCCCTTGAAGAAGTTTTTTTTCTTCATCTGTCTCACTTAGGCTCTTGAGGAATATTATTCTTCATTTGTCTTGTGGAGGCCCATTGAGGAAGTTTTTTCTTTATTCGTCTCCCTTAGGCATTTGAGGAATATTATTCTTCATTTGTCTTGTAGAGGCCTTTGAGGAAGTTTTTCTTCATCCGTCCCACTTAGGCTCTTGAGGAATATTATTCTTCATTCCTCTTGTAGAGGCCCTTGAAGAAGGTTTTTTTTTTTTTCATCCGTCTAACTTAGGCTCTTAGAGGAATATTATTCTTCATTTGTCTTTCAGAGACCTTTGACGAGATTTTACTCTCACTCGTCACTTGTTTGGCCTAATCATTGACAGGTTGAGCTTACCTCTACCTCATGAAAAAGACACTTGAGAACCTTCATCGTGATGTAGAAAACATGCTATACAAGGATGGTCCCAAAATTGCAAGACACCAGCCTATCTCTGCTCTCTTGTCTTCTAGAGAGTTAAAACCATATGTTCCTCTTCACCTGCCACATGGCCTAATGTATGAAGGGATTCGAAAGCGTTGTGATATTAACGAGAAAGGAGAAGTTAAGCATTTTAGTTCATCCTTAGTTTATCTTCTTCGTCTTTTCTCTGATATTGAGAAAAGTCATTCAGTTTCCCCTTCTAGCTTTGGTGTTATGCTCAAGAGGATGAAGAATGAGGGCTTGGAATAGGATAAGTCTTTTAGCATCTGCAGTGCTCCTACTTTCTTCCAAAGTTTGATCTGGCAATATTGGTTGGACGACGTATTTTCTCTTCTTCTGGAATCTTGAAGTAGGTCGGTGTTTATTCGGCAGTTTATCTATCTCGATTTGCTTATGCTAGGGAGGTCAATTTGTTTAAAGGCTTCTTGGAACGATGGTCCCCTGATACCAATAGTTTTCATTCCATTTATGGGGATATTAGAATTTCTTTGGGGGATCTTCATTGCATTAGTGGTCTTCTCATTGTAGGAGAGTTTTATAAAGAGTATACTCCTATAAATGATGTCCTTTATTCCAATGACACATCTTCCATTTGTCGTTCCCTCTTCAACATTTATGTTGTCTTTTCTGAGGCTAAGAAATTCGCTGCTTGGGCTTCTTGTTTCATACATCCCTATGACGAGACATCTTTTGGTTTCTACCGTAAGCCACGTATTCCTGATGGGGTATATCTTGCTGGTTTTTTGGCATGTTGGCTTAGTGGATTTGTATTTTCCCACTTTCTTGGTGAAGTTTGCCCTACCACATATATTATGGCTGGCAAGATGGCTACGGGTGTCAGGTTCAGTCTTGCTGTCCCTGTTCTTGCTTCCCTTTATCATCGTCTCAACAGGATTGCTCGGTCACCTTCTTCTGGGAAAGACAACATACAAGGTCCTTTTCAATACCTTTATGGATGGATTTCCCTTTACTTTCCTAAGGCATATTCTCATGGAGATCCTCGGATCAACTATTCAAACTTTAATGAAGATTTTCTACCCTATTTAGGGTTTATAGGAAATCAATCTACAGCTCAATTTGCTCCATATTCGACACTTGGCTCCTTTTTTAGTCATTCTAGGGAGTTCAACTTTAGAGCTCTTGATCATAAGGGTGAACCACATAGAATCCTTACGATTGATGAAAGAATGACTTCTTTCTAGCATAGCTATTTGATTTCTCTTTATCCTAGAGTATTAACACTTAAGGCCGGCTTATCTTTCCCTACTGAGCCTTATTCTCCTAATTGTTATACTCGTCAATTTGGGTTTGTTCAAGCATGCCCTAAATCTCTTGACCAATCTTGTCGCCAAACATTACAACCTTCTGAATTTTACTATCATTGGTATGAGATGATGTGGCGAGGTACAAGGTCTTTAAGATTGCCTGATTCTAGGGTCCCTATCTCTGTGACAAAGCCCTGTGCTAACTGGTGGACAGCTTCTTCCTTCACCGTGCTTCAATTTATCTACCATCCTAGACCAAAACCTTCAAAGAAAAGGCAAAGGAACAAGTCCAAAGGCCTAGAGAAGAAAGCTAAACAAGGCTTAAGTGAAAAGCATCTTTCCCATATTTCTGGGTCTTTCTTTCCTATAATTCTAGGTCTTTCCCTTTTTTAAAGTCTCCTCCTCGACCTTACAATCATCTTCTCAGCATTTTCGAAGATGTGTAAGGAGGCATACAAAAGGTCATTTATCTTTGAAAGAGTCAATCCTGATGCCAAGACTGATAGCTTGGAGAGTATTTTCCCAGGAATAAGTCAAGTTGCTCATTGTAGGGGAACTCCTTCCAATCCGACGATTGTCGAAATTTCGCTTTTAGACCGGTTTCGAAACTACTTGTCCTCTTTTCTTATGGATAAGGATGAAAAAACCATTCTAGAACTGTTTAAGGACACTGGTCATAAGTTGGATGCATTAGGGCTTATTTGAATAAGGAGTGCAGGACCCCCTCTTTCACCTCCTGTTTATAAATCTTCTACTTCTGCTTTTTTTGGGGATGACACTTGTGTCGATTCTAATATTAAGGGTAGTGGTGAAGATGATGATGAGTTATATGATTATAACGCACTATCTACTCATTCTCCAGATGATACCGCTTCTCATCATTCTTCTAAAGAAGAAGTCCACGTTTCCTTTCAGCAGGCATAATTCACTTATTCTCTTAAGGCTCCTCTTTTTTCAGGTGATTCGGCAATGACTTCAGCCCCGGCTAATCTTTCTTCATTAACACCTGTTATAGGTGCATAGTATTTTCTACATTATTTATTATTCTATATTTGTAACTTGATAACAATATCTTTATTATTGCTATTTCAAATTTCCTTCAAGCTCAACTGCTTATGCCACTTCTGAAGATGTATTGGCCGCTCCCAATCTGAAATCTCCAAGCCATGGTGAGTTATAATATTCTTATGGATCTGTATATATTTCATGAATCTTTACATATATTTTTGTTCCATCTTCCCTTTTAACATAGAATCGCTCTTCAGGTGTTGATTCCATTACCAACTCTACTCTAAGGATGGAGTGTCAACTCCTACATTGCAACCTCTAGACCATGGTGAGTTGCATTCCTTAAGAATCCTCATGTACATTTTTTTCACCTTCCTTTCTAACGTGGGATTGTCCTTTAGGTACATATGGTCTCATAAATGATACTGCGTTAGAAAGCTTGCCTTTTAGACTTGAAAAACCTGTTGGTCTTAATCTTCCAGACATATCAACTCATCAAGGAGTTGTTTCCATTCAAAGTGGCGTAATATTGTCCTTGCAGTCTTTCCCAAATATTGATAGCATGATAGATATTGCCAATGGAATTTTTGTTGTTTTCAAGAGGATGGGCTTAAGTTTTGCTCCATTTTCCGAGAAGGTGAGGACCTTTATCAAGTACTCAATATTATCAACTCGACTGCCCAACTTTCCGTTCCAAAACTCTACTGTTGAAGATTTGGAAGCTCAATACCAAAGCAAGAAACTCCATCTTGACAAAGTGACTGCGCAATATGAAGAAGTATTCTCTCTAGCCACAGAGTCCGATCAACATGTCCCAAAACTGGAAGAGGAAATTTCTCAGACCAAAGAACTTCTTATTAAGCTTGAGACTCAATTACCTTCAAGTAAGACTGAGCATTCTTCCCGTACTAGCCGCTTAACTCAGATTGTCACGGATGTATCTAAATCAGAAAGATTTGTAAAGTACGTTGGATGCCTTAGCTCAATGCAAGACGAAGAACGTGAGTCACGCTGCTGTGAAGCAAGCTTTTGATAGGGCAAATGTTGCCCTAAGCAAATGAATTTTATTACTTCAATTAGATTGGACTCTTTTTTTTTATTAGGATGGATGTAACTTTGAATTTCATCTTTTTTACCTTTTGTTTTGTTTATGGAAATGAATGGGAAATGTGATGATTTTGTTTGTTTTAGCTGTACACAGTTTATACTCTTGCAGGCCAGGAGCGTCCTGAGATTTATCACCTTGGACTTTGGTGAGGTGTTTCAGCAGTTTAGCCACATACTGCACCATTGGTGGGTATTCAAATGAATGTTTTGTTGTATGTTTTAGCCATTCATAGTTTATACTCTCGCGGGCCAAGAGCTTTTTTTTATTTTATTAATTGCCCTAACTTTTGCCTAGTTCGCCCTTTCGGGTTTTCAACCTAACGGGCTTATTATTATTATTTTTATTGCTTTAATTTTTGCCTAGATTGCCTTTTTTTGGTTTTCAATCTAGTAGGGTTGCCCTAACTTTTGCCTAGGCCGCCCTTTAGGGTTTTCAACCTAGCGGGCTCTTTTTTTTTTTTTTTTGAATTAATTTTTTCTTTAAGGATAATATCTCTTTAAGAACCTTGCATTGGTGGGAGGTATAACTATTTCACCATCCATCGTGGTTAACAAGTTGGCTCCATTTGAATAGACCTTCTCAATCACATAAGGACCTTTCCATTTAGGTTCAAGCTTTCCTTTAGTTTGCCGAGTCACAATGATCGGTGTTCGAACCATTAACACTAAGTCTTCTTTCTTGAAACAACAGAGCCTTACTCTTTTGTTGAAGGCATTTGCCATTCTTTGTTGATATATGTCCAAATTTTGTTAGGCAAAAAGCCTTCTTTCATCCAAGGTTTCAAGTTCAACTAATCTTACCATTGCACTTTCATCTTTAGTCAAAGATTCTTGTATCGTGACCCTTAAAGAATGTATTTGAACTTCAAGTGGTAGTATCGCTTCCCCTCCAAACATTAATGAATAGGGTGTGGCTTGAGTTGGAGTTTTGTATGAAGTACGATAAGCCCATAAGGCTTCTTGTAGTTTTTCATGCTAACTTCTTTTATTTCTGTCCACCATTTTCTTGAGTATTTTGCAGAGGGTCTTATTGAATGCTTCTGCCAAACCATTTGCAGGTGCATGATACCGTGATGAATGATTAATCTTTATTTTGCACTTGGAATGCAACTTGTACAATGCATTACTTTTAAATGGTTGTCCATTATCTGTAATGATACTTTTAGGAATTCCGAATCTGTAAATGATGTGAGTTCTAATGAAATCTGCAACAGTTGTAGTTTTTACTTCTTTTAAGGCTACTGTTTCTGCCCGCTTTGAGAAGTAGTATGTCGCTGCCAAGATGTATCGATATCTTGCTGAAGATGGAGGCACAAAAGGCCCAATCACATCCATACCCCAAGCTGTGAATGGCTAAAAGCAAGTTGTGACATGTAGAGGCTCTAGAGGTTGATGGATGAAGTTCCTATGAAATTGGCAAACTTGACATCTTTTTGAATAGTCAATGCGATCAGAGATCATGGTCGACCAATAGTAGCCTAATCGTTTTAGCTGCATGTGCAGCTTTGGGCCACTCTGATGTGCACCACATACTCCCATATGTACTTCTGCCATGACTTCTTGAATTTTCCTTTTGGCTATGCATTGCATGTATATTCCATCCAATGACCTTTTGTAGAGTGCATCGTTCCACAAAATAAACTTAGTGGCATGCCGTCTCACCTCAGCACATTTTGCTTTTTCTTCTAGCAATCTCTCATGTTAGAGATAATTCATAAAGGGCTCCCGCCAATCTTCCCTATCTTCTTTTGTGCAGATTGTCAAGACTAGAGCAACATTTGGGATTTTATTTAAAGGCTGCAAAACTCTTCTCTCTCCTACAGTTATGGTGATTGTCTTATTTTCTGGCAAGGCTAGTGTCGCGGCCAAACCTGCCAAAAAGTCTGCTCGAGTATTCATTCTTCTTTTGACATGAAAAATGTGCACTTTTCTGAATTGTGAAAGTAGTTGATCAGCCCTCTCATGGTAAGGAGTGAGACTTGCCTTTTTCACTATATATTATTCACGTAATTGCTTTATTACTAACTTAGAATTCCCATATATGGTGAGTTCTTCAACAGGAATTTGTAGTGCTAGTTCCAGTCCAACAATTATAGATTCATATTTTGCCTCATTATTAGAGCATCCTTTTGTCAAGGAGAAAGAGTGAGGAACTACTACGTTGTATGGTGTCACAAACATAATGCCAACCCCTGATTTATTGTTTTTGGGATTCTCTTGTTTCTTACCATCGGGGCTTCTTGAAGCTCCATAAAAATACATTTCTCATCCTTTTTGTACTTCTATCTGCATCACTTCTTCATTTGGTAGATCAGTGGAAAGAGGTCAGTCATCAAGAATAGGGTGTGCCGCTAAGAAATCTGCTAGGGCTTGCCCTTTTATAGCTTTTTGGAACACATATTTAATTGAGAATTGTTGAAGAAGAACAACCCATTTTGTAATTTTTCCCGAAAGAACTGGTTGTAAAAGTATATATTTCAAAGGGTCAACCTTAGATATTAATTTGACTTTATGTTCCGAGACATAGTGTTTCAACTTCTGCAATGCAAATACCAAAGCTAGACATGTTTTTTCAATTGGGGAATAGTTAACTTCTGCACTAACTAAAGTACGACTTAGATAATACAAGGCATTTTCCTTCCCTTGGTTAGTATGTTGGGCCAAGAGTGCTTTTAATGAGTGTTCAAGAGCTGCAATATATAACAGAAGCAGTTTTCCTTTTATTGGGCTCATGAGCACTGGGGGTTTCATGAGGTATTATTTGATGCTATCGAAGGAAGTTTGGCACGCCTGGTCCCATTCAAAGGGTGCATCTTTCTTCATTAACCTTGAGAATGGTAAACATCGGCTAGCTATATTAGAAATGAATATTCTAATGTAAGTCAATCTTCCTTGTAAGCCTTTTAACTCCCTTAAGTTCCATGGGGGAGGTATTTCAAGAATTGCTTTGATCTTTGTAGGATCAACTTCGATTCCTTTGCTTCGAACCACAAACCCAAGAAATTTTCCTGACGAAATACCAAAAGCATATTTCATCGGGTTCATCTTAAGTTGAAAACGCCTTAAGCATTCAAAAATTCTTCTTAGATCCTTGAGATGGTCTTCCTTTTTCCTTGTTTTGGCAACAATATCATCAACATAACACTCAATAATGTTATGAAGCATATCCTCAAAGATCGAGGTCATGGCTCTTTGATAGGTAGCTTAGCATTTTTCAGACCAAAGGGCATCACTTTATAATAAAAGACTCCTTTTAGAGTTCTGAAGGCTGCCAACTTTTCATCTTCAGGTGCCATTTGGATTTGATTGTATCCTGAATATCCATCCATAGATGACTAGGTCTCATACCCTGTAGTTGCATCTACGAGAAGCTCGATTATGGGTAGAGGAAAATCATCTTGGGGGCATGCTTCATTCAGATCACAAAAGTCAATGCACACCCTGATCTAGTCATTCTTCTTCTTGACTGGTACTATGTTTGCCAACCATGTCGGATATTTCACTTCTCTGATGAATCTAGCTTTGATGAGCTTGTCAACCTCAGCTTTAATTTGGGTTGACAGTTCAGGTCAAGTTCGTCTCTGTGGTTGTTTGACCGGTCGCTTCCCAGGGTATATTGTAAGCTTATGAAACGCAATCCTTGTATCAAGACTAAGCATCTCAATATAGTTCCATGCAAAAATGTCTTGATATTCCCTTAGGAACGAGACATATCTTTAAGCCTCTTATTTAGTCAAGTTTGCACTGGTAAATGTTGGTTTATTTTCACCTTCATCACCGAGGTTTATTTCACAAAGTTTGTCAATGGTAGCTTGTCCTCCTCCTTCCAGCTTTGTCGGTGCAAGACATGCCTCTTCGTCTTCTTCTTCATATAAGTCTCCGGGGACTTTTTCTATATGTTTACCGAAAGCTGATTTTCTATAGAAGGTTCATGATATCCTAGCCCCTTTTTTGTTGAAATGATGGATTTCCCTTGTTGGATGGCCTTTCTTTGAGACTATGTTAACATAGCATCAAACGATGCAACTTTTGTTAAGATTTTTTTAGGATCCAAACCGAGTTTTACCAGCATCTGTGTAGTTTTTGCACTATATTTAGGCTTTACAGCATTAGAGATCTGGTCTTTCATATTTGAAACTTGTTCTGCATCCACCTTTTGTTCAAGATCACATATCGAATGAAATCGAATAGGCTTTGACCCTTTTTCTTTAGGAGGAACTACAAACTTGCTATAGCTGTCAACATATGTGCATTCAGTCTTCCTTAAGGGTAAGATAAATTTATCCTTCAATTCTAAGGTTGGATTTATCGAGATTAAGGCACTTGCCCCCAGCTTTCTTTTAGACTTTGGGATGTATCGAAAAGATTTTGTTGTTGGAGCTTGAGTACCTTTTGTTTTCTTTAGATCTTTTTCTTTCTCTTTCTTTTGTGACGTCCCTGAATAAAATCGAGCATCTGCTTAGTAGGCTTCTACCCCATTGAATGGATCATTGTCGGCTATAATTGTCCCTTCCTTTTTAGATCCCTCTTCAGAAGGTAGTGGATATTTGATGCACTGATGGAAAGTAGAAAGTATTGCATAATGATTATGCACCCAAGGGTGTCCTAGAAGGGCATTGTAAGAGGTATCCACGTCAATCACCAGAAATTCAGTATGCTCCTCAATGTCTCCAAATTTTGTTTGTAACCTAATTTTTCCCATAGGACGTTGTTCATTTTGGTTGAACCCCTGGATCACTAGATGACTTGGTCGCAGGTGTGAAAGTGGGACACGTAACAAGCTTAGGGCCCTTCTTGGTAGAAGGTTCACCACCGATCCTCCATCAACCATGACTCGAGAGACATTGGTGGTGAGGATACACCCAGTGATAAACAACGGACGATTGTGATCCAACATTTCGGCACACATGTCATTATCATCGAATGTAATCATGGACATACATATAGCAGTCCCTTCGAGACCCTTTACTACAGCCTCCTGATGAAAATCCTCAGGCCTTGATAAGGCATATATCAAAGACTTTTTAAGTTCTAGAGACATTTTTAGGGCGTCATAGACACTTAATAGAGCCGGAATTTTCTTAAAGTGAGCAAGAACATCATACTTTACTTGCTCTTCTTCTTGTAAAACTTCTTCTCGTACAATCGATGTCTGAGGGTCTTGAGCTGTATTAAGTGGTCGCCTTCGATAAGTTAGGTAAGTTTGACATGCTTTGGCAATAACTTTATTTTTATTCTCAACCTCCCTTAACTCATCATTAATTTGGACCATGTTGACAAACCCTGCAGAAGATCGATCATCATCATCAGTCATTTCTCTTCCATCTTGCATTTTGGACACATTTCTCAAATGTTGTGGATCTCGCCTATAGAAACATTAAGATTCTATGAAAGCATTTTTCATCGCTTCCCAACTGGGTACCACAACTCCTTCAAGGGCACAATACTAGTCAAATGAAATTCCGCTAAGGGAAAGGGGAAATTGACATAAGTAGAGCGCTTGATTTTGAGATGTATCCCCACATTGCTTCAAAAAACGTTTAATGTGTTTCTCAGGATTCCCATACTCTTCATATATAGCAAAGTTTGGGAGTTCATATTCTTCTGGAAATGGTGTCTGCTCAACCCATGGAGGGAACAAATCTCTGGGTCTAAAACTTCCCATTTCTCACTGATCAAGGGCGGCTTCAATCTTTTCTTCGATAGTTCCTTCAAAAAAAGAATAAGTTTGGATAGTTGTATGATCTTCATCTTCCCCAGGTTCTAGCATTTCAATTTTTATAGGTCTTGGGGTGTAAAATTTTTCATAGAATCGATCTGCCATTATATCCCAATTAGGGATGGAGTTAGGAGGAAGACTAAAGAACCAATCAGCTGCCCATCCATCCAATGAGAGAACAAATTGTCGTAGAAGCAAAGCTTGGCTCTTTACAGTATTCCCACATTGAGCAAGAAAACGAATTAAATGATGCCTCGAGCAACCAACCCCGTAATATAATGGAAATCGAGGCACTACATATCCTTGTGGGAATGGGACTCTTTCAACCCATTGAGGAAATGGATGCCTAGCAATTTGGTTAGCTTCAATTATATGGTCTTGGGGAGCTCAAGGTTCTTCTTCCTTTAAAGAAATTGTTACTTTTGCTTGATTCCCTCTTTTTCTGGCTTCAATCTTTGCTTTCTCATCATCATTTGGACTGCTACTGATTTGGACTTATCCACTTACAAAATCTACATCAATAGTGATGACATTACAAGGGACATCAAAGTGGTCACTTGACACTTTTACCATCATAAGTTCTCACTGGAGAGGGGTATTGTGAGCTTTTAGGGGAAAAATTAAGTTCCAAATCTTCACAAAGGATCTCGATTTGAGATGGCTTTCTTCGTTTCTCAAAGTGACTCAGTAGTTCATCATCTGATTGGCATTTTAATTTATTATCTTCAAATTATAGTTGTCGTCGCGAATATCTCACGGGCTCTATGTCAGACTTGCACTCTTGATTTTTTTGTTCCGACTCTCTTATATATTCTGGAGTATTCAGATAGTACATTGGTGATACCAAAGAGTACTCTGGTGAAGCTGCCATGAAAAGCCATGAATCTTCTTTTGGAAGGACTGAGGTGTATGTTGGTGATATTGGTTCATGTTTCGGGGAGTCAGGTATACAAATGGGAAATGAAGCATGCCCTCCTTCTTTAGTTTCAGGACATGTTACTTCTTCTTCATCATCGCTTATCACAATGATGGTTAGACAAGGGACTACATCCGCCTTATCTTTCTTTCTCTTGCCAAAATGTGCTTGTAACTCATAAGACTGAAGTTCTGGAGGCAAGAATTCCTCAAATGTGATTGAAAAATGAGGAGGTTGTTCAAGAAGCTCCTCAGGGACCAATTTTTCTCCTTTTCTTTTCTTCTTCTTGGAATCCACCTTCTTTTGATGCTTCCTAGTTTTTGCCTTCAGTGCAGCATTCTATTTCTTTTTCATCTTTTTAACTAATACACAATCCATTCTCTTTCGCCACCATCATTAGTAGTGACAGGGTTAGCTGTTGCTTTTTCTAGAGGGGGAAGAGTGATAACCTTTGAATCAAGGAGTTCTTGGATTTTATCTTTTAAGACAAAACACTCCTTTAATGGATGACTGATCAAACGGTGATATGGGCAATATTTAGGATCATTTGTCTTGCCTACTTCATGCGGTCTTTTTACTTCAGGAAGTGAGATCAGGTCTTGTTCCAGAAGATCTTTAAAGAGGTCTTCTACTAAATCATTCTTGAAAGAATATTTCCTTTCCATCCTTTCCTTCATGCTGACCTTTTTAGCATATCCAGGTTTCTTGGCACCAATTATCATAGGAGCCCTATTCCCAATGACCACAGGAGCTTTATTTTTTGTTTCGACTACAGCTGAGGTTTCAACTTTATCAACCACCCTTGGCCTTTGTCTTTTGCTTAAGTGTAACTCCATATCATGTGCCTTGTTACACAAATCATTGAACCCTTCAAAAGTTTAAGCCATCAAGGTTGCCGATATTTCATGACAGAAGTTGTTTAGGCACATCCTTGTAAGCTCTAACTGGGTGAACTTCTGAGGACATGCAAATGTTAGAGCTCTCCACCTTGCTATGAAGTCAGTGACAGGTTCATTGTCACATTGTTTCGTTTCAATGAGCTCTGGTACTCTAACACGTATCTGTGTGTTGCAAAACTGCTTGAGAAATTCTTTAACCATAAACATCCTAACTTGGAATTGAGCTTTCTGGGAGGTTAGCATACCACGTAAATGCGAATCTTTCAAGGGATTGCACAAACAATTGTTGACAAAGAGCCTCATTTTGTGCTATAAGCCCACATCGTGACAAAAAGTGTGCCACATGTTGTCTCGAGTCACCTGTTTCATCAAACATTTTAAAATCTGGCACAGAAAAGCCAAGTGGGAATGGAATGGCATCCACCCAAGCAAGGTAGGGTTCTGTAATCATCCGAAAGCTTTCATCATCTTTTTCTTTAGCTTTTCTTATTTGTTTCCTTACCATGTCATTAATCATGGCCATAAGCATTGGATTCATACTACTATTTGTAGGGTCTTGAATGCCAAGAAAACAAGGACCATTGCCCCCAGCAAAAGCTAGAGTAATTTGTGTCCCATTTGATGCCCCCTACGCTGTGGGTTGTGTCCCTTATGTGACTGTATCCTTTGAAGATAGAACACTTCCTACACCTTTTGGAGTAGATATCTGAGCTTCGAGAATTTTTATATGCTCCATTATGGTAGCTATTTCTTGTTCTTTCTTTTAAAGTTGGCCTTGTAGAGCCATCGTCCTTTCTTCTAAAAGTTGTTGGTCTGGTCGAAGTTGAGAACTTCCATCTTCTTGTTTGACATCGACCATCATCACTGTAACCTTGTGAATAGTTTCTCTGTCACCTACTCTTCGATTTGTTGATGCAGAAGAGTGTGACGAGGCAAAGTCATCTGATCCATAAAGTGGATTTTCTACTTTGGCAAACTTGTTGAGATTTGGAGTCTCTTGCTGTAGTATTTTATTCTGAGTATCAATTTCTCTACTCATGGATCTTGTCATTGGTCCAAGCCTTAGTATATTTTCTGAAGCAACACTTCTTTTAACCTTCGTTCCCTCTATTGAACCAATTGTTGGTGCTGATATGGTTTGTAAGTCACAGTTGGCAAACTGATCATTGTCCACAGCTTTAAAGGAACCTCTTCCTGATTTTTCTCCTGAGTCTGATCTTTGGGATCCTCCCAATGTAAAGACTGGAGACTCTTTTAAGAGCTCGAATTTTCATTTGCTTCTGCCTTTTTGTGCTTAAGGCTTTTGTTGGTGTAACTAGTTGAGCTCCTACGGGCATTAAGGATAAAATTTCAACCCCGCTTGTCAAGCCTTTTAGTTGGAAGCTCGGTACTGGAGAAGGATCTTTTCTCATAATCTTTTTGCCGATACCTCTTATGATCTCCACATTCTCTTTAGTTGCAGCATTTTGGGCTGCAATCACTACCCTCAATGATTTCTCAGCTCGCTTGAGCAGCTGACTTGCGGCCCATCCTGTTGGGGCAACTGTGGTTGCACCTACTGCAACACTTGAAGCTTCGTAGGCCTTTCTTGCTTTGGTAAAGAAGTTCCTTGTTAGGAATGTGATTCTCACTGCCTTTAGTTCTTTTGCAGCTTTCAAAAGATCTTCAGTCTTTAACTTTACATTCTTTGCTTTTTGAAAAAGATTGTCATTTTCTATAAATATTTTGCAAGTCAACCCTAATGAGGGGACATGCACACATATAGTACGAGCCATCTTGGATTGGATGACAAACACAGAGGTTGTGGCGTGAGTTAACCCTGAGGGGACTGGCACACATGTAGTACGAACCACCCTAGATTGGATAATAGGCACAAAGGTTGTGGCGTGAATCAACCCTGTTAAAGGGACCGACACACATGTAGTATGAGCCACCCTAGATTGGATGACAGGCACGGAGGTTGTGTCGTGAGTTAACCTCGTTGAGGGGACCGGCACACATGTGGTATGAGCCACCCTAGATTGGATGACAGGCACAGAGGTTGTGTCGTGAATCAACCCTGTTAAGGGGACTGGCACACATATAGTATGAGCCACCCTAGATTAGATAACAGGCATAGAGGTTGTGGCGTGAGACGCCTTTGAGACAACAGAGAGCCTCACTAGCTTTGAAGCCTTTTGTGTGACAGGAGTTGGGGCAAGAAGGACATCCTTACAAGACCTTCCTTCCTGTGCAACATCAACATTCCTATAGATCCAAGAAGCTTTGTTAGAATGAAGCAAAAAAACTTTATATATATATTTTTTGGTTTGTATTCTTTAAAAGATGGGAGGGAAAACAGGTCCCACTGGGCGTGCCAGAAATTTGTTGACACAAATTTCAAACCCAAAAAGTTTGGGTATGGATTTCAAATTTGTATTCACAAAGTCCATTGTGTAGTGTTCACAGTGTTGATTATTTATTTTGTGGACTCCTATTTCCAATCAAGACCTCCGATTAATAAAGAACAATAAAACCAAAAGAAAGAAATCAGTGAAGAAGATCTTTATTGAATTTATAGGTTTTGAAACCTTGTTTACAAAATATACGGGGTCAAACCGCTTTACAAATAACATAAGGATTGGAACCCTTTACTTATAGATCACCATTTGTGGAATTCTTCAAATACTTGATGGTCGAATCCTTTGTCTTCAACTGCCCTTCAACCTTTATAAGCCTCGAAGTATTTCTGATTCTCTAAGACCCGTTCCTTCTCTTTCTATGTCTTTCCTTGTCGAATTTTCTAAGTTCAAAGTTTGAGCAGTGTCCAAAGTCTGAAGTTTCAAACGTCCCCTCTTTCGAATGACGACCCTCTTATTTATAGAGAGTCTTTTGGATGAGGTTGCTTATCTTTTCTTTGAATTTGAATTTAGGATATTTATCGTCATCCTCAATCTAAACCAAAGATATCTTCTGCCAAAATTTAAATATATTGTCATCCTTGTTTGAATTTTGAATTCAAGCTGCCGATGCTCTGATGTCACAAGCTTCACATGGGCTTTATACGTGTCACCTTCTAATTTGATCTTTGACCTTTGACCTCCTCAACTCTTATTTGGTTGAAATTTGTGTGCCAACACGTGTTGTTGGTGGCCTTAGAGTTTCATTTTGAGTCTTTAGAGAGCTTGTGGTTG
Organism: Euryodendron excelsum; assembly: GCA_033060915.1. NCBI lineage: Eukaryota > Viridiplantae > Streptophyta > Magnoliopsida > Ericales > Pentaphylacaceae > Euryodendron > Euryodendron excelsum. Next base: position 19,244,963 of record CM065377.1, read on the forward strand.
TGTTGGGATGGCATGGGAAGCTTTGGAGTCAAGTTGGGAGATTGTATTTTCGAGCCACATGGGGCTCTGGGCGTCAGGATGAAGGTTGTGACCGTCTTGACGGTAAGCTCAGTAGTGTTATTTTGTTCTCGGGTCGTTTGTTGCGCCCCGAGTTTGTCTTATAGACTACGAGAAGCTCATTAATGTTATTTTATTCTTGGGTTGTCTGTCGCGTCCAGATTTTATCTTACAGACTACGAGTAACCCATTAGTGTTATTTTGTTCTTGGGTCGTTTGTCGCGCCCCGATTTTGTCTTATAGACTAGAGTTGATATGGGTTTGGTTTTTTCCTTGGTATAGGTTCGATGATCCAGAAGTTCAGAGAGACATGAAGTTGTTACCTTACAAGATAGTGAACAAAGATGGGAAGCCTTATATACAGGTGAAGGTCAAGGATGGTGAGATAAAAGTGTTCAGCCCTGAGGAAATCAGTGCTATGATATTGGGGAAGATGAAGGACACAGCCGAATCATACCTGGGAAAGAAAATTAAAGACGTCGTGGTAACCGTTCCAGGTAGGACCAAAATTCGAGCTATTTTGTTGCTATCTTTCTATATAATATATATACATAATATTTATGCAGTGTCAATTTTTTGGCATATCTGTATGCCGTGATGTCCCTGTCCGTGCTTTTTTAGGATATGACGAACCAATAGATAGATATATTGTGCTCCAGTTTATATAGATTCACATGTTTTCTATATGGTGTTCACATTGTAAAACATAGAAATAGATTGTAATTGGTTCATTATTTTCAATCCAATAATGGAGTTTATTGGAGATTTTGTCTGTAAATTGCATACTTACATGGGTCTCTTATGTTCTTTGTTTTAGCTTATTTCAATGATGCACAGAGGCAGGGGCAGGCCACCAAGGATGCAGGCATAATTGCTGGGCTAAACGTTGCTCGGATAATTAATGAGCCGACTGCTGCAGCAATTGCCTATGGTTTGGACAAGAAAGGAGAGAAGAACATTCTAGTTTATGACCTTGGTGGTGGTACATTTGATGTTAGCATCTTGACCATTGACAATGGTGTGTTTGAGTTTCTTTCCACCAGTGAGGACACTCACTTGGGAGGAGAAGACTTTGATCACAGAGTGATGGACTATTTCATCAAGCTGATAAAGAAATACAACAAAGATATTAGCGAAGATAATAAGGCACTTGGAAATCTCCAAAAGGAATGCGAGAGAGCGAAGAGAGCACTGAGCAGCCAACACCAAACCCGAGTTGAAATCAGTCGCTTGTTGTTGGTATCGACTTTTTAGAGCCATTGACAAGGGCAAGATTTGAAAAACTTAACATGGACTTGTTTAAGAAGACATTGGGGCCAGTGAAGAAGGCTTTGGAGGATGCTGGTTTGAAGAAGTCGGATATTAACGAAATTGTGCTGGTTGGAGGGAGTACTCGTATTCCTAAGGTGCAACAGTTCTTACAGGATTTCTTCGATGGCAAAGAACCCTGCAAAGGTGTGAATCCAGACGAAGCTGTTGCCTATGGTGTTGCAGTTCAAGGAGGAATCCTCAACCGAGAAGGCGGGGAAGAAACTGAAGGTAATGGTTTTGGCACTTGTATTGACTTTCTTCTGCTCAATATATCTTGTAAAATTTTCTGAGAATATTTTCAAACTACAGACATTCTTTTGCTTGATGTTGCTCCGTTGAGTTTGGGCATCGAAACGGTTGGTGGGGTCATAACAAAACTGATCCCAAGGAACACTGTTATCCCAACCAGGAAATCTCAGGTCTTCACAACCTACCAAGACCAGCAACCAACAGTATCGATAAAGGTATAAAGCACAAAGTTGAATTTTTGAGAGACAGCTGAATTTTTTAGACACAAGCCTCTTTTTTCATTTTAAACACATTTGTTTTTTGAACTTTCTTGCAAAACTTTCAGGTCTATGAAGGTGAAAGAAGCTTGACAAAGGATTGTCGCTAGCTTGGAAATTCGAACTCTCAGGCATTCCACCGGCTCCAAGGTAAGTTTAAGAGGTCGATAAGTCTCCAACATGGCGATAGATTATTTCGTGTCCCCTACCGTAGGACCATTGTTGCTAGTTTAGGCTCTTGCCACGAAAGACCTTACATGTCGATAGTTTATTTCACGTCCCCCATCCAAGGACTATCGGGCTAGATTAAAGTCTTGCCACGAAAAGACCTTGAGTTAGAGTTTTACGTTAGGATCTTACATCTACTTTATGTGAACGCTCTAGTCCGTAGGTTATAATTCATATCGTAGGTAAGGTTAGTATATAATTCAAAACATGACATTCATACCTAAACGTAATCATTGATGCATTAAATAATGGAAAGAAATGCATGAAACATAATTGAACTTAGCATTGATGCATTGAAAGTGTATGGAAAACATTCATGATATAGAGGTGAATTTAAAACATTTGAAAATTAATAGAGTTTTACTCATGGCATATCATTACTCACCTCTCTCCGATAGAACGGGTGCTAAACAAGGTGTTCCTACACAAAATGCACATGAAAGTATAGAAACATCAATACAAGACTATAAGGCAAAGCAATAGCACGTAAGCTAAGTCTAAACACATAAATCCCTCAACCCCGACTCAACAACACCTCACTAATACAACGGAAGAACGAGGCTAAACTCGAAGACAAAGCCCCAATGTAAAACAAGAACATAAGGTTGAGGTTTGAACATGAAAGCCGGGACATCGACTCCTTTATTGCATCTCAACCACTTCTCAAGGAAGAGTTCACTCTCTAGGTTAATTCCATTTGAAAATAGGCTTAAAGGGCTTTAATTTGATAGGTCATGGGCCAAAAACACATTTCGGGTGAAGAATTATGTCCCATATAAAATGGACTAAAATTTCAGAAGAAGAATGTTACTGATAGAATTTTAAGTTAACTTCATAATTCAATATCTCTCAATCTATAAGGAATTAGAGTACATGTTTTACTAAACAGTGTTAGAGTTGAGAAAGCGAAACCGGGAACTGGACAAAAGGGTCGATTTTGAGGTAGAAGAGTTGACTCCTGACCTAAAAACCCAAATTTCAACCAAAAAAATTCCCAAACCTCACTCAAACCAAAACTAAACTTCATTAAACGTTTCCCAAATTCCTCAAATGCTTCTAGGGAATAAAGATTAACCCAAAAAGACCACAATAACTCAAAATGAAACACTTTAAACAAGTAAATCGAAGGGATCTAGGGTTTTAGGAACCCAAGCCCTAACTTGCATAAGTTGGAGATTTCAATCCCAAACTCTCAAATCTTTCAATGGGGCTTACAATACTCTAGATTCAATCAATTCGAGACTCAAAGAAGTCACTTAGAACAACCCAACATCACCACCCACCAAGATAGATACATACACATATCCAATTTATAGAAGGAAATGGAGTCTTACCTTTCTTTAAGCTTGCCCAAGTCCTTCAATGGCTTTCATTGGCTTGGGTGGAGACTCTCTAAGCTCCCTCCTCTTTCGTTCTTCCCTTTCCTCTTTCTCTTCTCCTCTTCTCCCTCTCTTCTCTCTCTCAACCGGTTATGTGAGTATGACTGAGTGTATGTGTGTGTGTATGTATATGTGTATATAAGGATGATACACATGGGAATAATCCCATGTGTTTCACCCCATAAGCTTAAGTTACAACATAAACTCCCATTGGTCACTTTTGACTCAAATGAGGCAATAATTAACATTAAACAATGCAAATACTAGAAATTCTCATTAATATAAATAAATAGAGGTTCGAGATTGTAAGCACTCCATTTTTGACCGCTCGACAGTCTACACTCCGTCCAAACTTGTTTTCAAGTCATTTTGGGCATATTCCAATTGAAACCAATTCTCTAGGTCCAAATTCCGTCTTTCCATCGCTTCGCGGGCCTGTCAGGCCCAAATAGAGGCAAAATGACCAAAATGCCCTTAGGGGCATTGTCCTTTCTTATTTCAATTCCAATCCCTCTCTCGAGACAGTTTATTCCTCGAGACGGTCCGAGTAGCAAAACTACTCACAAAACCGTTAGAGTAGCGGAAATACTCACAAAACCGTTAGAGTGGCGGAAACACTCAAAACCCAGGCACGTCTCTTCGGAGACGGTAAGACCCCTTTCCAATCCCTTTCTCGAGACAGTTTATTCCTTGAGACGGTTCCAATCCAGGCACGTCTCTTCAGAGATGGTAAGACCCCTTTCCAATCCCTCTCTCGAGACAGTTTATTCCTCAAGACGGTCCGAGTAGCAAAACTACTCACAAAACCCTTAGAGTAGCGGAAATACTCACAAAACCGTTAGAGTAGCGGAAATACTCACAGAACCGTTAGAGTAGCGGAAATACTCACAAATTATCAACCCCGTCCGAGTAGTGGAAATACTCAACCCCGTCCGAGTATCGAAAATACTCACAAATCATCAACCCCGTCCGAGTGGCGGAAATACTCAACCCCGTCCGAGTAGCGAAAATACTCACACCATTAAAGTGGTGGAAACACTCAAAACCTAGGTCAACATCAGTGGCTGTTAGCCCACTTCGGTGAAAAATGACCAAATTATCCTTAGGACCTTTTTCGAGACTTTCCGGTCAAGATGACCATTTTGCCCCTAGGCATCCGGATGCCCCGGGAACCATACCGGCTCTGGGTATCAAACCGGTAACCCTCTGAGTTTGCTTTTTATAGTGCTCTCAACCTTCCCTTCTCTTTCCGGTTCATTCCGAGTAAGTTTCGGCCAACCCGGTACAAAATGACCGTTTTGCCCTTGGAGGGCCGGTCTCCTTCTTCAACCACACCGGCTCTGGGTATCAAACCGGTAATGACCCGAGAATACTTTTTATAGTGTTCTCAACCTTCCTTTACCTTTTCGGACCATTCCGGGTCAGTTCCGGCAAACCCGGTACAAAATGACAATTTTGCCCCTAGTGGGCCGGTCTCCTTTTCCAACCACGCCGGCCCTGGGAATCAAACCGGAAACCTCTGGGAACATCCTGAATAATGTTTCCAGATCCCAAGTCTTCTTCCGGGACAGTCTGAGTCTGTCCCGGTAGTTTTCCGGTCCGGTTGACCGTTTTGCCCCTAAAGGCTCGGTCAACCTTTTCGACACATCTTATCCTCACTTTTCGAGTCAAATACCTCTAGGACACTATTTTAAGTGTTCCTGCTCCCTTCCGGCCTTCCGGGTCATCCCCGGCTCCTTCAAATCATTCCCGGACTTTCCAGAGTCATTCCTAGTGAAGCTAGGCTAAAGTTTACATGGTAGTCACTAGTACAGACGCCCAAATCTAGTCAAAGATACGTTGCTTGCCGACCTTAATTGTTTCCTAAATGGCTGGCGCCACTAGTAGTGGTGTCAAGCCAAAAAATGGCCTGGTGCCACTCCTAGTGGCGCTAGTGTATAATTTGGCCTGGCGCCACTGCAACAGGCGCCAGGTTTGTCTTCCCTCTACAAATACAGAGTCTCGTTCAACGTGAAAAGGGTCTAAAAACTTAACTTAAGAATCTCATATTTCGATATACAGAGCTCGAGCACCTCCAAAACCCTAGCCTCCCTAGGTTTTCCCAAACCCTAGCCACTATACACAAACCCTAGCCTCCTATACACTCATACACTCCCCCATACACTCATACACTAGCATTCAACCACTCTCTGAAGACTTGAAGAGCTGCCATCCAAAGCTTAAAGACAACCCTTGAAGACTGAAGGTGAAGATCGAGACGAAGACCGAAGACTGCACGGCGCGCAAAATAAACAAGATACAAGGTAGGCTTCCTATTTAAATTTCCGCACTTTCCCCCTCTCTCTTCTCTCTCCAACCCACTTGGGTTTTCTCTATTTTAATCCCCCATCTCTTTCCCCTCCTTTCTTTGCATGCTTGAAACAAGGGGATTCCCGGTCCATGTGTAGGATTGGACTATTGAAAAGTCACCGTGTCGGGGGCTTTCTTCTAGTCTAACCAAAGACCACGTGGGTCCGGCCCCCTTGATTATGTGGTGAAGCCTTAGCCTTGTATGTTCACGACCCCCAAATTGCATTGTGCATATCATAGTCTTGCATCTTCCAAAAACCGCTTTCAAAGTTGTTTTTCAAAATTCTTTTTCAAACTTGTTTTCAAAATTGCATCAAAATCTCTTTTTCAAAAACATGTTTTCAAAACCACAATTCTAGGGTGATTCTAGCCTTTCCATGGCTAGGGTTGCTTTAGGAAAGTGTTACATTAAAAGTGACCTTTTTGGTCTATATTTTCAAACCTTATTGTTTTCAAAACCACTTTCTTAAAGTAGTTCTAGCCCTCTTATGGCTAGAATCGCTTTAGGAAAGTGAGATGTTTTCATACTTTCCAAATAACTCTCTCTTCAAAAATCTCTTCCTAAAAATCTTTTTTTCAACATACTTTCCTAAAACTCTTCTCTCCAAAATTGTTTTCAAAAACTCCCCTCCAAAATCTATTTTTCAAAACACCCTTTTTCAATTCCTCTCCAAAATATTTTCCTCAAATTTCACTTTCTAAAAACACTCCCTAGATTCACCTTCCTAAAAACTCTCCCCAAAAACCTTTCTAAAAAACTCTCTTTCCAAAATCTTCCTTCTAGAAACTCCCCTCTAGGATTTTTCCTCCCAAAACCTATGTTTCCAAAAAGACACTTTCCAAAACTCTTTCTTCTAGGAGGGTGAGTTCTAACGAGAGAGTACAGCATTTTTCCCGCTTGGGTGAGTATTCCTCGAGTGCGAAAAATCTGGGCGCGATAGCTGGCGACTCCGCTGAGGATATTTAGAGGGTTAGGCCGTAGTCATGTTTCTTTACCCTTTACCCATGTAGAGTCTTCAATTAACTTGGTTCAATCCTATTCACTTTAAATTTTCAAAACTAAATTTTCAAAATTGTTTTCAAAAAAAAAAAATGCATTTATTCATATTATCCTATATTCTGTTTGTCATCCACATACTAACACTTGCATTTTTGTTTTGTAGGTACGCTTTATGTTTAAATTTTATTAACTGCTTTGCTTGAATGTGATGTACAGGATGAATGGGAGTTGTTAGGCCCTTTCCTCCACTTTTAAAAAATCACACACACACTGCATGTGCACTTGCATTCTGCATACTTGCATACCCTGATATGTCCTTTCTAGTTAGAAATGGGGAACGGTATATTGGTTGTGGGCAAGATGCTGTGTCAGTTTCTTTGCCTACGGCCTCTTGATGGTTCCCCCGCTCGGATCACCAACCGATCATGGCACCACCTCAGGGAGTGGGCCTAGGTTTGAAGATCCGGGGACCGAGCCTTTTTAGGACGCATTAGTCAACCCTCAACCTCATACTCATATAGACACCATGCATAGCCGAACCTCTGCCGGATTTAGGACACGAGCACCGTTTTCAAAATCACGGAGGAAAGGGCGACTGCTCTTACTTTCATTTATACTTGTCTATTCCTGCTGTTATAATGCTTGTATTTATACTGTTATAATGCCTGTCTAACTGTTCATGCATGCATGTTTACTTTGATTGTACCTTCTCTCTTTATACTCTTTGCATATTCATGTTCATGCATTCAATATCCCATGACAAGACAAGAGTTCCAAGTAACTCAAGTCACTGCATTCTCATGCATATGATCAACCCATTGAGAGTGACACCAACGTTACTCTCCTTTGCATTGAACCTACCCAAACCCTAAGGGTTCCCGTGTAACCCTAAGGACTCATTGCATGCATCCCAATCCATTTCATAAGAGGGGCCCCAATCCCTCTATGCTCACGGAGATAGGGTTGCCAATAAGACAAGGGGCAGTCAATCAACAAGGTCTCTCAGCGACCTCCTCGACATCAAATCCAAGGAAGGCGAATCCGAAGACTCAAGAGTAGTTTAGGGTTTCCCTTTTGTAAAAGTAGATAGGTGGAAGTCCAAAGGAAAATGTTCCCCCTCCCCCTATTAAAATGTATTTCAATTCTTTTGTATCTTAGACTCAAAATTTAATGTACTTCTTTATTTTATGAATGAATGCATGAATGGCCAAGGGTTCCTCCCTGACGGTAAGGTGTCTGCATGCAGGGGCAAACCCCCATCTCCAAAAGTGAGCCAATACATCATGTGTAGTCTCCCTCTCAAGCAGGGGCAACCCTAGGACATGCATTGTATAAAATTCTCTAAAAACCAAAAACTAACTTATGACTTGTGTTTTTGTCTTTATCTTTTTTTCTTTTTTTCTTTTTATTTCTATTTACAGAAGTCACCTTGCACTGAGTCAACATTGCTCCCAAGAAAGCGCAACATCCACCTAGGGATCCTATTATCACTTGGCACAAAGCATCACTGATGGCCGCTAACCCCGAAGAATCCTCTCAAGTCTCTCGAGAGGAAGTTAATGAAATGAGGACTAAGATGGATGAGATGCTCAAACTCATTCAAACTTTGGCCATGAAGGATGCTACTGCAGTCCCGTCATCATCAACAACTTCATCTAAAGATCTTAAACCCGCTAATCCGAGGATCTTGCTTCAGTCTGACAATGCTGGGAAAACCAAAGAAGATGCCAAAAGGGTCAATACTGAAAAAGAGGAGACCATACTGCTTTCACCTGTTACGAAGAAGGCCCCTCTAGACCCCCTCAGTCTAAAAATCCAAGGGTTGGAGGATTCGTTGCGAAGTCTCCATGGCCATGATGCTTACGGATTCACCTCTTATGATGAGCTATGTTTCTTCCCTAACCACCCGAGGCCTGTTAAGTTTAAAATGCCTGACTTCCAGAAGTACGACGGTACCGGTAACCCTGTTGCTCATCTTCGTCTATATGCTGGAGCACTAAGTGGACATGGCAACGACCTGAAGCTCCTTATGCAGTTATTCCAACACAGCCTCACCGGGTCAGCTCTACAATGGTTCGCTCGTCTGGACTTAAGAAAGATCACAACCTGGATGGAGTTAGTCAATGCATTCAAAGCCCAATACCGTCACAACATCGATCTCACTTTCGATCGCTGGTCCTTGATGACGATGAGCAAGGGTGAGAAGGAGAATTTTAAAGCATACGCCCTAAGATGGAGGGAGGCCGCTGCACAAGTTAATCCCCTATTGGAAGAAAAAGAGTATGTACAACTATTTATACATACTTTTCAAGGTATATTCTATGAGAAACTCTGCACAAGCGTGGGAAAAAGCTTCTCCGAACTCATCATGCAGGGGGAAATGATAGAAAACGGCCTCAAGACAGGAAGAATCACAGATCCCTATGCCAAGACTGGAGAAAATACCACTAACATAGCCAAGAAGGTGGCTACTACAAGGGGCACAATCAGGAAGGAAAGTGAAGTGTCTGCTATTCTGCCTAGCCAACCACCTCAATACCGACCTCTGCTACAATCACCCCCAGCACTGCCCTTGCCCACCTTGACCATGCCTGCTCCAACCCCAAACTATGGTCCCGCTGGGGCACAACCCAACTTCAATAGACCTGCTCGACGTATCCGCACCTTCGATGCCTTAGCCTGGACCCAAACCGAGGCCTACCATAGCCTTCTAAAGAACAATATCTTGAAGCCCATCCCTGCTCGCCCGTTGCCAAGCCCTCTGCCCCCGACCTTTAATGCCGCTCTTACATGTGAATATCATTCAGGTGGCCAGGGGCATGACACGAAAGCTGCTTTGCTCTCAAGCACAAGATCCAAGACCTGATCGACAATAAGACCATCGATTTGCAGCCGATAAAACCTGCTCCCACTCCCAATGTGACTGCTAACCCTCTGCCAGATCACATCGTCAATATGATACTAGTAGAAATGGAAGGCGAGGGAGTGTTTGACGAGCCTGAGGCCGAGGACTATGAGGACGATTGGGAGATGGAGGAAGAAGTTGACTGGGAGGAGAATCTCCCATTATGCCCAATCTATCTCCATAACCCCGATGAAGTGCCTGATGCTTCAGACTGGCCCATTGAGGAGCCAATGTTCCTGGAAGATGAGACTACTGAAAACGTGGTTGGTGATGGATGGGGTGCTGAGTTTCTACATCCGAAATACGCCGCGGCTGAACGTCATTTGCTAGAGAGTCGTTGGCCCACGAATGAGGACAACTATGAAGAAATGAGCTGGAGGATAGAGAAGCCAAGAGCACAAGCAAAGCCATTCGAATTGGAAGGGGGTGAGCTGGTCACCCTATTTACAGAAGAACCCGCTATACAAAACAAGAGGAAGGCTGACAACCGCATCAACAGTGTCAACACCTGTGGAGCTCTAGGGGAAGCCTTTGCTTATCTCGCCTTGGCAGAGGATCCAGGTCGCGAATTAATGGGTTTCTTGCTCAAGCGTACAAGAGTGAGGTGGTTTCACCCACTTTCTTTCTATCCCTTTTACTTCTTGTTTTTAATTAATGCTTACATTTTCTTATTGCTAAAGAACCTTATGCTTTTCATAAAAATAATAATAATAATCAAATGACAGTCTTTTATTCCATTGCTGTTGTCTTGTCTTTCCTGGGAATAGTGACTACTTTCTACGCAAGGGGCATGGTTTGTCTTATGGAATGATCTAACTTGAAGGGATGATACCATGAGTTAACCACTCGCCAAATGATCAGCCTTCCACAGAGAGAGAGAATAAGGATGAGTGAGAATACTACCCAAAGGCAGCACTTGCAAGACTCTGAGGCTAAGCGATGTGTGGCCAGTTTATCAAGAGGAAGAGGAGCCATCTTTCATTCCCCCACATATAAAGAATAAATAACTGAATAAATAACTAAATGTGCTCATATTCCCTTTGCTTAACCCCTAGTGCCTCGCGGAAAGCAAAAATTTTCTTTGTTAACCCTGATCCAAGACTATCCTCCCTACACTGGGGCAGACAATAGTTGAGAACTCTAGGAGTGGTGTCCACCTCTATCATGCTAGGATAGTGTTGAAAAACTCTATGGATCAAGCAATCTAATTCAAAGTGAAGAGAGGCCCTCATTTCATTTCTCATACAGTCAAAAGCAACCCTTGCCAAACCCGTTGAGCCACTTATCCTTTCTTAACAAAACCCCAACTTAGGGATCACTGCCCACACTGGGTATATTGAACTTCCAAGGAAAAGATTTAAAGGGAAAGGGTTAAAGAATTGTTTCATTTCATAAAAGAAAAGAAAAGAAATAGAAAGGAAAAGCAAAAGAAAGGAGTTGCCAAAGGGCAAGAGGCCAAAAAAAAAAAAAAAAAGAAAACCATGATTCCAAAGAAAGGCCTGAAGAAAATCGTGATTGAGTTAACTTCAAAGGCGCAGAAAAGAAAATCATGTTTATCTCAAGAAGTACATGGAAAGGGTGAAAGAACAAGGTTATTTTCACCCTGAGAAATATATGGCCAAAAGCGAGAAGGAAATTTAAAGGTGATCCTAGGTTACAAGGAAACCCAGTAGAAACAATAGGTTTGAGCCTTTACCCTTTCTTGCAAAACCCTGAAACCATGGCCTACATTACAACCCTATTAAAGTCCACTCTGATTGAAAATAGATTGCTTGATCTAAATGAGTTAGATACGCTGCCAAAGCTTTATAAATAAAAAATAAAAATAAAAATAAAAATAAAAAAAAAAGATGCTAATTCTACTGAAAAACGGCACCCTTTGTCATTCTATTAACATATTTCTAACTTGTGCATATGTTAAAAAAAAAAAAAAAAAATCAGCATGAGCTTTGCATATATCGGACATAACTCCATGTAGAAATAGAAATCACCAATATCAACTCATGTAATAAACATCTAACATCATTATACATCACATGCCTCTGATCATATGTATATGTCTATTTGTGCATCTAAGTACCATAAACATCCGTCCTTATACAAAACTAAGCAAAATAAAACTGTCTAACATCAATACATCTCAGGGACAAGGGGCAAAAGAGGATCAGAGTCTCCACAAGGGGCATCAATCACAGGTCAAAATCAATATCATCTGGATCAAAATCCCCAAAACCCGGCATCGAAGGAGGAGAATAACTACTCGAAGCACCACCATCCTGCAGGGAAGACAGAACCGAAATCAGCTACATACAAAATGATCTAAGCAACAGCAGAGCAAGAAGAAGCAGAGAGAGAATAACATACCCCCCCACCACCCATCTGCGATAACCGAGCCGTCAGGGAAGCTACCTCGGCCTGGTACTGGTCCCGCTCCATCTGGTACCGATCTCTCTGGTGTCTCACAGCAGTAAACTCGACCTGGGGCACATATCCTCCAGCCCGGCGCCACAAGTCAACCACCTCTTGGCCAACAGCATACCCGCCGACTACTACCTCAAATCGGGTGAAGGCACCAACCGAATGGGCCCCGAAGTGCGCGACATAATCCTTATCTGGAGGAAGCAAGAACTCGGCACCTGGCTGGCGCTCCTGGTAGGGGATGGGCACTCCGGCCACCAGGGCTCCAAACATATACTCTGGCGGAGCCCCTGCTGATCGGAACTCCTCATGGAACTGCCGCCAGTGCCGCTCTCCAAGATAGGACTCCCAGGTGTCATCACTGAGAAAAGCAGCTCTCGACAAGGACAATGGGACAAGGTATCGGACTGTCTCGTAATGGACTGATCCAATGAAGGGCCGCCAGGTCACATCCCTCGCCTCAATCAGCTCCAGGTTAGCCCGGAGCGTCACGAAGTCAGTAATCTTCGATCGCTGGGCTACCCGGCCACGAGCCCACCTCAAAGCGCGAGGATAGAGATCATCATCAACAACTGCAGGGTGACGCACCGGCAAGTACTCGTAACTCCACCAGACAAGGAAGGGCCAAAAGCTAGTCATGCTGCCCCAACGAGAAGAAGTCCGAACCCGCATCGATCGAAGATAGCAGCCAAAAGAAAAGGACCCCCAGTCCAACTCAGACAAAGCTCCCAGATCGGCTACTATACTCACCAAACGGCACGGCACGAGTGAGTTGTTGTTGTTGCAGAAGCAGCTAAAGATGATGTACAACACAAGTCGTCGTCTCATGATATCCCGCCTGGCAGGCGATGGCTCAGTAGCAAAAGTACGCTCACCTTGACTAATCCAAGAGACTAGGAAGGCAGAACGCTCAGGCTGAGGCAAATCCAACAGCAAATAGGCCTCGTCCCTGCTGACCGAGTGCAAGGTGATCCGCCGGCTGACAAAGGAGAGTCCTGTAATAATCGCCCAATCTAAAGGAGTGGGGCCTAACTCGAAGCCGACAAAATGGAAGGTCCCAGTCTCCCCGAACCACCGCTCAACCAATGCCAGTACCAAATGTTGGTTCAGGCGGTTAGCTTGTAATCCCATAAAGGCGCCAAACCCGATCTCTGCCAAGAAGGCGCGGTATGATGGGGCAGCCTGCTACATGGTCACAAACACCTGATGAACAGCCCCTCGGAAAGCTGTGTGTACCTGCGGAGGTGGCAAATGCTGTCTGGAATATACACTAGGATGATAGGCCAGATCCCCGAGAGGTGGGACATCTGGTATCTGCAAATCTCCCAAGTCGGCGTCTGTCTGCCTATACCTGGAAGAAGCTCTCCCATAGCCGGTCACCTGGTCCCCAAGGCCCGGTACCTCCTCCTTGACATCAACCTCCTCGGCAAAAGCCTGCTCAACCGGAGGAAAAGGGTCGACAGGTAGTCTACTCCCCTGCCCGCTCTGGCTAGACGAAGATCATTCGATAGAAAGTCGACTACCTCTAGATCGACTAGAGCCGCCAGCAGAATCTGTTCGGGCCGCCTTCCCCGAGCGGCGCCTCCTCTCAGAGCCGTCATCACCTGCATCTGCCATCTTGAAAAGGTAAGCCAAGGTAAGTGATGTTAATATATCATCCATGCAGTTTGAATAACAGTAAAATAAAACAAACAAACAACACAAAACAAATAAACGATTTTGAATAACAAATCAAAAACAAAATTTTTACACATCTTGATTTTTCAACTCCAAATCACGTCTCAAGGGTTCTCTGCCTTTTCCCTTCAAAAAGATTTTATTTCTAAAATTTTAACCAACTCTTTTCATAATTTCTAAAAATTTCGGTAGAGTCCCATTTAAAAATGGCCCCTACAACGCCCATGACATCAACACAAAACACGAAATATGCACCTTCCAACACTACAATCACATGACAATGGCACCCGTGCACACTCTCCAATTTTTCACAATTTTCAAAACTCATGTTTTATTTTTCAAATAAATCAATGGTTTTCAAAAGGCTTCCAAAATTTTTCAAAATCACCTCAAATGTTTTCAAAATATTCTTGCATTTTTCCAAATTTCAAACTTCAAAAATTTCGTCAATTTCTTGAATTTTCTAATTTTTTCTAATTTTCTAAATATTTTTCTATTTTTCAAAAAATCAAAAATTCACCGAGTTTTCAAAAAATCACGAAACTTCATACGGTTGTCAAACACATTTTTCTAAGGCATATTGCACAAAAACATGGCCAGAAAACCCAATATCCATGCTTATAGGAACAACTTTCCTATTCCTGCAGAAAACCCCCTTCACACATTTACATATAATCACTCAAATTCAATCAAACAACCATCAAAATGTAAAAACAACATTACCAAAGTGTTTAAAACATATCAAAACATCAATTTTCACTATTCACATGATTCAAACGAAGTTCTACACATCAAAATCAACAAAATTTGAAAACTCACCTTTTGGAAGTTCTCCGGCGAAATCTTCACTTCCGGCGACTTTTTCGGCGACGTGGACTTCCTCCGGCAATCACCCGTGGTCCCCAAGGAGTGCTCCTTCAATGTCCAAGACGAATTCCTCGCAATGCCTCACAAATTTGCAAAAAACTCTTCAAATCCCGTGGGTGTTCGAACCAGAAATTTTCTGGTTTTTAACCTTAAGCCTGGCGCCACTAGCAGAGGCGCCAGTGCTTTATTACCAAAGGCGCCACTGCTAGTGGCGCCAGTTATAAATTTTGGGCAGCTTTGCCCTTTTTCCCGCCAAAACTTGTTTTCGAAGGCCTTTTTGGTCTGTTATCCGTTTTCGACCCCTGT
Organism: Euryodendron excelsum; assembly: GCA_033060915.1. Lineage (NCBI taxonomy): Eukaryota > Viridiplantae > Streptophyta > Magnoliopsida > Ericales > Pentaphylacaceae > Euryodendron > Euryodendron excelsum. The sequence goes on from CM065377.1 coordinate 19,259,966, forward strand.
TGTCGAAAGATTTCCGGTGTCCGTCCCTCCGACTGCCTCGTGGTCAACATGGGACTCTTACTCTTATCGTTTTCTGTCTTTGACAAGCAAAGACAGAAAAAGAGGGGCAGCTGTAAGCACCCCATTTTTGACCGCTCGGTAGTCTACACTCCGTCCAGACTTGTTTTCAAGTCATTTTGGGCATATTCCAATCGAAACCAATTATCTAGGTCCAAATTCCGTCTTTCCATCGCTTCGCGGGCCTGTCAGGCCCAAATAGAGGCAAAATGACCAAAATGCCCTTAGGGGCATTGTCCATTCTTATTTCAATTCCAATCCCTCTCTCGAGACAGTTAATTCCTCGAGACGGTCCGACTAGCAAAACTACTCACAAAACCGTTAGAGTGGCGGAAACACTCACAAAACCGTTAGAGTAGCGAAAATACTCACAAAACCGTTAAAGTGGCGGAAACACTCAAAACCCAGGCACTTCTCTTCAGAGACGGTAAGACCCCTTTCCAATCCCTCTCTCGAAACAGTTTATTCCTCGAGACGGTTCCAATCTAGGCACGTCTCTTCGGAGACGGTAAGACCCCTTTCCAATCCCTCTCTCGAGACAGTTTATTCCTCGAGACGGTCCGAGTAGCAAAACTACTCACAAAACCCTTAGAGTAGCGGAAATACTCACATAACCGTTAGAGTAGCAGAAATACTCATAGAACCGTTAGAGTAGCGAAAATACTCACAAAACCGTTAAAGTGGCGGAAACACTCAAAACCCAGGCATGTCTCTTCGGAGACGGTAAGACCCCTTTCCAATCCCTCTCTCGAGACAGTTTATTCCTCGAGACGGTTCCAATCCAGGCACATCTCTTCGGAGATGGTAAGACCCCTTTCCAATCCCTCTCTCGAGACAGTTTATTCCTCGAGACGGTCCGAGTAGCAAAACTACTCACAAAACCCTTAGAGTAGCGGAAATACTCACAGAACCATTAGAGTAGCGGAAATACTCATAGAACCGTTAGAGTAGCGGAAATACTCACAGAACCGTTAGAGTAGGAAATACTCACAAATCATCAACCCTGTCCGAGTAGCGAAAATACTCAACCCCGTTCGAGTATCGAAAATACTCACAAATCATCAACCCCGTCCGAGTAGCGGAAATACTCACACCGTTAGAGTGGCGGAAACACTCAAAACCTAGGTCAACATCAGTGGCTGTTAGCCCACTTCGGTGAAAAATGACTAAATTACCCTTAGGACCTTTTTCGAGACTTTCCGGTCAAGATGACCATTTTGCCCCTAGGCATCCGGATGCCCTGGGAACCATACTGGCTCTGGGTATCAAACCGGTAACCCTCTGAGATTGCTTTTTATAGTGTTCTCAACCTTCCCTTCTCTTTCCGGATCATTCCGAGTCTGTTCCGGCCAACCCGGTACAAAATGACCGTTTTGCCCTTGGATGGCCGGTCTCCTTCTTTAACCACGCCGGTACAAAATGGCCAACCCGGTACAAAATGGCCTGGTGCCACTCCTAGTGGCACCAGTGTATAATTTGGCCTGGCGCCACTGCAACAGGCGCCAGGTTTGTCTTCCCTCTATAAATACAGAGCCTCGTTCAACGTGAAAAGGGTCTGAAAACTTAACTAAAGAATCTCATATTTCGATATACAGAGCTCGAGCACCCCCAAAACCCTGGCCTCCCTATGTTTTCCCAAACCCTAGCCACTATACACAAACCCTAGCCTCCTATACACTCATACACTCCCCCATACACTCATAAACTAGCATTCAACCACTCTCTAAAGACTTGAAGAGCTGCCATCCAAAGCTTAAAGACAACCCTTGAAGACTGAAGGTGAAGATCGAGACGAAGACCGAAGACCGAAGACTGCACGGCGCGCAAAATAAACAAGATACAAGGTAGGCTCCCTATTTAAATTTCCACACTTTCCCCCTCTCTCTTCTCTCTCCAACCCACTTGGGTTTTCTCTATTTTAATCCCCCATCTCTTTCCCCCCCTTTCTTTGCATGCTTGAAACAAGGAGATTCCCGGTCCATGTGTAGGATTGGACTATTGGAGAGTCATCGTGTCGGGGGCTTTCTTCTAGTCTAACCAAAGACCACGTGGGTCTGGCCCCCTTGATTATGTGGTAAAGCCTTCGCCTTGTATGTTCACGACCCCCAAATTGCATTGTGCATATCATAGTCTTGCATCTTCCAAAAACCGCTTTCAAAGTTGTTTTTCAAAATTCTTTTTCAAACTTGTTTTCAAAATTGCATCAAAATCTCTTTTTCAAAAACATGTTTTCAAAACCACAATTCTAGGGTGATTCTAGCCTTTCCATGGCTAGGGTTGCTTTAGGAAAGTGTTACATTAAAAGTGACCTTTTTGGTCTATATTTTCAAACCTTATTGTTTTCAAAACCACTTTCTTAAAATAGTTCTAGCCCTCTTATGGCTAGAATCGCTTTAGGAAAGTGAGATGTTTTCATACTTTCCAAATAACTCTCTCTTCAAAAATCTCTTCCTAAAAATCTCTTTTTCAACATACTTTCCTAAAACTCTTCTCTCCAAAATTGTTTTCAAAAACTCCCCTCCAAAATCTATTTTTTAAAACCCCCTTTTTCAATTCCTCTCCAAAATCTTTTCCTCAAAATTCACTTTCTAAAAACACTCCCTAGATTCACTTTCCTAAAAACTCTCCCCAAAAACCTTTCTAAAAAACTCTCTTTCCAAAATCTTCCTTCTAGAAACTCCCCTCTAGGATTTTTCCTCCCAAAACCTATGTTTCCAAAAACACACTTTCCAAAACTCTTTCTCTTTAAAATCTCTTTTTTTCAAAAACTCCCTCTTCAAATTCACTTTCCAAAAGTTCCTCCCTAGGATTCCTTTCTAGAAAACCTTCGTTTCCAAAAACGCACTTTCTAAAAATCCCTTTTCCTTAGAGCCCAAGTCAAGCCCTAGAACCCACAATTAGGAAACCCTAAATTTTCTTTCCAAAAACATGGTTTTCAAACTTTGCCCCAAACTTGGGTTTCCAAAATCTTTTGTTTTCTACATCAAAACTATACATGTTTCCAAAACCTCTTTTCTACGACAAAACAATAATTTTCCAAATCTAGGGTTTCTAGAATCTCCCTTTCTAAATCCTATCTTCCCTTTAGGAAACCAAATCCTATCTCCCTGTTTAGAAAACTAGATCCTATCCTCCGTTTTTGAAAACAAAATTAAATCTTTTCTTTTAGAAACCAAACCCAGTCCCTTCCAATCCAAACCTTTCCTAATTCAATTCCTTCCTAAACCATAAGTTTCCTAAACCTAAACTTTAAACATTTTCTTAAGTTTCAAAATCCAGCTCTTTCCTAATTCAAATCATTCCTAAACTTCCACTTTCCTAAACCTTAATTTTCTAAAAACTTGAACATAAAAATCTTTCCTAATTCAACCCTTTCCTAATTCTACCCTCTTTTCAAATCTTAACCTTTCAAACCTAAGTTTTCAAACTCTTCCTAAATTCAAACCTTTTCTAATCTCAAGATTTTCTAAAACTCTAAAACTTTCTAAATCTTAAACTTTCTAAATTTCAAAATTTTCCAAATTCAAAACTTTCTAAATTTGAAACCTTCTTAAGTTAAATCTTTCTAAACCTAAAAACTTTCTAAATTCTAAACTTTCCAAAGCTTCAAAATCTTCTCAAATCTAAAACTTTTCTAAACTCAAAACTTTCTTAAGTTGAACCTTTCTTAATTCAAACATTTCCTAAATCCAATCTTTCCTAAAACTCTTCCAAGTCAAATCTTTCCTAAGTCTCTTTTCTTTCCTAAGTCTAGGTTTTCTTAAACTTTCTCTTTTTCCAAAACAAGTCCAAAATCTATCTTTCCAAAGCAAGTCCAATCTTTTCAATTTCAATTTCCAATCTTCTTTTCTAATTTCAAATCAAATTCAATTTTCAATTCAATCTCTTTCTTCCAATCCAATCTCTCTCTTCAAATCAATCTCTTTTCAATTGGACTCCGGTCTGAACTACGACTGACCTGATTCTCCCAAAGGGATACGTAGGCAACCTCCATAGGTGCGGTCACAATACTTTTCAAACTTTCAATTCCACCCTCATGGGTGCGGTTTTCAAAATCTTTTCAAATCTCAAATTCTAATCTATTTTCAACATTCCAAAATTTCTATTTTCAAACTTCTACTTTCAATTTTCAAACTTTTCAATTTCAATTCTATTTCTTCAAATCTATTTTCAAATCAAATCAATTTCTTTTCAAATCAATTTCTATTTTCCAATTCTCTCATCTTGCACTTGCATATCATGCATCATATTTTTCAAACATTGTTTTTCTAAAGTGAATAGGATTGGATATTTGTTAATTAAAGATTCTCATAGGTGAATCTAGAGTAGATTGACATGTAGGTACCGAAAGGGTGGGGTAGGGTGATAGCTTAGTGCGTCTTCCCTACACGTAACTAACCTCCGAACCTAGAATCACTAATTTCAAAGACCAAAAGGAGTCATTTTTCTAAAAAGGGCTAAATGTTTTCCAAAGGTTGCCAAACAACCTGTTTTCTTTAAAAACCCTCTCTCGAGAAGATATTTTCAAATCGTTTTTCAAAAACCCTAAGTGTAGTTTTCGGACTATGCTTAGTTTTTAGGTGACCTAATTCACCTTAATCAAGTTAGGTGGCGACTCCGAATATTTTTCAAAAGCCCTTTATTCAAATCAATTTTCAATTCAAACCTAGTCGCACTCATTCTTCTAGGAGGGTGAGTTCTAACGAGAGAGTACAACATTTTTCCCGCTTGGGTGAGTATTCCTCGAGTGCGAAAAATCTGGGCACGACCGAGATATCACAGAAACTGCTTCTTCAGATACACCCAATTCGAGATGCCCTTTGTCTGATACAACTTTTCAAGCTTTACCCAAAGTTCCTTTGCCGTAGATATTCCGTGCACATTTGCAAGAACATTATTGGGTAGGCACAGACGTATTGCACTTGCTGCTCTCAAATCCAAATCCTCCCAATCTTCATTACTCATTCTAGATCTGCTCGTGCTAATATCACTGCTACCTTTAGGGATTAGTTTGCCTTTTAACGCCTTGTATAATCCTGATTGAATCAAAACATCTCTCACTTGCACTTGCCACAAGCCAAAATTGATTCACCCATCAAATTTCTCCACATCAAATTGACATGACCTTGATGAATTTTTATCGTAGAAATGAATAATACTCACCAAGTAAGTTCCTAGAAAAGACTCAAATCTTTCCTAGACAAAACTTCAAGATTCTCAGAAAAGATTGGAGAGGTCACACTGGTCCCGCTTAAAATCCAATCTCCTAGACGGAACCTCCTTAGACTGTACATATCCACACTACCTCACCAAAGCTCCACCGCACCAAAAAAAACCTTTAATAATTTCAAGAAAATCTTTTCTGATGTGGAAGATCAGTCAAAACTGCAATCACAGAGCACACTAAGAATTTCAAGAAATAAACAAAATAACTAAACAGGCTCTGATACCACTTGTTGGAAATTTTTAGCCCTCCCAAACACCTCCTTTTTGGAAATAGGAAAGACAGGAATATAAAATAAATAGGAAAAACACAACACAAGGATTTATGTGAAAAACGCCCAAAACAAGATAAAAACCACCAGCCCTAAAGAAAAATACACTATGTGAAAAATTGTTACAATCATACAATTTTTTCCTTCTCACCCTACCGACACCCACTAAGCTATCCCACTAGCTAACCTTTAACTTTCACCTCTTCAAGAATAATTTTACTAAAGTCAAAAGTTACTAGCTAAGTTATTGACTGGTGCACTTAACCAAGAAAACTTAACATTCCTTATATTAAATTTTGCCCCTTGCCTCCCTTCCCACTCCCAACCGATGTGGGATTAGGCAAAGGAGCAAAAGACTAACAAAGGAGGGAGTGTGGTTGGCAATGAGGGTGAGCAGAGGGAGTGGGGGAAGAGTAACATATGGCTGGTAAAATGGGGTTAGTAAATTGCCCATTTTGCGCATAAAATAATTACCACATGCACATTTTCTATCTATTTTTCAAACGAAGTTAGCAGAAAGTTGACATTGCAAAAAATTAAAAGTGTAAGGGGTTAATTGTTAAAAAAATATAAATCTTCTAGTGAAATTGGGTGTAAAATATAAGGGTGCAAATTATAATTTATCCTCAAACAATCCCATGGAGGATGGGAATTTGTAGCCTATGTATACCAAACCCAAGATTGGGTGAAATACCTCTAATTTTATACACTGAATAATTGTCGAAACACACAAATTATGAAGCAATCCTAAAGTCTTAGAACCATCAATCTTTCAACTTTCAATCTCAAAATTGATCAAAACCTTAGTTGATGCACCATGAAGTCTTTACTGTTCCCAATCTCATGCAGATGCATGATTTATTGTGTATAGAATCTAAGCAACCTAGACGCTTTTAGAAACTTCAACACTCCAATTCCTAGAAATTTTCAATCCCCTACTATATTAAAATTTTGTTTCCAAAGTCTAAACGAATAAGAAAATTCCCTAGAGAATGAGTATCAGGTATTGATGTTTCACTTCTTCTATTTAGTCTAGTAGCCCAATCCAAATGCATTCTTTATTTTATTATTTGTCTTCAATGTTTTAACCCTTACTTAGCAATCCCCATTAGCCTGATCTCGAATCTAGAATCCAAAATTTATGTAGCTTCTACTTTCAACTTTTCTCTTTCTAATTAAGTTGATCATCTCACCAGTAAGCCCAAGCTAAAAAGCCTTTTGTATGGCCTTTTTAGTCACTTGATTGTGCTCTAAAAACTAGACCTTTTCTTAGTCATAAACCTAGTCCTAGATATAGGGAAACATAGAAATTATAACTCCCCCAAATTAGTGATTCTGCCGTCTTAAATGTTGCAATCACTCATACCGTAGATGTTACAATATGCCATTTTTGTCCTAATTTTACCTAATTTTTTTGAGATGTGCTAAAAGTAGTTCACGATCTTCTAAGACAATACATATCTTTAGAATCTACCAATTCTTTTATGAAGTCTTGAAACCCTAGATTGACCCATTCTTCATACGTCTTCTCATTTTTCAAAATCTAGTTGGACAATTATATAAAAATGAATATCAAGTGTCAATGTTTTACTTCTATACAACTCTCCAGCGATCTAAAATCTAAATCCTTTCCTTAAAGTTTCAACTTTACAACTCAAAAAATTACAAAGAACCTCGATCAATATACCATGAAATCTCATATGGATTCTTGAGATAATAAAAAAGAAATTTAAACACAAAAAAGTAGATGCTTTTAAATTAACAATACGTTATGAAGTGGTAAAAGACTTCATATTTCCAAAATACAATTGACTATTAAAACAATACGTTATTCTTTTTGTTTCATGTTTTACCGTTACATTAGCAAACCCATTAGCTTGTCCATCTCAAATCTTGAATCCAAAATTTTAGGGATTGGTTATCATTTGTAGCTTCTACTTCCAACTTTTCTCTTTCCAATTATGTTTATTATCATCATTATAGTTCTTCCACTCTACCTAGTAAACTTCAAAAACCATTAAAGGCCCAAATTGAAAACCAAAACACTAATCACAAGGGTAAGGTATCACCAGGTGGCAAGATAGCTCTAAAGCCCCATGCATGAAAAGGATGTTTGAAGATGGGGGTTACCCAAGGTTTGCAGTCTCCGTTTGGTTCCGGTTTCTGTTTTCTATTTTTGTTTTTTGAAATTCGACGGAATTGTGTTGGTAAATTAGTTCCAAAAACTATGTCCTCCGAAACTGCGTTTGGTAAGTCAGCTCCAAAATTTGTGTTTGAAAATTGTTTTAGAAAACACCCTAGTTTTAGGAACTGCTAAAAATGTGTTTTCTGAGTTTTCAGAACTATTTTTAATTGAAAATTAAAAAACGATATAAAAATAATAGTATCTTCGATAATCCCATTTTTTTTGTTTCTGAAAACAAGAAGAACATGATATTCTCAAATTTTTTGTTCCCAAGAACATTAAAAATGAAATTGGAACCAAAACAGGAACCGTAACCAAACAGAGATGCCACCAACCTTTAGGGTCTTGTTTAATTTGTAGGAATTATGGGAAAAAGAAATGGAAGTCCCATTCCATTCTTAGAAGGTGTATGAATGGATTTCTATGGAATCTGATTATTGGGTTTAGGGATTTATTAAATCTTTTCCTTCTTATAATATTTTTATAGTGATTATGATACCCTATTGGTAATCTTGATGTATTTTTTTAACTTGATAGTATTAGTTATTTTCCTATAACATTATTATTGATTTTATCTATAGTGCAATAAAATATCTATAATTTCTTAATATGTGAGACATTCTTAAACTATTTAAAAGTTTTTGGTTACAAATTTTATTTTTAGGTCATTCCCTATCCAATACTAATTTGATGCAAGATAATTTTCATGTAAAACCAATCCCATAGGAAATGAAAATTTGTCTTGTTTATACAACCTAAATGCATGGTTTAAATATCAATTCCATTCTAATTTCCTATGTCACTAAAAATAGATGTCGTGGTCACTTGCTCAAAATTGATTAACTAACCCACCTTAAAACTAGCTCTTACTCACAAACAAATGAAGAGTTCAGATGAGTTGACTTAAAATTTATTTAAAAATAAATAATTTTATAGCTATATATAAGGAAAGAAATTTTAGTATAAAATTACGTAGTTTTAATAAAACTGATAAGATTACATCTAGTCTATGATTATAGAATTGAGAGAATCCAAATCCTACATTGCTCCTAAAATCCGTAACCTGTAGTTTCAACTTTATATCTCAAAAATTACCAAAACCTCAATCAATATACAATGAAGTCTCATGCGTAAGTTCAAATAAGGAAAACTATGTGCTTTTTAGAACCTTTAGCGGTCAAATCTTTTGAAATTAACATTACCTTACGAAGTGGTAGAAGCCTTCATATTTTCAAAATATAATTGACTATAAAATTTCATAGAGATAAATATCAAGTATTGATGTTTTATTTCTTCTTTTGTGATCTAGAGGCTGTATATGAATTCATTATTTTACTCTTTTCCTTCCCTATGTTTTTTTTTTTTTTTTGGTACATAGGAGGGCGAAGCCAAACAAAGAGAAAAACTACAAACTATTCTTGTACCTACTCTAGTTAGGGGCATCAATAGCTAAAGGCTTGAGAGACAAATGGGTTTGCTCGAGTTCCATAATCTGATCCCCACTCTGTCTAACTTTTTGAGCTAGATGATCTGTACAACTCTTAGCTGCCCTCCCCATATGCTGCACTGCAACATCCCAGTTTCTATCCAGAAGCCCACAGATCCGAACAATTCAATTATAGCTAGGGTGGTCACCATTAGCTTTTTCTTCCCTACGTTACCTTTACATGAGTAACCCTTATTAGCTTGCCCATCTCAAATCATGAATCCAAAATTTTAGTATAAGTCTGACCCAGCCCGACCAATGTCCTACCCTAATTATACAACCCAATACTCCTCCAAAGTCACAATTTTATTTGGGCTTAACAAAACTTTTTTAGACTATATCAGTGATTACACTCCAAAAGTGTAAATCATTAGTCCCTAAATAACTTATATTAGTCCAGGTAGTTTAGCATATAGCTTATTTCAGTTACATTATGATCATTATATTATTTTGTGGTTGATTTATAGGTTTGGAGCTTAAAATAAGCAAAATGGAGCTTCGGAGGCAAAAAAGGTCATTTTGACCACGCGCACGGTCTACACTGCTCTGTGCACGGTGAACAGTTCTGCGCACACGAATTTTCAGGTTCAGAAGTTGGAATCAGGCTCTGTGAAAACGTAAATAAGATATAGAGAGCTGATTTCATCGTTGGCAGGTCGTGGGCAGATCGTTCGAAGACCGTGTGCACGGTGAACAGTTTCGTGGCACGGTCGCTAGAGTCTCTGCTATTTTTTAGCCTACAAATTAGATTTTGTACTTAGAATTTGGGGACCTTGGATTCCGCTATTAGATAGAACAATTTTCAGCTACCTTAGGTCATTAGATTAGAGTAATTATATTATAATTCTCTTTCATTTCTCTTGTAATTGTACTCTAGATCTGTTGTAATTTCAATTGTAGTGTTAATTGCAATTAATCTCCATCTCAATTCTTCAAGTCATCATGAATTCAAGTAGCTAATTCTCTAATTTAGGTTCAATTGGATTAATCTATGATTAATTAGCTTAATTAATCTCTATGCTTAGTTTATGTTAATGATGATTAATTATCATAAGTCTGATTAATTATGTTAATTAATGTAAATTAATGGTGGATTAGTGAAGCAATGAGGTGCCACCTAGGTGTATGCTTCACTTAAGTATGGTGTGTGCATAATAAGGCGTGTGCTTCATTTGTTTGCAAGTGTGTGTGTGTGTGTGTGTGTGTGCAATGTATGGCTATAGATACAAAGTGTATCTATAGTTATCTTCAAGTCAAGGGGGGAGAGAGAAGAGATCAACTTGTGTAGAAAAATTGTGTTTGGTGAGAAAGAAATTGAGAGAAAAGAGAAAAGAAAGAAAGAAAGGAAAAAAAGGAATAAAAGAAGTGTAAGGGAAAGATTGTGTGGTCATTTCTTGAGGTGAGAATCTCATGTTGATACTTGTTTCATTATCTATATGTTGATTCTTGCATGTTTATGCCATGCCCACTCCTAATCAGGTGTCATGAACACCATTTTAGGTGAACGTTGATCACACAGATCACTAACTTGTAAGCGAAACCTCCCTATAATCCTAAAGATAAAAATCTTATATATATATCAACCATCAATTAAAACCATAATACAATTCTTTGAATAACTCATACTAATACAAGAGTAAAGATAAACCTAAATACAGATTGCAGACATAATAGCAAAAGCTTCCCGAAACTCTCCAACATCCACACCAACCACTAAAATGAGAGTCATGACCAAGCAACGATAATTACAGTGAACCGGATCATCCCGGTCTTATATGCCAAAATAAACTATGTGGGTGTGAGCTATATAATCGCGTGCTCACAAAGATACTCAAATTCATAATGACTGAATGATAGGTAATCAATAAAGAATCCGTCAATAGATAAACCACCACTGAAATGAAATATCTCTTCATGTGATACAATGTATGATACACCACAAATGTGTGCGCTATTTATGATAATATTAACCCAATATATCGATGACTTGTTATCAAAGAATACCCACCGTGATACCCTATTAGGTTAGTCTATCATGACCACCTTAGGTTAGCCACCACTCGGCTAAACCTCCTCTATACAATGTAAGTTGTGCACACAATGTATGAATTGGATGCAAATATCACCTTATAATCCAGCAATCACCACCAATATAAATAATAAGACATTCAACACAATATGAATAAGAATATCTTATAACCCCACCTACTACCGCTTTATAACCACAATCGAGTCACCTCTTTGGTTGAGTCGAAGTGTTTTGCTCTGCAGCCGAGCTTATAATACACCACCACATCAAACTTGATGAAGTAAATGTTATAATGCATAACCAATGCATGAAATGTGACATATGAAACCCTTTTCGATGTAATGTAAAGTACAAATGTACACAAATACAAATATTTTGATCGTCAAGACAGTCCTAGCATCTTCAAGATAACCAAAAGCAAATTAACGACCTTTATGGAATGTGCCAACTATGACCTATTGTCTGATCGACCAAAGAAGGAAAATTACCTATTAGAGTAGGCAAATTGCCGACCTTAGTCTAGTAGCTTATCGTCAGGACAATAGCAAGGACTGTCCTACTGACTAGAACCCCCTGTGGTTCGACTATATAATCTACTGACTTGACTCCAAAGCTTACCATACTATCCCAACATAACCACAAACTCTCCAAAGATCCAAAATGACATTTTAAGGCCACAATGAAACTCCACACATCAAAACCATGAACAATATGTAAGATTCAAGGCTTCCACTTTGAAACTTTAAATACTTTTCCACATCTCACCTCCAATTCACCATCATGGCATGAAATGACATATAAACATGCAAAAACCACAAAACACAATAAACCAAGCATGAACATGAGAGTCTCACCTCAAGAAATGATCACACAAGCTTTCTCTTGCACTTCCCTCTTTTTTTCCTTCCTTTCTCTCTTTCTCTTTTCTTTTCTCTCACTTTCATTCTCACCCAACACGATTCTCTATACCAGCTCCTCTCTTTCTTCTCTTGATGCAAAGCAAAGATAGATACAACTTGTATCTAATGTACCACATGTCACACATGCACCCTTACTAGCAACAAGCACCCACCTTATGCACACATATCACTTAAGTGAGTCACACACCTAGGTGTCAAGCATACATATGTACACCTAGCACTTCTAGTATTCACATAATTAACATAACTAATCACACTTATGATAATTAATCATGATTACTGTGAGATAAAGATTCTGCAGTCTCCAGACCAGGTTCAGCCCACTATGAATGGTAGTGTCATCTCATAAAGAAGAGACTCCGAATAAACCCACTAAAAAAATGATGGTGTCGACATGAGATCGGCAAAGCCCAACATCTGCCAAGGCATAGCCGACCTGTATGAAAGCAAGCCTAGTGGCTAAAGAACTCCAATATATATATGCTAAAAAATATAATAATCTCCCTATGGCATTTTCTCATTAAATCATGCTAATCAAACCCCTCAATAAGAATAATAACACATTATGCAATTAATCTAAGCATGATGTTAAACAGTATAGGGTTTTACAGTTTATATGTCATTTCATGCCATGGTGATGGATTGGAGGTGGAGTGTGGAGGAATGTTTAGGGTTTTCAAGAGAAAGTCTTGATTCTTGTATATTGTGCATGTATTATGTGTCATGTTGTTGACACAAATTTCAAAACCAGAAAGTTTGGGTCTGGATTTCAAATTTGCATTCACAAAATCCACTATGTAGTGTTCACAGTGTTGATTGTTTATTTTATGGACTCCTATTTCCAATCAAGACCTCTGATTAATAAAGAACAATAAAGCCAAAAGAAAGAAATCAGTAAAGAAGATCTTTATTGCCTGTTGTAGGTTTTGAAACCCTGTTTACAAAATATATGGGGTTAACCCCCTTTACAAATAATATAAGGATTGGAACCCTTTACCTATAGATTGCCATTTGTGAAATTCTTCAAATACTTGATTATCGAATCATTTGTCTTCAACTGCCCTTCAACCTTTATAAGCCTCGTAGTGTTTCTGATTCTCCAAGACCCCTTCCTCCTCTTTCTATGTCTTTTCTTGTCGAATTTTCTAAGTTCATAGTTTGAGCAACGTTTAAAGTCTGAAGTTTCAAACGTCCCCTCTTCCGAATGATGACCCTCTTAATTATAGAGAGTCTTTCGGATGAAATTGCTTATCTTTTCTTTGAATTTGAATTTAGGATGTTTATCGTCATCGTCAATTTAAACCAAAGACATCTTCTGCCAAAATTTGAATATATTATTATCCTTGTTTGAATTTTGAATTTAAGCTGCCGATACTCTGATGTCGCAAGCATCACAAGGGCTTTGTACGTATCACCTTCTCATTTGATCTTTGACCTTTGACCTCCTCAACTCTTATTTGGTTGAAATTTGTGTGCCAACAAATGCCCCCTCATGATTCGTACAAGCAAGTTTTGATGGTGTGAATCATGATAATTTGGCACTTTTTTTTTTGAACTGCCCATGTATTCCTTTCTAATGCAGGAGTCCTATCCTTTCTTTTTGTTTGTAGGGCTTATTTCTTGAATGATTAGCACTTGTTAAGAAGAGAAGGCTCTACCCATGCTTATTTTAGGACAGGGGAAAATTTCCTCCTCAGGTATTAGGCTAATTTTTTTACTCCACATTTGTGTGGCAGATGATGTAGAATTTTATATGTATATATATTTATTTATTTTATGTACGAGTAATGTTTTAGATTACCCATAATTTGTTTGGGCTACTTCATTTAAGCATTCAAATTTCACTCAGGACCTAAGTTTGTGGTTTATCTTGTGGCTTCCAATATTTACTTTTAGTCCAAGATTTAATTATTTATGGATGACCCATGATTTAATTGGGCCTTGAAATATTGGTTGGGCATTTTTTAAAAATTTTGTGACCTTAACAAGACATTTATTATTTATTTTATTTGGACAATTTGTAGTAATTTTTCATTAATTTTGGAATTTTTTTATTATTATTATTATTTATTGGGTGCACCAAATGATTTTCCTTGTGTAGAAGACTCTTTTAACTTTAAGATGTCTACCAGGATTAGGATACCAAGAATTTCATATGGTTTGGTTTCCTAAACAGATAGGTTTCATGATCTTCTATAAGAAGTAGCTTTATATCCATGTATTTCTCTTTCATCCGTAGATTGCTTTGGAGAGACTTCTTTTTGAGGTATTTAATTTATTCTTCTTTTTTTCTTCTTCTGTTTTTTTTTTCTTTAATCTGTTTGGAGCAAAGCTTTTCGATTCGTACTGTTATGTCAAATCTCTAGCCTTTTGATTTTTTATTTATTTTATATTTCTTTTGTTATATGTTTGTATTGCCCATCATGTAAAGTAATGAATATAATTTCTAATTTTTTTTATCTTATGTACATGGTACAACCTTCTTTATATATATATATATATACTTTCTATACATCCTATTTGTGGTACAATCTGCTTTATGATATTGTTTTGTTTGTTTGTGGAATGAAAGGGTGGGTTTCGTACTGTTGAATTTTGCCATTGTGAGTCTTTTTTAAGAGAGAGAGAGAGAGAGAAAGAAAAGTGTGGACTAATATATATATTTTATGAGTTTGTAGTATCTGCCATGTGAAGACAAAATAATACATCTTTATGTTTGGTTATATTTGTATATATCAAACTTGTATTACTTTGTCCTGTATAGATATGCAAATATATCCATCTTTTTTCGTTCTGCCTTTTGACATATTTCAAGAGTTCTTCCTTCTTGTTTTTTTATTTAATTTTTCCCTTCCGCGCTTTTCATCCATACCTATTTCTACGTCAGATGGTTTCTTGCAGAAAACGAAAAAAAGGCCCTTTTTATTTTATTTTTTATTTTTATGCAAACTGTTTGGGTGGTTTTTGCAAATTGATTCTTATTGATCTGGGTTTGACTAGAATTTGGGCTTTGACTGGAATTTGGGACCACAAGTTTTGATAAGGATTGTTTTTCATTTATTATTATTTATTTATTTATTTATTAGAAATTTCTTAGAGAGAGAAAGAAGTAGGTCAATCACAATTTTAATTTTCTTTCCTTCAAGACCTAGGCACTGCCCTTTTTTTTTAAATTACTTATTTATTATTTTTTTATGAATAGTTTGTACTATATATTGATTCACTGCGCCTGTATACAGTATATATTATGGTGTCTTGTTACCAATACATATTTTGATGGTGACTATTTTGTAGTACACACCTCTACAAGGCAAGGATCAAAAGTTCATTTTGTTTTGAACGAAACAGCCGAAACATTTCGGTTGCCGGGGCAACTGAAGCAAAACAGCAAAAGAATTACGAAATTTCAAGAAGGCGAACGAAACCAAGATGTTTCGTTGTGTTTCATACGAAACATCTCAGTGTCAATGGAAAAAAGCTAACGTGTTGAAAAAATTGACAATCATGTGTGCAGCTCTACTACAGAAACAGAAAGCCTGTGAATTGATTAAGATTTTGAGAGGAGAAAAAGAGATAGAAGACAAAGAGGAATCTAGACAGAGAATCTGACACACTAAAGCAAAAAAAATTTCAAAAAAGCCATCAAATCTGGGAAGAAACTATAGAAAGAGGAAGAAGACAGAAAGAGCAGACTTACGGTACATCTTCAGACTGTAGTCGACCACTCCAAAGTCCAGACTCTAGCTCCAGGACCTCCAGGTACATCTTCCTCCTCCTCCTCCTCTTCTTCTTGGCTTCAATCTTCTTCTCCCCCATCCTCGAATCTCTTCCCCAGAATCTCTTCCTCGCTCGTCTTCTTACCCCTTCTCTTCCCTAGATCTGTTTCTCTCTCTCTTCTTCTCCACCTTCTCTTCCCCAGATCTCTTTCTCTCTCTTCTTCTTCCCCTTCTCTTCTCCAAGTCGACTCCAGCGATCTCTTTCCCCTGTTCTCTCTCTCTCTGAATCGCAGGCTTTCCCCCTCTCTCTCTCTCTTCGCACGTCAAAACCCTGGAAATCATATTAGGCAACCCTTCGGCTAAGGTAAGTAATTTAAATAAATTAGATTTTAGATTATATATTAAGAATTTCAGATTTATGTTATGTTTATATTTTATTATTTATGTTATTCAAATATAAACATTATTTATGTTATTCAAATGTAAACATTATTCAGCTTGGTCAAGGGTCATTCACGTTATGTGTCGCGCCCCGGTTTTTGGGGGTCCAAGGTCCTTTCGGCTCAGAGACCCTAAAGCACAGAACTCTGTTACTAGAACTCGTCCTCCTAGAAGGACAAGTGCGACTAGGTTTGAAAATCGGTTTGACTAAGGGCTTTTCAAAGAATAGGAGTCGCCACCTAACTTAACTAAGGTGAGTTAGGGCACCTAAAACTAAGTGTTAATCCGAAGATTAAACTTAAGGTTTTTTTCGAAAAAGATTTTGAAAACTCCCTCAAGAGAGGGTTTTTAAGGAAATAGGTTGTTTGGCAACCTTTGGAAAGATTTAAGCCCTTTTGGAAAATAACTCCATTTTGGTCATTTGAAAACAGAAATCTATGGTTCGGGGGTTGGTTACGTGTAGGGAAGATATCCTAAAATCATCACCCTACCCCGCCCTTTCAGTACCTACATGTCTAATCACCCTTTGTTCACTCACTAGAATAACCGATTACCGTTGTCCACTTAATATCCACTTTAGAATTTTGAAAACGGGGTTTAGTCATTACTTTTCGGATGGATGATGCATGATGCAAGTTTTTGGAAGAAGTTTGAAAATAATAAGGGTTTTGAAAGAGTTTGGAATAGGAACTTTGAATTGATTAGAATTTTTGAAAAAGGGATTGGAGTTGGAATAAAAGTTATGACCGCACCATTTTAGGTTGCCTACCTATCCCATTTGGCGAGAATCAAGTCATTCATAGTTCGGGCAAGAGTGCGATGGAAAATAGGCGCATTAGGGCCTTTGGAAGGTTTGAAGACACTTTGGGGTCTTTGAAAAGTTTAAGATACTTTGAGGTCTTTGGAAGAGTTTAAGACACTTTCAGGTCTTTGAAAAAGTTTAAGACACTTTGAGGTCTTTGGAAGAGTTTAAGACACTTTCAGGTCTTTGAAAAAGTTTAAGACACTTTGAGGTCTTTGGAAGAGTTTAAGACACTTTCAGGTCTTTGAAAAAGTTTAAGACACTTTGAGGTCTTTGGAAGAGTTTAAGACACTTTTAGGTCTTTGGAAGTTGAAGACTCTTTGCGGTCTTGGAAGTCTTGACTTGAAATTGAATGGTGGAGTGCTTTGAAATGGTTTTTGCATTAAGTTGAAAGTGTTTTTGAAGTCTTGTTTTGAAAATCTTAGAAGAATGTTTTGATGAATTGATTTTTGAAAGTGATTTTTTGAAATGGTTACGGGTTTGAAGTCCTAAAATGGACAACCTTAGAGGTTGTTCTTGATTTATCACTTGTCCTCAGAATCCTTAACCATGAGGGGGCTAGGGACGCCTTAGGTTTGTGACCTTTTGAAAGCATTTTTGGAAACGCCTTGAAGATGGAGTGTAAGAACATTTGAAGCGTTTATTGAGTATTTTTTTTTTGAAATCATGAGAGTATAGGGTTTTGGAAAAACAAGTTATGAGAATAGTTTGAAAATTGAATGACCATTTAGAAGAGGGTTCAAGAATTAGAACCTTGAAGTGTATTAACCTAAATAGGGTTGGCCTAGGGTTAGGGGTAACCTAAGGTTAACTAACTTGGATTAGGTCAACCTAGGGTTAAGATGACCTATGGTTAACTAATCTAGGTTGGGTTAACCTAAGGTTAAGGTGACCTAGGGTTAAGTAATTGGGGTAGGGTTAACCTAAGGTTAGGATGACTTAGGGTTAGGTTAACCTAAGGTAGGTGAACTAGGGTCAAGTTAACCTAAGGTTGGGCAACTAGGGTCAAGTTAATCTAAGGTTGGGCAACTAGGGTCAAGTTAATCTAGGGTTAGTCAATTAGGGTCAAGTTAACCTAGGGTTAGATTGGAGAATGGTTTTAAAAGTTGTTCTGATGCATTATTGGAGAGAGTTTTGAAAACCAAAATATGATATGCAATGAACTTTGGTTAGCAATCTTTCTGAAGATCATTTCCATGAAAATTTTCACTCTAGCCAAGAGTATGGTTTGCATGGTTAGTGTTTGGAAACCATTCCAAGGAAGGTTTCCTCATGGCCATTGTAACCATAATCTTGACAAGAGTGTAAAGGGTCTAAAAATTAACATGGTGATTGGCAACTTTTTAAGGCACCATTTTTAATGCAAAGAGGGAGAGAATGCATTTTTTAAAATCATCTTTGGAGAAGGATTTTGAAAACCATTTCTCAAAGGAACCATTCCATCAAGAGAGGGTTCATATGGCCAAATAAAAGAGAAACCACTCAAGAGAGAGTTCCATGGGGCCATTCCAACCACTACATTTAAAAGAATGAAAATCTTGAAAATTAGAGAATTAGAAAGCAATCTTATGCAAATTAAAATGTCATGACACCAAAATGAAAGTTAGGGGATTAGTAGGTCTTCTAAGGCATAATTTCTAAAATCCCATCCTACACTTCAAGGGGCCAACTTTTAAAATAATTTTTAAAAGAAATATAGAGCTTGGAGATGGCATGAAAATAAAAACAATGTAAGCATTGTAAAGCATGACAATAAGCATAAAATGAAGCCAAGCATGCAAAACATGATCAAAATAGTGATATGCAAGGGGTCATGATTACATACAAGGCTTTTAGGCTACACCACATAAACAAGGGGCTCTTAGACCATACCATCTGAAAGTAGGCTAGTGAGAGATCCCCCTACACGGTGGCTCTCACTTGCTTTTCTCTAGGCATGATCTAAGAGCCCTATTGGCTCAAGCATGTAAGAAAGGGGGGTTAAAGATCGGGGTTAAAATAGAGAATAACTTAAGTAGGCTAGGAAGGAAAAGAGGAGAGTGAGGGAAGACACAAATGTAAAAGGGATACCACCTTTTGCCTTCAACACACTTTTAGTCTTCAAGGGATGCTTTGATGGGAGCTTGAATGACTTCAAGAAGGCTTAGAGGGCTGGTAGGGAGTGTTTGATGGTATATAAGGCTTTATATGTGAAGTATATAGGCTTGGGGATGATAGAACCTAAGCTAAGTGTGTATAGAGATTCGCAGTTCTGGAGTGACTTCGGCAGGGCTTCACATCAGAAATTGGAGTTAGAATATGCAAAGGGTAGTCTGGTATTTATAGAGATTCTGGAACAGGCCAACATGCGCCTGGCCAAAATTTGACCCTGCGCATGTAGCACATACGCAGGTACTGTTCCATTGCCAGAATGACACGTGGCCCCCCATGTACTGGATAAATCTCGACTATTGATCGAAAGTTGGTCGATATGATAAAAATTTGAGCGCATGTAGCATACGCTCCATCACCAGTGTAAGCACCCCATTTTTGACCGCTCGGCAGTCTACACTCCGTCCAGACTTGTTTTCAAGTCATTGTGGACATATTCCAATAGAAACCAATTCTCTAGGTCTAAATTCCGTCTTTCCATCGCTTCGCGGGCCTGTCAAGCCCAAATAGAGGCAAAATGACCAAAATGCCCTTAGGGGCATTGTCCTTTCTTATTCCAATTCCAGTCCCTCTCTCGAGACAGTTTATTCCTCGAGATGGTCCGAGTAGCAAAATTACTCACAAAACCGTTAGAGTGGCGGAAACACTCACAATCCAGGCACGTCTCTTTGGAGACGGTAAGACCCCTTTCCAATCCCTCTCTCGAGACAGTTTATTCCTCGAGACGGTCCGAGTAGCAAAACTACTCACAAAACCGTTAGAGTAGCGGAAGTACTCACAGAACCGTTAGAGTAGCGGAAATACTCACGAAACCGTTAGGGTGGCGGAAACACTCAAAACCTAGGCACGTCTCTTCGGAGACGGTAAGACCCCTTCCAGTCATACTCTCGAGACAGTTTATTCCTCGAGACGGTCCGAGTAGCAAAACTACTCACAAAACCGTTAGAGTAGCGGAAATACTCACAAAGCCGTTAGAGTAGCGGAAATACTCACAAATCATCAACCCCGTCCGAGTAGCGGAAATACTCCCTAATCATCAACCCCATCCGAGTAGCGGAAATACTCACAAATCATCAACCCCGTCCGAGTAGCGAAAATACTCACACCGTTAGAGTGGCGGAAACACTCAAAACCTAGGTCAACACCAGTGGCTATTAGCCCACTTCGGTGGAAAAGGACCAAACTACCCTTAGGACCTTTTCCGAAACTTTTCGGTCAGGATGACCATTTTGCCCCTAGGCATCCAAACGCCCCGAGAACCACACCGGCTCTGGGTATCAAACCGGTAACCTCCTGAGAATACTTTTTATAGTACTCTCAACCTTCCCTTATCTTTCCGGATCATTCCGAGTCAGTTCCGGCCAACCCGGTACAAAATGACCGTTTTGTCCTTAGAGGGCCGGTCTCCTTCTTCGACCATACCGGCTTTGAGTATCAAACCGGTAATGTCCCGAGAATACTTTTTATAGTATTCTCAACCTTCCTTTACCTTTCCGGACCATTCCGAGTCAGTTCCGGCCAACCCGGTACAAAATGACCGTTTTGCCCCTAGAGGGCCGGTCTCCTTCTTTGACCACACCAGCTCTGGGTATCAAACCGGTAATGTCCCGAGAATACTTTTTATAGTGTTCTCAACCTTCCTTTACCTTTCCGGATCATTCTGAGTCAGTTCCGGCAAACCCAGTACAAAATGACCGTTTTGCCCCTAGTGGGCCGGTCTCCATTTCCGACCACGCCGGCCCTAGGAATCAAACCGGCAACCTCTGGAAATATTCTAAATAATGTTTCCAGATCCCAAGTCTTTTCTCGGGACAATCCGAGTTCGCCCCGGCAGTTTCCTAGTCCGATTGACCGTTTTGCCCCTAAAGGCTCGGTCAACCTTTCCGACCCACCTGATCTTTATTTTTCAAGGAAAATACCTCTAGGACACTATTTTGAGTGTTCCTGCTCTTTTTTGGCCTTCCGAGTCATTCCCGGCTCCTTCAAATCATTCCCGGACTTTCCGGAGTCACTCCTAGTGAAGTCAGGCTAAAGTTTACATGGTAGTCACTAGTACAGGCGCCCAAATCTAGTCAAAGATACGTTGCTTGCCGACCTTAATTGTTTCCTAAATGGCTGGCGCCACTAGTAGTGGCGCCAAGCCAAGCCAAAAAATGGCCTGGCGTCACTCCTAGTGGCGCCATTGTATAATTTAGCCTGGCGCCACTGCAACAGGCGCCAGGTTTGTCTTCTCTCTATAAATACAGAGTCTCGTTCAACGTGAAAAGGGTCTGCAAACTTAACCTAGAAATCACACAATTCGATATACAGAGCTCGAGCACCTCCAAAAACCCTAGTTTCCTTAGGTTCTCCAAACCCTAGCCACCCTACACTAAACCCTAGCTATCATACACAAACCCTAGCCACCTATACACTTATACACTCCCCCATATACTCATACACTAGCCTTCAACCATCTTTTGAAGACTGGAGGAGCTGCAACCCGAAGCTTGAAGATAACTCTTGAAGACGAAAGACGAAGATCAAGACCGAAGACCGAAGACTGCACGGCGCGCAAAATAAACAAGATACAAGGTAGGCTCCCTCTTTAATTTTCCGTACTTCCCCCCTCTCTTCTCTCTCCAACCCACTTGGGTTATCTCTATTTTAATCCCCCATCTCTTTCCCCCCCTTTCTTTGCATGCTTGAAACAAGGGGATTCCCGGTCCATGTGTAGGACTATTGGAGAGTCACCGTGTCGGGGGCTTTCTTGTAGTCTAACCAAATACCACGTGGGTCCGGCCCCCTTGATTATGTGGTGAAGCCTTAGCCTTGTATGTTCACGACCCCCAAATTGCATTGTGCATAACATAGTCTTGCATCTTCCAAAAACCGTTTTCAAAGTTGTTTTTCAAAACGTTTTTAAACTTGTTTTCAAAATTGCATCCAAATCTTTTTTTCAAAAAAAAAAAAAACTTTTTTTCAAAACCACAATTCTAGGGTGATTCTAGCCTTTCCATGGCTAGGGTTGCTTTAGGAAAGTGTTACATTAAAAGTGACCTTTTTGGTCTATATTTTCAAACCTTATTGTTTTCAAAACCACTTTCTTAAAGTGGTTCTAGCCCTCTTATGGCTAGAATCGCTTTAGGAAAGTGAGATGTTTTCATACTTTCCAAATAACTCTCTCTTTAAAAATCTCTTCCTAAAAATCTCTTTTTCAACATACTTTCCTAAAACTCTTCTCTCCAAAATTGTTTTCAAAAATTCCCCTCCAAAATCTATTTTTCAAAACCCCCTTTTTTCACCTCCTCTCCAAAATCTTTTCTTCAAAATTCACTTTCTAAAAACACTCCCTAGATTCACCTTCCTAAAAACTCTCCCCAAAAACCTTTCTAAAAAACTCTCTTTCCAAAATCTTCCTTCTAGAAACTCCCCTCTAGGATTTTTCCTCCCAAAACCTATGTTTCCAAAAACACACTTTCCAAAACTCTTTCTCTTTAAAATCTTTTTTTTTCAAAAACTCCCTCTTCAAATTCACTTTCCAAAAGTTCCTCCCTAGGATTCCTTTCTAGAAAACCTTCGTTTCTAAAAACGCACTTTCTAAAAATCCCTTTTCCTTAGAGCCCAAGTCAAGCCCTAGAACCCACAATTAGGAAACCCTAAATTTTCTTTCCAAAAACATGGTTTTCAAACTTTGCCCCAAACCTGGGTTTCCAAAATCTTTTGTTTTCTACATCAAAACTATACATGTTTCCAAAACCTCTTTTCTACGACAAAACAATAATTTTCCAAATCTAGGGTTTCTAGAATCTCCTTTTCCAAATCCTTCCTAAATCCAATCTCCCCGTTTAGGAAACTAGATCCCGTCCTCTGTTTTTTGGAAACAAAATCCAATCTCTTGTTAATCCAAACCTTTCCTAATTTAATTCCTTCCTAAACCATAAGTTTCCTAAACCTAAATTTTAAATTTTTCCTTAAATTTCAAAATCCAACTCTTTCCTAATTCAAATCCTTCCTAAGCTTCCGCTTTCCTAAACCTTAAGTTTCCAAAACTTGAACATAAAAAATCTTTCCTAAAATTCTAAAATTCAACCCTTTCCTAATTTAACCCCCTTTCTAAATCTTAACTTTCCAAATCCAAATCTTTCCTAAATTCAAGCCTTTCCTAATTTCAAGACTTTCTAAAATTCAAACTCTAAAACTTTCTAAATCCTAAACTTTCTAAATTTCAAATCTTTCTAAAATCAAAACTTTCTAAATTTAAAACTTTCTTAACTTAAATCTTTCTAAACCCAAATCTTTCTAAATTCTAAATTTCAACATCTTCCTAAATCTAAGGCTTTTCTAAACTCAAAATTTTCTTAATTTAAGACTTTCTTATGTTGAAACTTTCTTAATTCAAACATTTCCTAAATTGAAGACTTTTCTTTTTCAAACCTTTCCTAAAACAAAACTTTCTTATTTTCAAAACTTCCTCGTTTTCAAAACTTTCTAAATTCAAAACTTCCCTAAGTTGAAACTTTCCTAAACCTGAAACTTTCCAAAAATAAAACTTTCCTAAATTCAAACTTTTCAAAAATGACACTTTCCTAATTCAAAACTTTCCTAATTCAGACCTTTCCTAATTCGAATATTTCCTAAAATCCAATCTTTCCAAATCTTCCAAATCCAACATTTCAATCCAATCTTTCTTAATCCCAAGTCTTTCCTAGGTCTCCTATCTTTCTTAAGTCTAGGTTTTCTTAAACCTTATTATTCTAAAACAAGTCCAAATCTATCTTTTCAAATCAAAGTCCTCAATTTCCAATTTCCAATCTCCTCTTCTAATTTCAAATCCAATTCAATTTCCTTCTTCAATCCAACCTTCTATTTTCAATCGGACTCCGGTCTGAACTACGACTGACCTGATTCCCCCAAAGGGATACGTAGGCAACCTTCATAGGTGCGATCACAACACTTTTCAAACTTTCAATTCCACCCTCATGGGTGCGGTTTCCAAAATCTTTCCAAATTTCAAATTCCAATTCCAAAATTTCTATTCTCAAACTTCTACTTTCAATTTTCAAACTTTCCAATTTCAATTCTATTTCTTCAAATCTATTTTCAAATCAAATCAATTTCTTTTCAAATCAATTTCTATTTTCCAATTCTGTCATCTTGCACTTGTATATCATGCATCATGCTAAATTAGTTTTCAAACATTGTTTTTCAAAGTGAATGGGGTTGAACTATAGTTAATTAAAGACTCTCGTAGGTAAATCTAGGGTAGATTGACATGTAGGTACCGAAGGGGCGGGGTAGGGTGATAGCTTAGTGCGTCTTCCCTACACGTAACCAACCTCCGAACCTAGATCACTGTTTTCAAAGACCAAAAAAGGAGTTATTTTTCTAAAAAGGGCTAAATGTTTTTCAAAAGTTGCTAAACAACCCGTTTTCCTTAAAAACCCTCTCTTGAGGAGATATTTTCAAAATTGTTTTTCAAAAACCCTAAGTGTAGTTTTCGGATTATGCTTAGTTTTTAGGTGACCTCACTCACCTTAATCAAGTTAGGTGGCGACTCCGAATCCTTTTCAAAAGCCCTTTATTCAAATCAATTTTCAATTCAAACCTAGTCGCACTCATTCTTCTAGGAGGGTGAGTTCTAACGAGAGAGTACAGCATTTTTTCCGCTTGGGTGAGTATTTCTCGAGTGCAAAAAATCTGAGCGCGACAGCTGGCGACTCTGCTGGGGATACTTAGAGGGTTAGACCGTAGTCATGTCTCTTTACCCTTTACTCATGTAGAGTCTTCAATTAACTTGGTTCAATCATATTCACTTTAAATTTTCAAAACTAAATTTTCAAAATTGTTTTCAAAAAAAAAAAATGTATTTATTCATATTATCTTGTATTCTGTTTGTCATCCACATACTAACACTTGCATTTTTGTTTTGTAGGTGTGCTTTATGTTTAAATTTTATTAACTGCTTTGCATGAATGTGATGTACAGGATGAATGAGAGTTGTTGGGCCCTTTCCTCCACTTTTAAAAAATCACACACACACTGCATGTGCACTTGCATTCTGCATACTTACATACCCTGATATGTCCTTTCTAGTTAGAAAGGGGGAACGGTATATTGGTTGTGGGCAAGATGCTGTGTCAGTTTCTTCGCCTACGGCCTCTTGATGGTTCCCCCGCTCGGATCACCAACCGATCATGGCACCACCTCGGGGAGTGGGCCTAGGTTTGAAGATCCGGGGACCGAGCCTTTTTAGGACGCATTAGTCAACCCACAACCTCATACTCATATAGACACCATGCATAGCCGAACCTCTGCCGAATTTAGGACACGAGCACCGTTTTCAAAATCACAGAGGAAAGGGCGACTACTCTTACTTTCATTTATACTTGTCTATTCCTGCTGTTATAATGCTTGTATTTATACTGTTATAATGCCTGTCTAACTGTTCATGCATGCATGTTTACTTTGATTGTACCTTCTCTCTTTATACTCTTTGCATATTCATGTTCATGCATTCAATATCCTATGACAAGACAAGAGTTCCAAGTAACTCAAGTCACTGCATTCTCATGCATATGATCAACCCATAAAGAGTGACACCAATGTTACTCTCCTTTGCATTGAACCTACCCAAACCCTAAGGGTTCCCGTGTAACCCTAAGGACTCATTGCATGCATCCCAATCCATTTCATAAGAGGGGCCCCAATCCCTCTATGCTCACGGAGATAGGGTTGCCAATAAGACAAGGGGCAGTCAATCAACAAGGTCTCTCAGCGACCTCCTCGACATCAAATCCAAGGAAGGCGAATCCGAAGACTCAAGAGTAGTTTAGGGTTTCCCTTTTGTAAAAGTAGATAGGTGGAAGTCCAAAGGAAAATGTTCCCCCTCCCCCTATTAAAATGTATTTCAATTCTTTTGTATCTTAGACTCAAAATTTAATGTACTTCTTTATTTTATGAATGAATGCATGAATGGCCAAGGGTTCCTCTCTGACGGTAAGGTGTCTGCATGCAGGGGCAAACCCCCATCTCCAAAAGTGAGCCAATACATCATGTGTAGTCTCCCTCTCAAGCAGGGGCAACCCTAGGACATGCATTGCATAAAATTCTCTAAAAACCAAAAACTAACTTATGACTTGTGTTTTTGTCTTTTTCTTTTTTTCTTTTTATTTCTATTTACAGAAGTCACCTTGCACTGAGTCAACATTGCTCCCAAGAAAGCACAACATCCACCTAGGGATCCTATTATCACTCGGCACAAAGCATCACCGATGGCCGCTAACCCCGAAGAATCCTCTCAAGTCTCTCGAGAGGAAGTTAATGAAATGAGGACTAAGATGGATGAGATGCTCAAACTCATTCAAACTCTGGCCATGAAGGATGCTACTGCAATCCCGTCATCATCAACGACTTCATCTAAAGATCTTGAACCCACTAATCCGAGGATCTTGCTTCAGTCTGACAATGCTGGGAAAACCAAAGAAGATGCCAAAAGGGTCAATACTGAAGAAGAGGAGACCATATTGCTTTCACCTGTTATGAAGAAGGCCCCTCTAGACCCTCTCAGTCTGAAAATCCAAGGGTTGGAGGATTCGTTACGAAGTCTCCATGCCCATGATGCTTACGGATTCACCTCCTATGATGAGCTATGTTTCTTCCCTGATCACCCAAGGCCTGCTAAGTTTAAAATGCCTGACTTCCAGAAGTACGACGGTACCAGTAACCCTGTTGCTCATCTTCGTCTATATGCTGGAGCACTAAGTGGACATGGCAACAACCCGAAGCTCCTTATGCAGTTATTCCAACACAGCCTCACCGGGTCGGCTCTACAATGGTTCGCTCGTCTAAACTTAAGGAAGATCACAACCTGGATGGAGTTAGTCAATGCATTCAAAGCCAAATACCGTCACAACATCGATCTCACTTCCGATCGCTGGTCCTTGATGACGATGAGCAAGGGTGAGAAGGAGAATTTTAAAGCATACGCCCTAAGATGGAGGGAGGCCGCTGCACAAGTTAATCCTCCGTTGGAAGAAAAAGAGTATGTACAACTATGTATACATACTTTTCAAGGTATATTCTATGAGAAACTCTGCACAAGCGTGGGAAAAAGCTTCTCCGAACTCATCATGCAAGGGGAAATGATAGAAAACGGCCTCAAGACAGGAAGAATCATAGATCCCTATGCCAAGACTGGAGAAAATACTACCAACATAGCCAAGAAGGTGGCTACTACAAGGGGCACAATCAGGAAGGAAAGCGAAGTGTCTGCTATTCTACCTAGCCAACCACCTCAATATCGACCTCCGCTACAATCACCCCCAGCACTGCCCTTGCCCACCTTGACCATGCCTGCTCCAACCCCAAACTACGGTCCCGCTGGGGCACGACTCAACTTCAATAGACCTACTCAACGTATCCGCACCTTCGATGCCTTAGCTTGCACCCAAACCGAGGCCTACCATAGCCTTCTAAAGAACAATATCTTGAAGCCCATCCCTGCTCGCCCGTTGCCAAGCCCTCTGCCCCCGACCTTTAATGCCGCTCTTACATGTGAATATCATTCAGGTGGCCAGGGGCATGACACCGAAAGCTGCTTTGCTCTCAAGCACAAGATCCAAGACCTGATCGACAATAAGACCATCGATTTGCAGCCGATAAAACCTGCTCCCACTCCCAATGTGACTACTAACCCTCTGCCAGATCACATCGTCAATATGATACTAGTAGAAATGGAAGGCGAGGGAGTGTTTGACGAGCCTGAGGCCGAGGACTATGAGGACGATTGGGAGACGGAGGAGGAAGTTGACTGGGAGGAGGATCTCCCATTATGCCCAATCTATCTCCATAACCCCGATGAAGTGCCTGATGCTTCAGACTGGCCCATTGAGGAGCCAATGTTCCTGGAAGATGAGACTACTGAAAACATGGTTGGTGATGGATGGGGTGCTGAGTTTCTACATCCGAAATACGTCGCGGCTGAACGTCATTTGCTAGAGAGTCGTTGGCCCACGAATGAGTACAACTATGAAGAAATGAGCTGGAGGATAGAGAAGCCAAGAGCACAAGCAGAGCCATTCGAATTGGAAGGGGGTGAGCTGGTCACCCTATTTACAGAAGAACCCGTTATACAAAACAAGAGGAAGGCTGACAACCGCATCAACAGTGTCAACACCTGTGGAGCTCTAGGGGAAGCCTTTGCTTATCTCGCCTTAGCAGAGGATCTGGGTCGCGAATGGAGCGTCGAAAATGTGGGGATTGCTCCAAGGCCGTACTAAAAATGGGTTCTTCGCACAAGCGTACAAGAGAGGGGTGGTCTCACCCACTTTCTTTCTATCCCTTTTACTTATTGTTTTTAAATTAATATTTACATTTTCTTATTGCTGAAGAACCTTATGCTTTTCATAAAAATAATAATAATGACAGTCTTTTATTCCATTGTTGTTGTCTTGTCCTCCCTGGGAATAGTGACCACTTTCTACGCAAGGGGCATGGTTTGTCTTATGGAATGATCTAACTTGAAGGGATGATAGCATGAGTTAACCACTCGCCAAGTGATCAGCCTTCCACAGAGAGAGAGAATAAGGATGAGTGAGAATACTACCCAAAGGCAGCACTTGCAAGACTCTGAGGCTAAGCGATGTGTGGCCAGTTTATCAAGAGGAAGAGGAGCCATCTTTCATTCCCCCACATATAAAGAATAAATAACTGAATAAATAACTAAATGTGCTCATATTCCCTTTGCTTAACCCCTAGTGCCTCGCGAAAAGCGAAAATTTTCTTTGTTAACCCTGATCCAAGACTGTCCTCCCCACACTGGGGCAGACAATAGTTGAGAACTCTAGGAGTGGTGTCCACCTCTATCATGTTAGGATAGTGTTGAAAAACTCTATGGATCAAGCAATTTAATTCAAAGTGAAGAGAGGCTCTCATTTCATTTCACATACAGTCAAAAGCAACCCCTTGCCAAACCCGTTGAGCTATCTATCCTTTTTTAACAAAACCCTAACCTAGAGATCACCGCCCACACTGGGTATATTGAGATACCAAGGGAAAAGGGTTAAAGAATTGTTTCGTTTCACAAAAGAAAAGAAAAGAAATAGAAAGGAAAAGCAAAAGAAAGGAGTTGCCAAAGGGCAAGAGGCAAAGAAAAAAAAAAAAAAAACCATGATTCCAAAGAAAGGCCTGAAGAAAATCGTGATTGAATTAACTTCAAAGGCGTGGAAAAGAAAATCATGTTTATCTCAAGAAGTACATGGAAAGGGTGAAAGAACGAGGTTATTTTCACCCTGAGAAATATATGGCCAAAAGCGAGAAGGAAATTTAAAGGTGATCCTAGGTTGCAAGGAAACCCAGTAGGTACAATAGGTTTGAACATTTACCTTTTCTTGCAAAACCCTAAAACCATGACCTACATTACAACCCTATTAAAGTCCGCTCTGACTGAAAATAGATTGCTTGATCTAAATGAGTTAGATACGCTGCCAAAGCTTTATAAATAAAAAATAAAAATAAAAATAAAAATAAAAGATGCTAATTCTACTGAAAAACGGTTAAGGACAGTTTGGATCTAAGCCTTGCTAAAAACAACATTGAATTTGAGCCTACATATCCTGTTGTTTCTAAAACCCTATAACCTAGCCTACATTATGGTCCTAAATAAAGTCTTCTCGGATTGAAATGACTGGCCACTTATCGCTCTGTCAAAGGTCAGGTAAGCGGTTGCTAAAACCCCGAGAGTCGAGAGTCTCAGCCCAATAACCCTATACACTAACCCTAAGATAGAAAGTTGAAGGCGATCAAGAGGTTGAGAAAGGTGCGAAGTGCTATCATCCGACCGAGGTAGGATTGAGCCAGAAGAGAGGCTAAAATCCCCGAAGAGGAGGGAGTTACCATTCCCAAGACTACAAGTCTAACAGCACCCTCTGTCATTCTATTAACATATTTCTAACTTGTGCAAATGTTAAAAAAAAAAAAAAAAATCAGCATGAGCTTTGCATATATAGGACATAACTCCCTGTAAAAATAGAAATCACCAATATCAACTCATGTAATAAACATCTAACATCATCATACATCACATGCCTTTGATCATATGTATATGTCTATCTGCGCGTCTAAGTACCATAAACATCCGTCCTTATACAAAACTAAGCAAAATAAAATTATCTAACATCAATAAATCTCAGGGACAAGGGGCAAAAGAGGATCAAAGTCTCCACAAGGGGCATCAATCACAGGTCAAAATCAATATCATCTGGATCAAAGTCCCCAAAACCCAGCATCGGAGGAGGAGGATAACTACTTGAAGCACCACCATCCTGCAGGGAAGACAGAACCAAAATCAGCTACATACAAAAGGAACTAAGCAATAGCAGAGCAATAAAGAGCAAATAGAAGAATAACTTACCCCCCCACCACCCATCTGTGATAATCGAGCCGTCAGAGAAGCTACCTCGCCCTGATACTGGTCCCGCTCCATCTGGTACTGATCTCTCTGGTCTCTCACAGCAGTAAACTCGGCATGGGGCACATATCCTCCAGCCCGGCGCCATAAGTCAACCACCTCCTGGCCAACAGCATACCCGTCGACTACTACCTCAAACCGGATGAAGGCACCAACCGAATGGGCTCCAAAGTGCGCAGCGTAATCCGTATCCGGAGGAAGCAAGAACTCGACACCTGGCTGGCGCTCCTGGTAGGGGATGGGCACTCCGGCCACTAGAGCTCCAAACATATACTCTGGTGGAGCCCCTGCTGATCGAAACTCCTTGTGAAACTGCCTCCAATGCCGCGCTCCAAGATAGGACTCCCAGGTGTCATCATTGAGAAAAACAGCTCTCGACAAGGACAGCGGGACCAGGTACCGGACTGTCTCGTAATGGACTGATCCAATGAAGGGCCGCCAGGTCACATCCCTCGCCTCAATCAGCTCCAGGTTAGCCCGGAGCGTCACGAAGTCAGTAATCTCCGATCGCTGGGCTACTCAGTCACGAGCCCACCTCAAAGCGCGAGGATAGAAATCATCCTCAACAACTGCAGGGAGACGCACCGGCAGGTGCTCGTAACTCCACCAGATAAGGAAGGGCCAAAAGCTAGTCATGCTGCCCCAACGAGAAGAAGTCCGAACCCGCATCGATCGAAGAAAGCAGCCAAAAGAAAAGGACCCCCAATCCAACTCAGACAAAGCTCCCAGATCGGCTACTATACTCACCAAACGACACGGCACGAGCGACTTGTTGTTGTTGCAGAAGCAGCTAAAGATGATGTACAACACAAGTCGCCGTCTCATGATGTCCCGCCGGGCAGGCGATGGCTCAGTAGCAAAAGTATGCTCACCCTGACTAATCCAAGAGACTGGGAAGGCAGAACACTCAGGTTGAGGCAAATCCAACAGCAAACAGGCCTCGTCCCTGCTGACCGGGTGCAAGGTGATCCGCCGGCCGACAAATAAGAGTCCTGTAATAATCGCCCAATCTAAAGGAGTGGGGCCTAACTTGAAGCCGACGAAATGGAAGGTCCCAATCTCCCCGAACCACCGCTCAACCAATGCCAATACCAAATGCCGGTTCAGGCAGTTAGCCTGTAATCCTATAAAGGCGCCAAACCCGATCTCTGCCAAGAAGGCGCGGTATGATGGGGCAGCCTGCTGCATGGTCACAAACACCTGATGAACAGCCCCTCGGAAAGCTGTGTGTACTCGCGGAGGTGGTAAATGCTGTCTGGAATATACACTAGGGTGATAGGCCAAATCCCCGAGAGGTGGGACATCTGGTATCTGCAAATCTCCCAAATCGGCGTCTGTCTGCCTATGCCTAGAAGAAGCTCTCCCATAGCCGGTCACCTGGTCCCCAAGGCCTGGTACCTCCTCCTCAGCATCAACCTCCTCGGCAAAAGCCTGCTCAACTGGAGGAAAAGGGTCGACAGGTAGTCTACTCCCCTACCCGCTCTGGCTAGACAAAGATCGTCCAGTAGATCGTCGACTACCTCTAGATCGACTAGAGCCGCCAGTAGAATCTGTCCGGGCCGCCTTCCCCGAGCGGCGCCTCCTCTCAGAGCCGTCATCACCTGCATTTGCCATCCTGAAAAGGTAAGCCAAGGTAAGTGATGTTAATATACCATCCATGCAGTTTAAATAACAGTAAAATAAAACAAACAAATAACATAAAACAAATAAACGATTTTGAATAACAAATCAAAAACAAAATTTTCACACATCTTGATTTTCTAACTCCAAATCACATCTCAAGGGTTCTCTGCCTTTTCCCTTCAAAAAGATTTTATTTCTAAAATTTTAACCAACTCTTTTCATAATTTCTAAAAATTTCGGCAGAGTCCCGTTTAAAAATGGCCCCTACAACGCCCATGACATCAAGACAAAACACGAAATATGCACCTTCCAATGCTACAATCACATGACAATGGCACCCGTGCACACTTTCTAATTTTTCAAAATTTTCAAAACTCATGTTTTATTTTTCAAATAAATCAATGGTTTTCAAAAGGCTTCCAAAATTTTTCAAAATCACCTCAAATGTTTTCAAAATACTCCTACATTTTTCCAAATTTCAAACTTCAAAAATTTCATCAATTGCTTGAATTTTCTAATTTTTTCTAATTTTCTAAATATTTTTCTAATTTTCAAAAAATAAAAAATTCACCGAGTTTTCAAAAAATCACGAAACTTCATACGGTTGTTAAACATATTTTTCTAAGGCACATTGCACAAAAACATAGCCAGAAAACCTAATACCCATGCTTATAGGAACAAATTTCCTATTCCTGCAGAAAACCCCCTTCACACATTTACATATAATCACTCAAATTCAATCAAACAACCATCAAAATGCAAAAACAACATCACCAAAGTGTTCAAAACATATCAAAACATCAATTTCCATTATTCACATGATTCAAACGAAATTCTACACATCAAAATCAACAAACTTTGAAAACTCACCTTTTGGAAGTTCTCCGGCGAAATCTTCACTTCCGGTGACTTTTCCGGCGACGTGGACTCCCTCCGGCAATCACCCGTGGTCCCCAAGGAGTGCTCCTTCAATGTCCAAGACGGATTCCTCGCAATGCCTCACAAATTTACAAAAAACTCTTCAAATCCCGTGGGTGTTCGAACCAGAAATTTTCTGGTTTTAACTTTAAGCCTGGCGACACTAGCAGAGGCGCCAATTCATTTCTGCCAAAGGCGCCACTAATAGTGGCGCCAGTTATAAATTTTGGGCAGTTTTGCCCTTCTTCCCGCCAAAACTTGTTTTCAAAGGCCTTTTTGGCCCGTCATCCGTTTTCGACCCTTGTTGTCGAAAGATTTCCAATGTCCGTCCCTCCAACTACCTCGCAGTCAACATGGGACTCTTACTCTTATCGTTTTCTGTCTTTGACAAGCAAAGACAGAAAAAGAGGGGCAGCTGTAAGCACCCCATTTTTGACCGCTCGGCAGTCTACACTCCGTCCAAACTTGTTTTCAAATCATTGTGGACATATTCGAATCGAAACCAATCCTTTAGGCCCAAATTCCGTCTTTCCATCGCTTCGCGGGCCTGTCAGGCCCAAATAGAGGCAAAATGACCAAAATGCCCTTAGGGGCATTGTCCTTTCTTATTCCAGTTCCAGTCCCTCTCTCGAGACAGTTTATTCTTCGAGACGGTCCGAGTAGCAAAATTACTCACAAAACCGTTAGAGTGGCGGAAACACTCACAATCCAGGCACGTCTCTTCGGAGACGGTAAGACCCCTTTCCAATCCCTCTCTCGAGACAGTTTATTCCTCGAGACGGTCCGAGTAACAAAACTACTCACAGAACCGTTAGAGTAGTGGAAGTACTCACAGAACCGTTAGAGTAGCGGAAATACTCACGAAACCGTTAGGGTGGCGGAAACACTCAAAACCTAGGCACGTCTCTTCGGAGACAGTAAGACCCCTTCCAGTCCCACTCTCGAGACAGTTTATTCCTCGAGACGGTCCGAGTAGCAAAACTACTCACAAAACCGTTAGAGTAGCGGAAATACTTACAGAACCGTTAGAGTAGCGGAAATACTCACAAAGCCGTTAGAGTAGCAGAAATACTCATAAATCATCAACCCCGTCTGAGTAGCGGAAATACTCAACCCCGTCCGAGCAGCGGAAATACTCCCAAATCATCAACCCCGTCCGAGTAGTGGAAATACTCAATCCCGTCCGAGTAGCGGAAATACTCCCAAATCATCAATCCCGTCCGAGTAGCGGAAATACTCACAAATCATCAACCCCGTCCGAGTAGCGGAAATACTCACAAATCATCAACCTCGTCCGAGTAGCGAAAATACTCACACCGTTAGAGTGGCGGAAACACTCAAAACCTAGGTCAACACCAGTGGCTGTTAGCCCACTTCGGTGGAAAAGGACCAAACTACCCTTAGGACCTTTTCCGAGACTTTTCGGTCAGGATGACCATTTTGCCCCTAGGTATCCAAACGCCCCGAGAACCACACCGGCTCTGGGTATCAAACCGGTAACCTCATGAGAATACTTTTTGTAGTACTCTCAACCTTCCCTTATCTTTCCGGATCATTCCGAGTCAGTTCCGGCCAACCTGGTACAAAATGACCGTTTTGTCCTTAGAGGGCCGGTCTCCTTCTTCGACCATACCGGCTTTGAGTATCAAACCGGTAATGTCCCGAGAATACTTTTTATAGTATTCTCAACCTTCCTTTACCTTTCCGGACCATTCCGAGTCAGTTCCGGCCAACTCGGTACAAAATGACCGTTTTGCCCCTGGAGGGCCGGTCTCCTTCTTTGACCACACCGGCTCTGGGTATCAAACCGGTAATGTCCCGAGAATACTTTTTATAGTGTTCTCAACCTTCCTTTACCTTTTCGGATCATTCCGAGTCAGTTCCGACAAACCCGGTACAAAATGACCGTTTTGCCCCTGGTGGGCCGGTCTCCATTTCCGACCACGCCGGCCCTGGAAATCAAATCGGAAACCTCTGGGAACATTCTAAATAATGTTTCCAGATCCCAAGTCTTTTCCCGGGACAATCCGAGTTTGCCCGGCAGTTTCCTAGTCCGATTGACCGTTTTGCCCCTAAAGACTCGGTCAACCTTTCCGACCCACCTTATCTTCATTTTTCAATTCAAATACCTCCAGTACACTATTTTGAGTGTTCCTGCTCCTTTCCGGCCTTTCGGGTCATTCCCGGCTCCTTCAAATCATTCCCGGACTTTCCGGAGTCACTCCTACTGAAGCTAGGATAAAGTTTACATCGTAGTCACTAGTACAGGCGCCCAAATCTAGTCAAAGATACGTTGCTTGCCGACCTTAATTGTTTCCTAAATGGCTAGCGCCACTAGTAGTGGCGCCAAGCCAAGCCAAAAAATGGCCTAGCGCCACTCCTAGTGGCTCCATTATATAATTTGGCCTGGCGCCATTGCAACAGGCGCCAGGTTTGTCTTCTCTCTATAAATACAGAGTCTCCTTCAACGTGAAAAGGGTCTGCAAACTTAACCTAGAAATCACACAATTCAATATACAGAGCTCGAGCACCTCCAAAAACCCTAGTTTCCTTAGGTTCTCCAAACCCTAGCCACCCTACACTAAACCCTAGCCATCATACACAAACCCTAGCCACCTATACACTTATCCACTCCCCCATATACTCATACACTAGCCTTCAACCATCTTTTAACGACTGGAGGAGCTGCAACCTGAAGCTTGAAGATAACTCTTGAAGACGAAAGACGAAGATCAAGACCGAAGACCGAAGACTGCACGGCGCGCAAAATAAACAAGATACAAGGTAGGCTCCCTCTTTAATTTTCCATACTTCCCCCCTCTCTTCTCTCTCCAACCCACTTGGGTTATCTCTATTTTAATCCCCCATCTTTTTCCCCCCCTTTCTTTGCATGCTTGAAACAAGGGGATTCCCGGTCCATGTGTAGGACTATTGGAGAGTCACCGTGTCGGGGGCTTTCTTGTAGTCTAACCAAAGACCACGTGGGTCCGGCCCCCTTGATTATGTGGTGAAGTCTTAGCCTTGTATGTTCACGACCCCCAAATTGCATTGTGCATAACATAGTCTTGTATCTTCCAAAAACCGTTTTCAAAGTTGTTTTTCAAAACGTTTTTAAACTTGTTTTCAAAATTGCATCCAAATCTCTTTTTCAAAAAAAAAAAAAAAAACTTGTTTTCAAAACCACAATTCTAGGGTGATTCTAGCCTTTCCATGTCTAGGGTTGCTTTAGGAAAGTGTTACATTAAAAGTGACCTTTTTGGTCTATATTTTCAAACCTTATTGTTTTCAAAACCACTTTCTTAAAGTGGTTCTAGCCCTCTTATGGCTAGAATCGCTTTAGGAAAGTGAGATGTTTTCATACTTTCCAAATAACTCTCTCTTCAAAAATCTCTTCCTAAAAATCTCTTTCTCAACATACTTTCCTAAAACTCTTCTCTCCAAAATTGTTTTCAAAAATTCCCCTCCAAAATCTATTTTTCAAAACCCCCTTTTTTCAACTCCTCTCCAAAATCTTTTCTTCAAAATTCACTTTCTAAAAACACTCCCTAGATTCACCTTCCTAAAAAACTCTCCCCAAAAACCTTTCTAAAAATCTCTCTTTCCAAAATCTTCCTTCTAGAAACTCCCCTCTAGGATTTTTCCTCCCAAAACTTATGTTTCCAAAAACACACTTTCCAAAACTCTTTCTCTTTAAAATCTTTTTTTTTCAAAAACCCCCTCTTCAAATTCACTTTCCAAAAGTTCCTCCCTAGGATTCCTTTCTAGAAAACCTTCGTTTCCAAAAACGCACTTTCTAAAAATCCCTTTTCCTTAGAGCCCAAGTCAAGCCCTAGAACCCACAATTAGGAAACCCTAAATTTTCTTCCTAAAAACATGGTTTTTAAACTTTGCCCCAAACCTAGGTTTCCAAAATCTTTTGTTTTCTACATCAAAACTATACATGTTTCCAAAACCTATTTTCTATGTCAAAACTATAATTTTCCAAATCTAGGGTTTCTAGAATCTCCTTTTCCAAATCCTTCCTAAATCCAATCTCCCCGTTTAGGAAACTAGATCCCGTCCTCCGTTTTTTGGAAACAAAATCCAATCTCTTCTTAATCCAAACCTTTCCTAATTCAATTCGTTCCTAAACCATAAGTTTCCTAAACCTAAATTTTAAATCTTTCCTTAAATTTCAAAATCCAGCTCTTTCCTAATTCAAATCCTTCCTAAGCTTCCACTTTCCTAAAACTTAAGTTTCCAAAACTTGAACATAAAAAATCTTTCCTAAAATTCAAAAATTCAACCCTTTCCTAATTTAACCCCCTTTCTAAATCTTAACTTTCCAAATCCAAATCTTTCCTAAATTCAAGCCTTTCCTAATTTCAAGACTTTCTAAAATTCAAACTCTAAAACTTTCTAAATCCTAAACTTTCTAAATTTCAAATCTTTCTAAAATCAAAACTTTCTAAATTTAAAACTTTCTTAACTTAAATCTTTCTAAACCCAAATCTTTCTAAATTCTAAATTTCAACATCTTCCTAAATCTAAGGCTTTTCTAAACTCAAAATTTTCTTAATTTAAGACTTTCTTATGTTGAAACTTTCTTAATTCAAACATTTCCTAAACTGAAGACTTTTCTTTTTCAAACCTTTCCTAAAACAAAACTTTCTTATTTTCAAAACTTCCTCGTTTTCAAAACTTTCCAAATTCAAAACGTCTCTAAGTTGAAAGTTTCCTAAACCTGAAACTTTCCAAAAATAGAACTTTCCTAAATTCAAACTTTCCAAAAATGACACTTTCCTAATTCGGACCTTTCCTAATTCGAATATTTCCTAAAATCCAATCTTTCCAAATCTTCCAAATCCAACATTTCAATCCAATCTTTCTTAATCCCACGTCTTTCCTAGGTCTCTTATCTTTCTTAAGTCTAGGTTTTCTTAAACCTTTTTATTCCAAAACAAGTCCAAATCTATCTTTTTAAATCAAAGTCCTCAATTTCC
The DNA here is from genome assembly GCA_033060915.1 of Euryodendron excelsum. Classification (NCBI taxonomy): domain Eukaryota; kingdom Viridiplantae; phylum Streptophyta; class Magnoliopsida; order Ericales; family Pentaphylacaceae; genus Euryodendron; species Euryodendron excelsum. The sequence goes on from CM065377.1 coordinate 19,298,220, forward strand.
AATTTCCAATCTCCTCTTCTAATTTCAAATCCAATTCAATTTCCTTCTTCAATCCAACCTTCTATTTTCAATCAAACTCCGGTCCGAACTACGACTGAGCTGATTCCCCCAAAGGGATAAGTAGGCAACCTTCATAGGTGCGGTCACAACACTTTTCAAACTTTCAATTCCACCCTCATGGGTGCGGTTTCTAAAATCTTTCCAAATTTCAAATTCCAATTCCAAAATTTCTATTCTCAAACTTCTACTTTCAATTTTCAAACTTTCCAATTTCAATTCTATTTCTTCAAATCTATTTTCAAATCAAATCAATTTCTTTTCAAATCAATTTCTATTTTCCAATTCTGTCATCTTGCACTTGCATATCATGCATCATGCTAAATTAGTTTTCAAACATTGTTTTTCAAAGTGAATGGGGTTGAACTATAGTTAATTAAAGACTCTCGTAGGTAAATCTAGGGTAGATTGACATGTAGGTACCGAAGGGGCGGGGTAGGGTGATAGCTTAGTACGTCTTCCCTACACGTAACCAACCTCCGAACCTAGATCACTGTTTTCAAAGACCAAAAAAGGAGTTATTTTTCTAAAAAGGGCTAAATGTTTTTCAAAAGTTGCTAAACAACCCGTTTTCCTTAAAAACCCTCTCTTGAGGAGATATTTTCAAAATTGTTTTTCAAAAACCCTAAGTGTAGTTTTCGGATTATGCTTAGTTTTTAGGTGACCTAACTCTCCTTAATCAAGTTAGGCGGCAACTCCAAATCCTTTTCAAAAGCCCTTTATTCAAATCAATTTTCAATTCAAACCTAGTCACACTAATTTTTCTAGGAGGGTGAGTTCTAACGAGAGAGTACAGCATTTTTCCCGCTTGGGTGAGTATTCCTCGAGTGCAAAAAATCTGGGCGCGACAACCGGGAAGGTTCGTCCAAATTTTACCTCGATAATTGAGTCAATCGGAAAGGTTTCGGGGGAATCGGTCGCACTCAGGATGTTCTCCTAGGGCTTCCAATGAACTTTTATGTTTTCAGAAAGTTTGAATTATGTTTGGAGATGAGCGATATCATCTTAGGAAGTGTGCCAAAAAGGTTACTTTTGTGGAGCGTTTGTGATACGCTCCGAGGGTGTTTGAAAGTGGTTGTTTTAGTTTCGTGTGATCGAGGCCTTCAGAAAGCGATCCATTCAAATGGACTATACCGATGGAAAGTACTCTAGAAATAATTTTAGAAATTTCCAAATTTACGCGTTTCTCAAGTCACTTGACTGTGCGTTTTGATTAGGGAATCGGAGAAAAAGTCAACTTTGGCGGAGTGTCTGCAAGACTCTCCGGGGGTTGCAGAAAGTTATAGTTTTCGCCCCATACGATAAAGGGCTTCAGGAAGCAATCTATTCGATCGAGTTGTACCGATAGAAAGACCTATGGACGAGCTTTCGAGAATTTCCTGATTTATGCATTTCTCAAATCAGTTGACAGTGCGTTATAACTAGGGAATCGGGGGAAAAGACAATTTAGGTAGAGCGTCTGCGAGACGCTCCAAGGAACTTTTATCGAGTCGTGTGAGTTTAGTGTCGTAGCGTCCTCCTCGGGTTAAACAAGGGTGTGTGGTGAAACCCTCTGCTTAAAATCCTAAGGCCGGTGCTATTTTGAGGCGTATTTGGGCTTCTAGGGGTAAAACGGTTATTTTGACTAGGATTGGCTGGAAATGGTCAAGAATGGTTTGGTGTGTTGTGTTCAGTGTCTAGGGTTCTTCAGGGATGGTTTTGGGAGAGTCTTTTATCGTTCAGTGGGGTTTGCGTTGTGTTGAGGTGTTCAAGGGCAAAATGGTCATTTTGGTTGGAGTGGGCCAGAATTGGACCGGATTCGAACCAAATGGCGTGCGGGGGACCCCTAATGGTTTAACAACATTTTGGTAGGATGGACTTATCGTTTTGAGGGATTTTGAACTTGCCCAAAACGTGCCTGAAGGCCCAAGGGGCAGGTTTGGTCATTTTTCACCGAGTCGGGCTAGCAGGCGCCGGTGTTGACCTAGGTGTTAGTTCCCGAGACTACTCGGTCTTGGAAAACTACATGTGTGGTGTTGGTTTCTAAGAACGCCCGGTCTTACAGAATTACCTGTAAGGGTGGTGTTGGTTCCTGAGAACGCCCGGTCCTAGAAAGTTACCTGGAAGGGTGGTGTTAGTCTCTGAGAATGCCCGGTCTCGGAGAACTACCAAATGACGGACATTCTACGTTGGCAGGCTAGCAGGCGCCAGAAGTGAACCGTTTGGAATTTGATGAGGTGTTGGTCCCCGAGATCGCCCGATCCCGGGAAGCTACTTGGATGGCGTTGGTTTCCAGGACCGCCCGGTCCGGAAAGCTGCCTAGAATAATGGTGCTTATGGCTCCAGCGGGTCCTTGTGGGCCCGAGAAGTGACCAGTTAGTTGGATTGGAAATTGTAAGGCTCATTTTGAACCTGTATGTGTTGTGATGTTGGAAACCGAACCTGGTCGGGCCGGAGATTGCCGAGCAGGCAAAAATGGAGTGCTTACAGCTGCCCCTCTTTTTCTAGCTTTGCTTGCCGAAGGCAGAAAAATAACAAAGTAAGAATCCCTTTTTGGTCGCTAGGCGAGCGAAGGGACGATGTGCCGGTGAATTTAGAATGCTTTGGGACCTCTTGTGAGTCATCGGTTTGGAAGGCTTTGGAATTTGACAAGCTTTACATCCCGATTAGGGATCGAGTTGTCAATTTGACATGGTTTGGTTTAGGACATTCAATTCTTGCGAGTGAATATTGAAAGCTTGATGTTCGGCTTTTGAAAACCGTGGAAACAAATTCGGACCTCGGGAAGTTTGAAACCAGTTTTGGCAGGAAGTTGATCCGACGAGCGCATGTGTTGCATGCGCGCTTGGTGTTTTAAGCCTTGCACATGTAATACATGCGCCAGTTGGATTCTTGTGCTAGCTCATCTGCTATATGTGCCAGCCCGTGGCATATAAACAAAGCAGGTTCGCGTTTTCAGTGTTGCATTTTCGAGTCTTCCGTTGATTTCGGGATTTTCTCTGAAGGATTTCAAAGGATTTTTCTTGGGAATCGTTAGAGGAGTGTTAGGGGACGTTGGGCACGTGCCGAGGATCGTCATCGCGCCGGATTCTAGCCGGAAAGCTTGGTTTTCGCCATAGAATTTCAAAGGTTAATTTTTTATAGTTTCTTCGATTTTGATGTATGCATCTCTGTTTCTTGCCAATGATCTACGTAACCCTATGTTTTAGGATGTTTAGAACACAATGATCAGATTGCTTTTGTGATTTGGTGGAGATTTGAGCGCGTTTTGAATGATTTTTCATATTTATGAAAGTGGGTTTCCTGCGAGACTTGAAAAATTGCCTCCATAGGCTTGGGCATTGACCGTTTGTGTGTGATTTTGCACCGAAAACCTTGAAAAAATGTGTAGAACAAACGTATGAAATTCCGTAATTTTCTTAAACATTTTGAATTTCTGGATTTTTGAAAATTATGAAAAATAGAAAAAATTAAAGAAAGTTAGAAAACGGGTCCCGTTAAAGGTCAAAAAATCACAGAACATTTTTAGAAAATTATGTTGATGCTCTTGAACGTTTTGGGAATTTTTTGTGAAATTTTGGAAATAAACCTGAGGTTGAAAAATCTTGGAAGCTGAAGGAATTGTCCTAGAATTTGTGTTCGAGGACAGGACATGTGTCGTGGGGGTGAGATTGTTTTGACTGATGTGGTGGAAAGTCTGGAATTGTTCTGGGCTGTGTTTGTGACTTGTGAAATTTCGGGGTGATGACTTTTTAAGGTGAAACTCTGCCGAAATTTTTAAAAATTTTATCACTTAGCTTTAAAACCTTTCAGTAAGGGAAATCCTTTTAAGAAAGGAGCTTTTGAGGGAGAAAGCTCGAAGAAACCGCAATTTTAAAGAAATTTTTGGGAGTGGGATTTTTTGAATGAGAAAAGCCCCAGGAAACTGAATTTTAGAAAACTTGAAGAACAGGGCTTTTAAAGGTGAAAGCCTAGGAAACCATTAAACCCTTGAAATGGGGCTTTCTGAAGAAAAAGCTCGAAAAAACATAAAAATGTTGAACCAAGGCTTTTGAAAGAAAAAGCCTGAGAAACCGGTTTGAAATTTTTAAAACGGGGTTTTTAAGGGGAAAAACCCGGGGAACCGGTTCGAAGTTTTAATATTAAATTCTTTTGAGAAAAAGTTTCGAAAACCACTAGAAAATCTTTGAGTCTGGATTTTTGAAAGAGAAAACCTGAGAAACCGGTGTGAACTTTTGAAACCAGACTTTTGAGGAAGAAGCTTAAAAACCCTTAGAAGACTTTTGAACCAGGGTTTTTGAAGGAGAAAACTTGAAAAACCGGCTTTGAAGTTAGAAACCAAACTTTTTGAGGAAAAAGCTTGGAAACCATTGAAAAATTTTTGAAACGGGGCTTTTGATGGCGAAAGCCCGAGAAACTGGCTTTGAAATTTCAAAACCGAACTTTTTGAGGAAAAAGCTTGAAAACCGTTACAGAACTTTTGAACCAAGGTTTTTGAAAGCGAAAACCCGAAAAATCGGCTTTGGAATTTCGAAGCCAAACTCTTTGAGGAAAAAGCTTGAAAACCCTTAGAAGACTTTTGAACCTGGGTTTTTTAAGGAGAAAACCCGAAAAATCGGCTTTTGAAATTTTGAAACCAAACTTTTTGAAGAAAAAGCTTAAACCCTTAGAAAATTTTTGAAACAGGGCTTTTGAAAGAGAAAGCCCAAGAAACCGGTTTTGAAATTTCAAAACCAAACTTTTTGAGGAAAAAGCTTGAAAACCATTAGAAGTCTCTTAACAGTGATAGGTGGGGCCCTTGCCCTTCCACTTTTTCTTTCTTTCTTTTTTTTTTTGTTCTTTTCTTTCTTCTATTTTTTTTTTTTTTTGGTATATACATTGAGGCATTTATCTTCACGCTTTTCACATATAGTGATTGATTGATTCTCTTGAATGTTGTCATTTTTCAGGATGTCGGAGGTCGAGGGTGACGGTCCGAACAATAAGCACCATGGGAAGGCGTCGCGGATAAAGCTCGAGGAGGGCAGCAGCAGCCGGGGTAGCTCGACTAAGGGTAGCAACCGGGGTGGTTTAGCTCGAAGTAGTGGTCGGGGTGGCCCAGTGCGAGGAGATAGCAGGGGCGTTTCTGCGGGGAGTAGTGGTAGAGTCGGTTCCCCTCGGGGCGGCCGCAGTGGGTCACAATGATCTTCGAGTAGGACAGCTTCTAGCGAGAGCTCCGTGATGGGGCAGCCTTCGGCGGCTCCTGATGAGAGATTTGAGGATGAGGCTGACTCATCTGTGGACCCTCAGACAGGATACGGTATGGCCTCCGTTCGGGACAGGCAGAGAGATACTTCATTTATCGACGACCAGCTAGCCATTCCTGATATTCCCCCACTACGTGATTTGGCGTTCCACCCAAGCCTGTATTCACGTTACGGTCAGATGCCATCATCTACCCACAGTTCCTTTAGAGGGGCTAGTATCTCGGCCTTGAGGGCTATACAGGCGTCCGCTCCATCTTATCAAGACTTTTTGCATCATATCGGTTTTGGTGCTTTCATGACCCTGCAGACGGACATACTTGATCACGGGATTGCTATGGGGTTGTTGGAGCGGTGGTTTGGGGAGGCAGGAACCATTCACTTGGTGGGTTTCGAGTTAGGGCCTACCCCTGTGGACTGGACTATGATATTGGGCTATCTTTCGGAGGGGTTCCGATCTCTTTACGGGACGTGTCTTTGGAGGAGGCCGGTCTTCTCTTGGGGTTGCCAGGGCTTGGGGGTACGAGTTTCCCAGCTTCACTTTTATGCTTAGCCGAGACAACCTTTGCTTTTGAGCCTTCACCAGATGACCAGACTATTATGAGGCGCCGGTTGGTGCTATACGTCGTCTTTAGTTGCTTTTGTAACAATAATAGGTCGACGGTCCCTTTGTCTTTGCTAAGCTTGGTAGCGAATCTAGATGCGCTAGACTATGTTGACTGGGGCGCTTTCACCTTTGCCTGCTACTTACGAGGGATGAGAGTGAGGACATCCGAGGCTTAGGGGAGCTTGACGAGCTTTTGGCCATTTCTGGTATGGTGGAGCTATGAGTATTTGCCAATTCGCCAACCGGAGGTGTTAGCAGGCGATGCTTTCCTGCGGGCCACGAGATGGGTCAGGCAGCAGGTAGTCCAACGGTCCTTGCTCACAGATTTTGTAGCCCTCAAGGCTAACTTAGAGTTACTGAGACATCGAGATGTGACTTGGGCGCCTTACCACTGGTCCACCCAATATGCCAGCATGAGGGACGTCATCCTTTTATCCAAGTTGCGAATCACCTTCAGAGGCCCTGTGTCATGGGAGACGTACCTCAGGGAGCGTCACTGGTGGCAGCTTCATACTGCCTTTCGTGCGGCCATGGATCCTCCCAAGTATATGTTTAGACTTTATCGAGCCGGGGTAGAGATCCCTTATATAGTCGGGGTTCCTGGTGAGCGGTTCCTGCTTCTGCCGGATGTAAATTATGAGGCTCACTTCCGAGCGAGATCTATTGGTGCTTTCACCCAGCTAAATCTGGTGGTCGGAGAGCAGGTGGCCGGCCATGAGCTGGTGGAGCTTTGGCATCGAGCTCAGGGCTTTGTATCTGAGGAGGAGTACCTAGCAGCTTGCCAGGCACAAGATCAGTATCGTGTTGAGGTAGAGGCCCTGACTGCTCGCATATCTCTGATTGAGGCCCATTGGGTATGTTATTTGTGATTCATTATTTTCATGTTCCTTATACATCTCCTGTGTTCTGACGCTAGCTCTTCTTCCCTTTTTGCCTTTCTCTTTGATCAGGGTCCTTTTAACGCAGGAGCTTCCTCCAGCCAGCCCTCTCTGTATGTGTCGGATATAGGCGACTTTGACTTGGTTGGCAACCCTGCTCCTTGAGGCGCCCTGCTTTTCCTGCGGACATATTTAGAGTTTTTAGTTAGATCGATGGTCATTGTTTATGTTTTTGTGGCTGTGTGTTGGCCATTGTGGATGATGACGGTATGACGATTTTATGAACATTATTTCTATTATCTTTTCGTTTCTTTACATGCGATGATGGTTATTTCTTTCTTCTAGTCTTGTTTTGCATGCATGTATGTGGATATATGATGGATATGAATGTGAACATAGGAGTACAGAAATCATGGTAGGCATAAGAAATGGTGGATATATGCAAACCTTAAATAAGTGTGAGAATGGTGAGTATATTTGTCGCACACACTCAGGTGAAGCGTACATGTATATAGTTTTATGTAAACCAGCCTAGAGGTAGATTGGGCGTTTATTAGAAACTATCGCTTCGGCCTTTTGCTCTTTCTTTGAAAATCTCCCCCCTTTTTTTTGTTATACTCTTTTCTTACCATGTCGAGATAGTAGTTGCCCCATTCGTAAGGTTCTCATTTTTGGATCCGACCCCTTCTCTTTTATCTGAAGAACTATCACTCAATTGATTTTCTCTCAGGGGCCTTATATTTGATCTCGTAGACTCTCCAGGTGACAATCGAAGTAGCCTTTAGTAAAGGAGCGAGCAATTTCCATCCTTAATCTGAGAAGACTTTACTTTGGACCGTAATGTAGGCTAGGTAATGGATGATCAATAAAGGGGTATCCAGGCTCAAACGATTTTTTTTTTTTTTTTTTTTTTTTTTTTTTTTGGGTGATAGTAACCAGAACCACCTTGAGTAAGCTTTTGCTGCTTTGTTCCCTTTTCTTTTTTGGATATTGCCATTTCCTCTTGAACTTGTTTAGACTAAGCAATCTTCCCTGATCTAAGGGGACTTTCTGTGAGTTGTAATGTGGCCAGGTTGCAGGTTTTTTAAGGAAAGGGTATTGATGACTCAAAGCGTGATGTGGTTTCTGGGGTTACTGGTGATCACCTTTTCAGGTCTTTTCCTTATGTCTGCAGGCTTCTTTCTCTATCTCCCTCCTTTTTTCTTTCTTCTCTTCCTTGTACAAATTTGTGCCCATATAGAGCTCATCATTTCCTTTAGTTTTTGCCCCAGTAATATTGCTTGCACAATTTATTGACTCTCAAGCGACATCAATCGTTATTTTATTTTCATCATTTTTCATCGTCATTCATTTTTTTTTTGGAGTATTTCCTTCTTTCCTGCCTTTTTTTTATGTAGGTCGGGGCCTTCTTTCTCTCCATGCTCCTTTTTGTCACTTTTTCCTCCAAGTTTGCTTTTGCCCATTGCAGGGAGTGATCACTAGTGTAGGTTTTTCGAAGGAATGTAATTTGGCTCAAAATGGATTTTTCAAAGAGTGTTCTTTTAACTGTATGGTAGCAGAATAGATGACCCCCCTTCCTTTCAGACAAGATTGCTTAGACTATGAAGTTCAGTTTTTTAGAGCTTTTGGCGTTATCCTTTGAAACAACCAGGAGTTAGCTTAACTGTTCGGTTACTTGCACTTGCCCTAGTGTGGGGGGTGGTTCCTGGTTAGGGTGTTTAAATGAAAATTACTTGTGGCTCAAGTGGGCTGACCAAGGGAGTTATGTTTGCTATTATAGGGATTTTGAAATGAGGGCTTCTCTTCCTTTCGAGGGTCTAACTGCCAACTGCTTTGCCATGGCGCCCTTCGGAAGCCACCTCTTTTGTGACCCACTCCCTTCCTTCCTTTTGCTATTTTGGATCAGAAATGGTCCCCCCAAGTGAGGATGCACGTACCATCCCTCCTTTCAAGTTAGGGCATAACAACAAGAAACGAAAATTTTGAGAAAGAGCAAGTACCAAAGATGATAAATGCAAATTTCAACTTCTTTCATTTCAAAAGTTCTGTTTACATGATGAGCTCTTGATTAGCAAAAGATGAAAGTAGAGGTAAAGAAAGAAAGATTAACAGGAAAGTAAGGACAAAGTTTGGTAGAAGAACATCCCTTTGGTAATCACTTCTTCAGGTAGGCTTTAGGACCACGCCTGCCTCCTCCATGCTCCATTTGCCGGCTTCTTCACTTGGTTGTGCTGGGCGAATTGATGCGTCAACTGCGGGGTGGCAAAGATCAACAGCCATAGTGTAACCAAGGCTTCCTCCTTTTCCTTCTTTTTCTTTAGTGGGATCAATGGGGTTGTGCGTCCCTTCTTGGGACTCCTATTGGATTTCCTTTAGTTGGGTAGTTTTCTCTTGCTCGGCTTTTTGGAATTTCATAACCAGGCCTTCTTCAGAGGCTTGCGATGACTTTTCCTTGGCTTCTTCTTTTTCAGCTTCCTTTTTGTCAATCTCTGCAAATAGGCTATCTAAATCGCCTTCTTTAAATTCAAATGGTGGGTTTGGCAGTTTTGGCTCATAGATGCCCCAGCCCATGTCCTCGTAATCGAAAAGCTCTTCTTTCAGGCGAGCCTCAGCTTCAGCATATCTAGGATGTAAGAATTCTTCTCCCCAGCCATCAACAGGTGCAGCATCATTGGGACTGTTTGCAACAGGTTCATCCACGGGCCAGTCGAAAGGGTCTTGTTTTCCACTTGTATTGTAGAGATAGATGGGGCATGCGGCAATTCTTCCTCCCAATCACTTTCAGTGTCTGACTCACCCTCGAAGTACTCTGCAGTTATGATGCCATCAGGATCCGCCTCATCCTCAGTGATGATGTTGACAGTATAGTCCGGTAAGGGATTTGCCATGATATTGGGCGTGGGGACCGACTTTGTTTCTTGGGTGTTGATGACCTTGTTGACAATGAGATCTTGAATCTTATGCTTCAAAGAGAAAAAAGATTATGTGTCATGGCCCTGTCCCCCAAAATGGTATTCACAGGTAAGGGCAGGGTTGAAAATTGGCGGTAGTGGGCTTGGCAATGGCCGCAAGGGAATAGGGTTTATATGCTTGGCCTTGAGGAGCTCATGATAGGCCTCTGTCTGGATGCATGCCAAACATGTGAACTTTCGGTTACGTCGGTTGTTGTTTTTGTTGGGATTGAAGTATGGTCGGGCTGCAGCAGGTCCAGTTGGGGGTGCTTGGGTAGCAGCAACGGGGATGTTGATTATGGAAGTAGGCGATAAAGGCCGAGCTTGGTATTGGGGGTAATATGGTTGTTGCTGCGTAGATAGGATAGCAGATACTTCTCCCTCTTTCTTGCCCGTGCCCCGAGTGGTTGCCACCTTCTTGGCCACATTTGCAAATCCCTCACTTGTCTTAGCATATGGGTCAGTGATTCTGCCAGTTTCAGCCCACTCTCAATCATTTCCCCTTGCATTATCAGCTCAGAAAAGCTCTTTCCGATACTCAAGTACAGGCACTCATAGTATAACCCTTGGAAGGTGTTCACAAACAGTTGTACGTATTCTTTCTCTAGCCGTGGAGGGTTAACTTGCGCAATCGCCTCCCTCCATCTCAAAGCATAGCTTTTGAAGCTTTCTTTTTTGCCTTGAGTCATCATCATCAAGGCGCATCTTTCCATGGTCAGGTCACTGTTATGCCGATACTAAGATCGGAAGGCTGTGACTAATTCATTCCAGGTTGTTATTTTCCTCAAGTCTAGGCGAGTGAACCATTGTAAAGCGGGCCCAGTTAGGCTGTGTTAAAACAATTGTATCAAAAGTTTGGGGTCGTTCCCATGTCTGCTTAGTGCCCCAGCATACAACCTCAAGTGTGCAACAAGGTCCCCACTCCTATTATACTTCTGAAAGTCGGGCATTTTGAACTTAGGCGGCCTTGGGTGGTCAAGGAAGAAGCAAAGTTTATTATAAGACATCCCGCCGAAGGTGTCATGACCTTGAAGTCTGCGCAGGGACTCCTCCAAGCCTTGTATCTTGAGATCGAGAGGGTCTGGGCCCTCCTTTTTTGAAGTGGTAGTCAACAAGATGGTTTCAGAGTTGTCCTCTTCTCCTTCCTCGAGTTGTACCACTTTAGGGATCTCCTTGCTCTTTGTTGTACCGTCAGCTCGTAGGACAACCCTTGGTGGGATTGCTTCAGTTTCCTTAGGATAGGATGTGGATGCCGATGGGTTCATAACAGGCCCTTTGAAGGCCATTAGTTGTATGAGCTTGAACATTTCGTCTATTTTTGCCTTCATTTCATTCACTTCTTCGCGTGTCACCAAACTGTTCTGTTGATCGAGGATATTGCCTTCGCTCGACATTTATACTGTTCTTTGTCGAGTACGGACTGGCGTTCGAAGGACGGGGTCACTCGTGTTCCTCTTCTTCCTTTCCTTGGAGCAATGGTGGCCTACAATACCAGCAGTCTCACCAAAGCTATGGCTAGTCTTTTGATGAGATGGGGGAAGGAAAAGAAAATAAGGAAAAAGAAACAAAAATGATTACATGTTAGGTTCTTGATTTAGAAAGGCTTTATACGATGCGTGTCCTAAGAATGCCCCTGCCTTTTGAGAGGAACTAAGCATGATGCTTTGGCTCATGTTTGGAGATAAGGGATTGCCCCTGCATGCAAATACTATACCTGCCCCTGTTCATCCATCCATTCGTAGCTTCCTTCATTTATTTGACAATAAGAATGATTTTATTAGGATGAATTCTTTTTGGTACATAAAATTTTCTCAAAAATACATAGAAATGGGGAGGGGGAACATTTTTCTTGGGACTTCCACCTATTTTTACATTTACATTATAGGATCCTAAACTACTCTTGAGCCTCCGGATCTACTTTGTTGGTAGGAGCCCTTGATTTGAATTGCTCCCTTGTCTTCTTAGCAACCCTATCTCCATGAGCGAAGAGGGATTAGGGCCCTTCCTTATGAGATGACTTTGATGCATACCATGAATCCTTAGGGTCCCGTGGTACCCTTAGGAATTTTGGTTTGGCTTAAATTAGGCGAGAAGGTCTTTGAGCCTTTCTTTAGGGGTTGATTGGATGCATGAAAATGCAATGACTTGAGTTACTTTGAGAACTCTTATCTTGAAGTGAGTTCCGATGCATGAGCAGTTATGATGCATGTACATAGAAGCAGCAAGAATTAGATGGCACAACAGCAGGGATTAAACAAAATATATAAGGAAAAATAAAGCGGTCGCCCTTTCCTCCTTGATTTTGAAATTGATGTGTGTGTCCTAAATCCGGCAGAGGTTCGGCTATGCATGAGATGCTACATGAGCATAAGGTTAGGGGTTTACTAATGCTTCCTAAAGAGCTCGGTCCCCGAACCTTCAAACCTCCGGCGTCCACCTCCGAAAGGTGAACTCCATCTTTGGTTGGTGGTTCGAGCGAAGGAACTATCAAGAGACCGTAGGCTAAGAAACTGACACAGCATCCGCCCACAGTCAATATACTGTTCCCCCTTCTATCTAGAAGGGTCATAGCCAGGTAATATATGCAAGATGCAAATGCTAGTGAGCGCACCAAGTGTGTGTGGAATTTTTGAAAATAGAGGAAAGGACCCAACAACACACATCACATCCTATACATTCATGGCAATAAATAAGACATGAAATAAAAATGTGAACAAAGGTCCACCTACAAAAGACAAATGCAAAGAGTTAGTAACTCTTCGAAAAACTCAATGCAAGGTAAAATGAATGGTCAATGCAAAAAATATAAGTGTAAGCAATGGATGCAAGTGATGACACTTATTTGAAAATCGTTTTGGAAAGATTTGGTGAGCGGATAAAACTTGGACAAAGTAACCGGAGATTCTGGGTGAGTGAAGGGTGAAGAGACGTGTTAATGGCCTAAACCTCTAAGTAGTCCCCAGTGGAGTCGCCAGCTGTCGCGTCCCGATTTTTGGGGGTCCAAGGTCCTTTCGGCTCAGAGACCCTAAAGCACGGAACATTGTCACTAGAACTCGTTCTCCTAGAAGGACAAGTGTGACTAAGTTTGAAAATTGGTTTGACTAAGGACTTTTCAAAAAATAGGAGTCGCCACCTAACTTGACTAAGGTGAGTTAGGGCACCTAAAACTAAGTGTTAATCCGAATATTAAAATTAGGGTTTTTTTCGGAAAAGGTTTTGAAAACTCCCTCAAGAGAGGGTTTTTAAGTAAATAGGTTGTTCGGCAACCTTTGGAAAGATTAAAGCCCTTTTGGAAAATAACTCCATTTTGGTCATTTGAAAACAGAAATCTATGGTTCGGGAGTTGGTTACGTGTAGGAAAGATATCCTAAGATCATCACCCTACCCCGCCCTTTCGGTACCTACATGTCTAATCACCCTTTGTTCACTCACTAGAATAACCGATTACCGTTGTCCACTTAATATCCACTTTAGAATTTTGAAAACGGGGTTTAGTCATCACTTTTCGAATGGATGATGCATGATGCAAGCTTTTGGAAGAAGTTTGAAAATAATCAGGGTTTTGAAAGAGTTTGGAATAGGAACTTTGAATTGATTAGAATTTTTGAAAAAGGGATTGGAGTTGGAATCAAATTTATGACCGCACCATTTTAGGTTGCCTACGTATCCCATTTGGCGAGAATCAGGTCATTTATAGTTCGGGTAAGAGCCCGATGGAAAATAGGCGCATTAGGGCCTTCGGAAAGTTTGAAGACACTTTGGGGTCTTTAAAAAAGTTTAAGACACTTTGAGGTCTTTGGAAGAGTTTAAGACACTTTGAGGTCTTTGGAAAAGTTTAAGACACTTTGAGGTTTTTTGAAGAGTTTAAAATATTTTGAAGTCTTTGGAAGTTGAAGACTCTTTGCGGTCTTGGAAGTCTTGACTTGAAATTGAATGGTGGAGCACTTTGAAAGGGTTTTTGCATTAACTTGATGGAGTTTTGGAAAAAATATTTTGGCATGACTCAAGAAAACTTGAAAGTGTTTTTGAAGTCTTATTTTGAAAACTTTGGAAGAATGTTTTGATGAATTGATTTTTGAAAGTGGTTTTTTGAAATGGTTAGGGGTTTGAAGTCCTAAAATGGACAACCTTAGAGGTTGTTCTTGATTTATCACTTGTCCTCAGAATCCCTAACCATAAGGGGGCTAGGGACACCTTAGGTTTGTGACCTTTTGAAAGCATTTTTGGAAACGCCTTGAAGATGGAGTGTAAGAACATTTGAAGAGTTTACGGAGTTTTTTTTTTTTTTTTGAAATCATGAGAGTAGGGGGTTTTAGAAAAACAGGTTATGAGAATAGTTTGAAAATTGAATGACCATTTGGAAGAGGGTTCAAGAATTGAAACCTTGAAGTGTATTAACCTAAATAGGGTTGGCCTAGGGTTAGGGGTAACCTAAGGTCAACTAACTTGAGTTAGGTTAACCTAGGGTTAAGATGACCTATGGTTAACTAACTTGGGTTCAGTTAACCTAGGGTCAAGTTAAACTAGGGTCAAGTTAGCCTAGGGTTAGTCGACTAGGGTCAACTTAACCTAGGGTTAGATTGGCGAATGGTTTTGAAAGTTGTTCTAATGCATTATTGGAGAGAGTTTTGAAAAACAAAATATGCTATGCAATGGACTTTGGTTGGTAATATTTTTGAAGATCATTTCCATGAAAATTTTGACTCTAGCCAAGAGTATGGTTTGCATGGTTGGTGTTTGGAAACCATTCCAAGGAAAGTTTCCTTATGGCCATTATAACTATAATCTTGACAAGAGTATAAAGGGTTTAAAAATCAACATGGTGATTGGCAACTTTTTAAGGCACCATTTTTAATGCAAAGAGGGAGAGAATGCATTTTTGAAGATCATCTTTGGAGAAGGATTTTGAAAACCATTTCTCAAGGGAACCATTCTATTAAGAGAGGCTTCATATAGCCAAACAAAAGAGAGACCACTCAAGAGAGGGTTCCATGGGGCCATTCCAACCACTACACATAAAAGAATGAAAATCTTGAAAATTAGAGAATTAGAAAGCAATCCTTATGCAAATTAAAATGTCATGACACCAAAATGAAAGTTAGGAGATTAGTAGGAGGTCTTCTAAGGCATAATTTCTAAAATCCCATCCTACACTTCAAATGGCCAACTCTTGAAATAATTTTTAAAAGAAATATAGAGCTTGGAGATGGCATGAAAATAAGAACAATGTAAGCATTATAGAGCATGATAATAAGCATAAAATGAAGCCAAGCCTGCAAAACATGATCAAAATAGTGATATGCAAGGGGTCATGATTACATACAAGGCTTTTAGGCTACATCACATAAACAAGGGACTCTTAGACCATACCATCTTAAAGTAGGCTAGTGAGAGATCCCCTTACACGGTGGCTCTCACTTGCTTTCCTCTAGGCATGATCTAAGAGCCCTCTTGACTCAAGCATGCAAGAAAGGGGGGTTGAAGATGGGGGTTAAAATAGAGAATAGCCTAAGTAGGCTAGGAGGGAGAAGAGGAGAGTGGGGGAAGACACAAATGTAAAAGGGATACCACCTTTTGCCTTCAACACACTTTTAGTTTTCAAGGGATGCTTTGATGGGAGTTTGAATGACTTCAAGAAGGCTTAGAGGGCTGGTAGGGAGTGTTTGATGGTGTATAAGGCTTTATATGTGAAGTATATAGGCTTGGGAATGATAGAACCTAAGCTAAGTGTGTATAGAGATTCACAGTTCTAGAGTGACTTCAGTAGGGCTTCGCATCAGAAATTAGAGTTTGAATATGCAAAGGGTGGTCTGGTACTTATAGAGATTCTGGAACAGGCCTGGCGCATGTACTGCATGCGCCTAGCCAAAATTTGACCCTGCACATGTAGCACATGCGCAGGTCCTGTTCCATTGCCAGAATGACATGTGGCGCCCCATGTACTAGATAAATCTCGACTGTTGATCGAAAGTTGGTCAATCTGATTAAAATTTGAGTGCATGTAGCATACACTCCATCACTTGGAAGGTTCGTCCAAACTTTGCCTCGATAATTGAGTCAATCGGGAAGGTTTCGGGGGAATCGGTCACACTCGGGATGTTCTCCCAAGGCTTCCAGTGAACTTTCATGTTTTCAGGAAGTTTGAATTATGTTTGGAGGCGAGCGATATCGTCTTGGGAAGTGTGCTAAAAAGGTCACTTTTGCGTAGCGTCTGTGATATGCTCCTAGGGTGTTTGAAAGTGGCTATTTTCGTTTGGTGTGATCGAGGCCTTCAGGAAGCGATCCATTCAAACGGACCGTACCGATGGAAAGTACTCTGGAAATACTTTCAAGAATTCCCAAATTTACGCGTTTCTCAAGTCATTTGACGGTACGTTTTGATTAGGGAATCAGAGAAAAAGTTAACCTTGGCAGAGCGTCTGCGAGACGCTCCGGGAGCTACTGAAAGTTATAGTTTTCGCCCCATACGATGGAGAGCTTCAAGAAGCGATCTATTCGATCAAGCAGTACCGATGGAAAGATCTATGGATGAGCTTTCGAGAATTCCCTGATTTACGCATTTCTTAAGTCAGTTGACGATGCGTTATAACTAGAAAATCGGGAGAAAAGACAATTTAGGTGGAGCATCTGCGAGACGCTCCGGGGAACTTTTATCAAGTCGTGTGAGTTTAGTGTCGTAGGGTCCTCCTGAAGTTAAACAAGGGTGTGTGGTGAAACCCTCAGCTCGAAATCCCAAGGCCGGTGCTGTTTCGAGGCATATTTGGGCTTCCAGGGGCAAAATGGTCATTTCGACCAAGATTAGCTGGAAATGGTCAGGAATGGTTTGATGTGTTAAGTGTGTAGGGTTGTTCAAGGATGGTTTTGGGAGAGTCTTTTACCGTTCGGTGGGGTTTGCGCAGTGTTGAGGTGTTTAGGAGCAAAATGGTCATTTTGACTAGAGTGGGCCAGAATATAACCGGATTCGGACCAAATGGCGTGCGGGGGACGCCTAATGGTTTAACAACATTTTGGTAGGATGGACTTATTATTTTGAGGGATTTTGAACTTTCCCAAAACATGCTTGGAGGCCCAAGGAGCAGGTTTGGTCATTTTTCACCGAGTCAAGCTAGCAGGCACCGGTGTTGACCTAGATGTTGGTTCCCGAAACCGCCCGGTCTCGGAAAACTACCTGTGCAGTGTTGGTCTCTAAGAACGCCCGGTCTTAGAGAACTATCTATAAGGGTGGTGTTGGTTCCTGAGAACGCTTGGTCCCAGAAAGCTACCTGGAAGGGTGGTGTTGGTCTCTGAGAATGCCCGATCTTAGAGAACTACCAAATGACGGACATTCTACGTTGGCGGGCTAGCAGGCGCCAGAAGTGAACCGTCTAGAATTTGATGAGGTGTTGGTCCCCGAGATTGCCCGATCGCGGGAAGCTACCTGAATGGCGTTGGTTTCCGGGACCCCCCGGTCTGAAAAGCTGCCTAGAATAATGGTGCTTATGGCTCCAGCGGGTCCTTGTGGACTCGAGAAGCGACCAGTTGGTTGGATTGGAGATTATAAGACTCATCTTGAACTTGCATGTGTTGTGACGTTGAAAACCGAACCCGATCGGGCCGAAGATTGCCGAGCGGGCAAAAATGAAGTGCTTGCATTATGTTTATGTTAACTTATAATTAATTTGTTTAAAAGAGGCTTTGGCCTAAAAAATATATGTATATATATAATAATATAAATTATAGGTTTAACAATTATAAACATTATTACTAATTTGAATTAGAGTAAAATATAAATTTTATGTTAAAAACATATTTATAGTTGTATTGTTATATATAGATAGTAAATAAATTTATTATATTTTTTTATTGAACTTGTAAAATTTTGATATATTAAAAAAACTCAATTGTTTTCAATAAAAATATCTCCCACTTGCACAGTTAGGCTAAGAGGGAATAATTGAAATAAATATTTCGAATATGAAAAAAAAAACATTGGGTATATAATAAATAATAGGTTTAACAAATATAAATATTATTACTAATTTGAATTAGATTAAAATATAGATTTTATGTTAAAAACATATTTATAATTGTATTGTTATATATATAGATAGTAATTAAATTCATTATATTTTTTATTGAACTCTTAAAATTTTAATATATTAAAAAAGCTCAATTGTTTTTAATAAAAATCTCTCCCACTTGCACACTTAGGCTAAGAGGAAATAATTGAAATAAATATTTTGAATATGAAAAAAAACATTGGGCATATAATAAATTATAGGTTTAACAAATATAAATAATATTACTAATTTGAATTAGATTGAAATATAAATTTTATGTTAAAAACATATTTATAGTTGTATTGTTAGGCTAATTAAAATAAATATTTTGAATGTGAAAAGAAACATTGGGCATATAATTTATATTTAAGTTTATTGTTTATGTATAACTGAAAAGCATGAATTTTAGTAGTGATAGTGAATTTTTTTTTCGTAGATATGGCATCAAAAGGAAATGATACAATTGCACAGCCTCTAGAAAAAAAGAAAAGGCAACGTGATATTGGATGGAATTATGGGGAGCAAGTTGGAGATAATCGACAACATGTGATATGCAATTATTGTCATAAAATAATGAAGGGGAGTGGTGTGTCACGTTTGAAACAACACTTAGCAGGTGGTTATTCAAATGTGAAAAGGTATGATAAGTGCCCCTCAAAAGTAGCTAAGACAATGAGAGATTATTTGAACCGTAATAAACAGGAGCATCAAGAGGTAACATCAAAAAGGGCTGAACTAAGAGCAAATTTAATTGATCCTGTTAGGAGAAGACATGGGATTAACATACATGATTCTGACTCGGATTCAGATGATGATGATATGACTCCCCAAGAAAGGGATGACTTGGAGTATGCAAAGGAGCAATCTTATCGTGATATACATATGGTTGAATAAGGTTTTAGACTAGGGGGGGGGGAGATATGGGTCATCTAGCCATAGCAGTGGTGGTCATTTGAAGGGATTGATGCGTTCACATAGTGTGAAGGATGCATGGGATAAACTATCAAGAAAGCCACAAAAAGCTCCGAAAAAAGGTAAAGATATTCCCATAGAAGATATAGATCTTTCAATGTATCGGAATAGGGAAGTAAAACAAGCTAAGCTAAAGCATTTTTGGAACCCCAAAAAATGGGCAGGGTCTGCCAAACATGATATAGCACAATTTTTTATTTATGAAAATATTCCACCGAGCAAAGCTTAAGGGAATTTTTATGAAAACATGATAGATGAAATTGGTAGAGCTGGAGCAGGTATGAAGGGCCCAACACCTTATAAGATTGGGGGACCATACTTAGACATGGAAATAGAAGATCTCAAGAATTACATTGATATATTCAAGAAGAAATAGGATACTTATGGAGTGACAATCATGTGTGATGGGTGGACATCAATCACCAGACTATCTATCACTAACTTTTTGGTATATTGTGATGGAAAAATTGTCTTTCATCGATTAGTTAATACTTCCAGTCACGATAAAGATGTTGTGTACCTTTTTCAGTTGATAGATGATATGGTTCATGAGATTGGAGAGAAATATGTAGTCTAGGTGATTACAGATAACCAATCTTCATATAAGAAGGCCGGTGAAATGTTGATGCAAGCAAGGCCACACTTGTAGTGGACCTCTTGTGCTGCCCATTCCCTTGACCTAATTTTGCACGACTTCGGTAAATTGGAGAAGGTGAAGAATTTGCTTGATCAAGCTAAAAGGGTCACCAATTTTATTTATAATCATAATAGGGTTCTTGAATTAATACGAAGTTATTGCAAGGGGGAATTGATTTGACCGGCACAAGCAAGACCCTTTCAAGTCTTTTAGAACATAGAAATGGCTTGCAAAGGATGTTCAATTTAGAAGATTCGTATAACAATATAGCCAGTAGAGACCCAACTAGACAACGAGTACATTCAACTATTCTCAACCCAAAGTTTTGGGAACAAGCCAAAAAGATAGTGAATATTCGTGAACCTCTTGCAAAGGTTTTACGAATGGTGGATGGGGCGAAGAAAGCTACAATGCTCGACTTCAAAATGTTGAAAATATTGCTCAACTTCAAAATCTTGCAAAAAATATGTAAACATTGTTGATCATCGATGGAAGAAGCAAATCATTCATAACAATCATCTGGCAGGTTAGATATAATTTACATACTAATTCGATATTGCTGTTAATGTAACCAACTTTTGAACTATATGATAATATGATTAATTTCTTTATTTATGAATTTGATGTAGCCTATTACTTGAATCGCGTATTTCAGTACCAAGAAATGTCGGTGTGGATTACAATTTGTTAGAAGCACTTAGAGGCGTAGTGTCTCGACTTGAAGAAAATCTTAATACAGCTTCTCAAGCTTTTGCAGAGGTAACATTAGTTCTTGTAGTTAGTCATTATCTATTTATTTGTTGGTTTTTGTACATAGAAGCCAAATTATTTTTTCTATGTTAAATAGGTAAAAATATTTCGTGATGCCATGTATGGGTTTGGATCACAAGCTACAGTTAAGGGTAGAACTACAACTGATCCAAGTAATTAAAAATTTTATATTTAAATGTAATATATTATTTGAAAAAGTATATTATCTCCCATGCCAACTATTTATATCATTGTACAGCTAAATGGTGATTTTTGTATGACACCGATGCTCCTAACTTACGAAGGATTGCCATGAGAATACTATCACAAACATCCTCATCTAGTGGCTGTGAAGAAATTGGAGCACTTTTGCCCACATTCATACAAAAGTGCGTAATCGGCTCAATTATGCAAAATTAGAAAAGCTGGTGTTTGCTCAATATAACATGAGATTAAAGCTGAAATTCCTTATAAATGAAGATCGTGGATCAGAATTCAAACCAATTCATTTAAGTAATGTATTTGAAGAAGATGAAGGAATTTTAGAGTGGTTGGATGATCCATGTGATACACTTTTAGATGAGCTAGATGATGATGGTCAACCAACTAAACCAAACACTTTCTTAGCTACATGGGCTAATCGTTATTCTGATAATGAAGTTGGTGGAATAGGGCAAAGTCAAAGTTCCATGCCACCACGTAGATCAACTGCAGGATTTAGTGGAGTTGGATCAAGTAGAGCAAAGCATAGTACATCAGCTCAAAATGCACCTCTTACTTTTAGCAGTGATGATGATGATGATGATGATGATGATGATGATGATGATAATGATGATGATAGTGATGGTGATGGTGATGGTGATGGTGATGACGATGGTGATGGTGGCAATGATGATAGTAGACATGGTGGAGATAGTGGTGGAGTTACTGGTGGAAATATTAGCAGTTCCTCGCAAAGAGGAAGAAGAAGTCAAAGCCCACATGAAATTCATTTCACTGAAGAGCAAGGCTTCACTCATGCTACCCAAGATGAGGATCATGGCTCTTGACGCATGAGTCAGTATGAGCGAGGCGAATGCCGCTGTTTCCATTCACGTGATGAGCAATAAAATCTTGACAATCCACAGGCTATGGATACTATTATGCGTGGAGTTAACATGATTAATAGTGGATTGTCTGATATGAGTATAAGTGATTACTATAATCAAAGGTCATCATCTGAACGTCACTCTTATGGCCAAGGGTGATTATTTGGACGTCACTCGTATGGTTAAGGGTCTGGATATCACTCACTTAATCAGGGTTTTGGATATCACTCATATGATCAGGGATCATCATCTGGATATCAGCCATATGGTTATGACTCATCTTCTTATGGATATGGAAGTGCATATGACTCACAAGAATCATCATCTTATAGCTATGGGCTTGGACATAGATATGGACAGATAGGAGGTAGGCTAAGTGCACCACCTACTG
Organism: Euryodendron excelsum; assembly: GCA_033060915.1. Taxonomy (NCBI): domain Eukaryota; kingdom Viridiplantae; phylum Streptophyta; class Magnoliopsida; order Ericales; family Pentaphylacaceae; genus Euryodendron; species Euryodendron excelsum. The sequence continues at coordinate 19,319,812 of CM065377.1, forward strand.
AACAATATGGATGTTCTGTGGAGGAGTTTAAAAAATATAAGGTAAATTATGAGGCATGGAATTGCAATTACATGAGTTGGGGTGATTATTGTCGATATAGTCAAAATACATATCATGTATCTCTCAGTGCGTATCTTGATCCTGGGCCAGTTTATGCACATGCTCGACACTCCACAGCTAGTTGGATGTAATATATTGGTATGGCATATGTTGCTTATTTATCATATTGACTGAGTGTGTATTTATATTTAGATGTTGCTATATGAAAACTTGACATGTTTGCTCATTTCATTGTCTATATTTGCATTTACATTATCACTTGCTAGTTACTACTCAATTCTATTTCTATTTCTCTAGTCCTAATGAATATATACCCCTTAAACATGTTTCATTATTGTCATATTAGCATTAAAATTATATATTAATGGACATTAAGTTATGTTTTCTATTTTTTCCTGTTTCCATCATGTTTCCAAAACGTTTCCGTTTCTGAGCCAACCAAAACGACCCCTCGAAACGAAATTTTAATCCTTGCTACAAAGGGACATGATCCTTATCTTTTAGATGATCTATGTTGATAGTGCATTGCAAGAGAGGATATGGGGTTCCTTTGTTCTATTGTTTCTGCAGAAATTAGTTATCCGTTGCCTTTGTTTGGTCTAATAATTCCACTGTTTTGATGTGGACCCCACCTCCATAATGGATGGGTCACGTGAACCCTTTGTCACGTGAAACCATTCCTTCTTTTTTTTTTTTGGTACTGATTTGGAGAATTTAATTGTTTCTCGGGAAACTCTCTTATTATTTTTTATAAAGAAAGCAATCCCCTTTTTGTTGATTTGGGCTTTTAATTTTATTAGCCTTTGATTATTTGGAAGTTGTTTTCTATTTGCTGGGATTTCATTGAGCATCTCATTTTAATTTTCGGATTCATTTCAGGTAATCAAATTTCTATCAACTTTTATTTTGAATATTTTATTTTTGAGATATTAATTTGTGCAATTTTAAAGACTGTTATACCCGTTTCGAAATCATTATTAGACGAGTTCTCAAATATTGTTACAAAATTTTCTTTTCATTCGTCTTGAGAGGCCTTTGAGGAAACTTCTCATTCGTCTAGCTCTTAGCCTTCGAGAGTTAAATTTTGTTACCATATTCGTGATCCTTTCTGATTTTGTATTTTGCACAAATTACTTTGACATGAGGCTCTTGAGGGATTTCGCTCTTCATTTGTCTTTGAGAGGCCATTGAAGAAGTTTTTTTCTTCATCCGTCTTACTTAAGCATTTGAGAAATATTATTCTTCATTTGTCTTGTAGAGGCCTTTGATGAAATTTTTTTTCATCCGTCTCACTTAGGCTCTTGAAGAATATTATTCTTCATTTGTCTTGTCTTGTAGAGACATTTGAGGAAGTTTTTTCTTCATCAGTCTCTTTTAGGCATTTCAGGAATATTATTCTTCATTTGTCTTGTAAAGGCCCTTGAAAAAGTTTTTTTCTTCATCCGTCTCACTTAGGCTCTTGAAGAATATTATTCTTCATTTGTCTTGTAAAGGCCCTTGAGGAAGTTTTTTCTTCATCCGTCTCACTTAGACTCTTGAGAAATATTATTCTTCATTCCTCTTGTAGAGGCCCTTGAAGAAGTTTTTTTTTTCATCCATTTCACTTAGGCTCTTGAGAAATATTATTCTTCATTTGTCTTTCAAAGGCCTTTGACGAGATTTTACTCTCACTCGTCACTTGTTTGGCCTAATCATTGACAGGTTGAGCTTACCTCTACCTCATGGAAAAGACACTTAGGAACCTTTGTCGTGACGAAGAAGACGTGCTAGACAAGGATGGTCCCAGAATTGCAAGACACCAGCCTATCTCTGCTCTCTTGTCTTCTGGAGAGTTAAAACCATATATTCCTCTTCACGTGTCACATGGCCCGGTGTACAAAGGGATTCGAAAGTGTTGTGATATCAACAAGAAAGGAAAAGTTAAGCATCTTGGTTCATCCTTCGTTTCTCTTCTTCGTCCTTTCTCTGATATTGAGAAAAGTCATTCAGTTTCCCCTTTTAGCTTTGGTGTTATGCTCAGGAGAATGAAGAACGAGGGCTTGGAATGGGATAAGTCTTTTAGCATCCATGGTGCTCCTACTTTCTTCTAAAGTCCAATCTAGCAATATTGGTTGGGCGACATATTTTCTTCTTCTTCTGGAATCTTGAAGCAAGCTGGTGTTTATTCGGCAGTTTATCTATCTCAATTTGCTTATACTAGGGATGTCAATTTGTTTAAAGGCTTCTTGAAACGATGGTCCCCTGATACCAACAATTTCCATTCCATTTATGGGGAGATTGGAATTTCTTTATGGGATCTTCATCGCATTAGTGGTCTTCCCATTGTAGCAGAGTTTTATGAAGAGTATATTCCTACAAATGATGTCCTTTATTCCAATGACATATCTTCCATTTGTCGTTCCCTCTTCAACATTCATGTTATCTTTCCAGAGGCCAAGAAAGTTGCTACTTGGGCTTCTTGTTTCATACATCCCTCTGACGAGACATCTTATGGTTTTTACCGTAAGCCACGTATTCCTGATGGGGTATATCTTGCTAGTTTTTGGCATGTTGGCTTAGTGGGTTTGTATTTTCCCATTTTCTTGGTGAAGTTCACCCTACCACATATATTATGGCTGGCAAGATGGTTACAAGTGTCAGGTTCAATCTTGTTGTCCCTGTTCTTGCTCCCCTTTATCATCATCTCAACAAGATTGCTCGATCACCTTCTCCTGGGAAAGACAACATACAAGGTCCTTTTCACTACCTTTATGGATGGATTTTCCTTTACTTCCCTAAGGCATATTCTCATGGAGATCCTCGGGTCAACTATCCAAACATTAATGAAGATTTTCTACCCTATTTAAGCTTTATAGGAAATCAATCCGCAGCTCAATTTGCTCCAGATTCAACACTTGGCTCCTTTTTCATTCATTCTAGGGAGTTTAACTTTAGAGCTCTTGATCATGAGGGTGAACCACATAGAATCCTTAAGATTTATGAAAGAATGACTTCTTTCTGGCATAGCTATTTGATTTCTCTTCATCCTAGAGTATTAACACTTAAGGCCGGCTTATCTTTCCCTGATGAGCCTTATTCTCCTAACTATTATGCTCGTCAGTTTGGGTTTGTTCAAGCATGCCCCAAACCTCTTTACCAATCTTGTTGCTAAACATCACAAACTTCTGAATTTTACTATCATTGGTATAAGATGATGTGGCAAGGTACAAGGTCTTTGACATTGCCTAATTCTAGGGTCCTTCCATCTGTGACAGAGCCCCATGCTAACTGGTGGATAGCTACTTCCTTCATCGTGCTTCAATTTATCTGCCATCCTAGACCAAAACCTTCAAAGAAAAGGCAAAGGAACAAGTCTAGAGGCCTAGAGAAGAAAGCTAAACAAGGCTTAAGTGAAGAGTATCTTTCCCATAATTATAGGTCTTTCCCTTTTTTAAAGTCTCCTCCTCGACCTTACAATCGTCTTCCTTAGCATTTTCAAAGACATGTGTAAAGAGGCATACAAAAGGTCATTTACCTTTGAAAGAGTCAATCCTTATGCCAAGACTGATAGCTTGGAAAGTATTTTCCCAGGAATAAGCCGAGTTGCTCATTGTAGGGAGACTCCTTCCAATCCGACGATTGTCAAAATTTTACCTTTAGACCAGTTTTGAAACTACTTGTCTGTCCTCTTTTCTTATGGATAAGGATGAAAAGACCATTTAGAACTATTTAAAGACACTGGTCATAAGTTGGATACATTAGGGCTTATCCGAGTAAGAAGTGTAGGACCCCCTCTTTCACCTCCTGTTTATGAATCTTCTACTTCTGCTTCTTTTGGGGATGACACTTGTGTCGATTCTAATATTGAGGGTTGTGGCGAAGATGATGACGAGTTACATGATTATAACCCACTATCTACTCATTTGCCAGATGATACCGCTTCTCATCACTCTTCTAAAGAAGAAGTCTACATTTCCCTTCCGCCGGCATAATGCACTTATTCTCTTAAGGCTCCTCCTTTTTCAAGTGATTTGGCAATGACTTCAGCCCCAGGTAATCTTTCTTCATCAACACCTATTATAGGTACATAGTATTTTTTTACATTATTTATTATTCTATATTTGTAGCTTGATAATAATATCTTTATTATTGCTATTTCAAATTTCCTTTAGGCTCTGCTGCTTATGCCACTTCTAAAGATGTATTGGCCGCTCCCAATCTAAAATCTCCAAGCCACGGTCAGTTTCACAACCTCCAGACCATGGTGAGTTGCATTTCTTAAGAATCCTCATGTACATTTTCTTCATCTTCCTTTCTAACGTGGGATTGTCCTTTAGGTACATATGGTTTCATAAATGATACTGAGTTAGAAAGCTTGCATTCTAGACTTGAAAAACCAGTTGGTCTTGATCTTCCAAACATATTAACTCATCAAGTAGCTGTTTCCATTCAAAGTGGTGTAATATTGTCCTTGCAGTCTGCCCCAAATATTAATAGCATGATAGATATTGCCAATGGAATTTTTGCTATTTTCAAGAGGATAGGCTTAAGTTTTGCTCCATTTTCGAGAAGGTGAGGACCTTTATCGAGTACTCAATATTATTAACTCGACTGCCCAACTTTTTGGTCCAAAGCTCTACTGTTGAAGATTTGGAAGCCCAATACCAAAGCAAGAAACTCTATCTTGACAAAGTGACTGCGCAATATGAAGAAGTATTCTCTTTAGCCACAGAGTCTGGTCAACATGTCACAAAACTGGAAAAGGAAATTTCTCAGACCAAAGAATTTCTTCTTAAGCTTGAGACTCAATTACCTTCAAGTAAGACTGAGCGTTCTTCTCGTACTAGCCGCTTAACTCAGATTGCCATGGATGTATCTAAATCAGAGAAAGACTTGTAAAGTACATTGGATGCTTTAGCTCAATACATGGAGAAGAATGTGAGTCACTATAAGCATCCCATTTTTGCCCGCTCAGCAATCTCCGGGCCGACCGGATTCGGTTTCAAGCATTGCCACACATGCAAGTTCAAGACGAGCCTATCAATCTCCAATCCAATCAATTGGTCACTTCTCAGCCCACAAGAACCCGTTAGAGCCATAAGCACCACTATTCTAGGCAGCTTTCCAAACTACGCAGTCCTGGAAACCAACGTCATCTAGATAGCTTCCCAGGATCGGGCGATATCGGGGACCGGCACCTCAGCACTATACAAACCCTGCCGAATGGCGAAAGACTCTCCTAAAACTATCCCTGAACGACCCGGTACACTTAACACAACACACTAAACCATTCCTAACCATTTCCAGCCAATCTTGGCCCAAAATGACCATTTTTCCCCTGACAATCCAAACATGCCCCAAGACAGCACCGGTCCTGGGATTTCAAGCAAAGGGTTTCAGCATACACCCTTGTTTAACCCAAGGAGGACCCTACGACATTAAATGCTCACGACTCGATAAAAGTCCCCTCGAGCATCTCGCAGACGCTCTGCCTAAATTGTCTTTTCTCCCAATTCCCTGGTTATAACGCACCGTCAACCAACTTGAGAAATGCGTAAACCAGGGAATTCTCAAAATCTCGTTCATAGATTTTCCATCAATACGGCTCGATCGGATAGATCGTTTCCTGAAGCCCTCCATCGTACGGTGCAAAAACTACAACTTTCAGCAACCCCTGGAGCATCTTACAAACGCTCCGCCAAGGTTAACCTTTTCTCCGATTCCCTAATCAAGACGCACCATCAAATGACTTGAGAAATGGGTAAATCTAAGGATTCCATAAAGTATTTCTAGAATACTTTCCATCGGTACGGTCTGATTGAAAAGATCACTTCCCGAAGACCTTGATCATGCAATACGAAAACAGCTACTTTCAAACACCCTCAGAGCGTATCACAGATGCTCAGCAAATGTCCTTTTTTACACACTTCCCAAGACAATATCCCATGCTTCCAAACATAATTTAAACTTTTTGAAACATGAAAGTTCACGAAAAACCCTAGGTGAGCATCGTGGGTGCAACCAATTCCCTCAGAACCTTCCTAGTTGACTCAATTATCGAGGCAAAGTTTGGACGAACTTTCCCGGGAATGGACCGTATGCTACATGCACTCAAATTTTGATCAGATCGACCAAATTTTGATCAATAATCGAGATTTAACCAGTACATAGGGTGCCACGTGTCCTTTTGGCAATGGAACAGTACCTGCACATGTAGCACATACACCAGGTTTGTTCCAGATTGCCTATAAATACCAGACCCCCCCTTTGCATATTCCATCTCCAAAATTAATGCGAAGCTCTGCTGAAACTGCTCCGGAATCTCGAGTCCTTACATATATTCCACCCCTCCAACACTTAGGCTAGATTCTACCCCTCTCAAGCCTATACACTTCACCTATAAGGCCTTATATCCCATTACACACTCCATTCCAACCCCTCAAGCCTTCTTAAAGTCATTCAAGCTTCAATCAAGACATCCATTGAAGACTACAAGTGTGTTGAAGGCAAAAGGTGGTATCCCTTTTACATTTGTGTCTTCCCCCACTCTTCTCTTCTCCCTCTTAGCCTACTTAAGCTATTCTCTATTTTAATCCCCATCAACAACCCCCTATTCTTGCATGCTTGAGCCAAAAGGGCTCTTAGATCATACCTAGAGGAAAGCAAGTGAGAGCCACCGTATAGAGGGACCTCTCACTAGCCTACCTTGAGATGGTCTGGTCTAAGAGCCCCTTATTTATGTGGTGTAACCTAAAAGCCTTGTATGTGATCATGACCCCTTGCATGTTACTATTTTGATCATGTCTCGTATGTTTGGCTACATTTTATGATTATTGTCATGTTTTATAATGCTTACATTACTCTTAGCTCCATGTCATTTCCAAGCTCTATATTCCTTTCAAAAATTGTTCCAAGAGTTGGCCACTTGAAGTTTAGGATGGAATTTTAGAAACCATGCCTTAGAAGATCCCCTACTAACCCCCTTAACTCTCACCTTGGCATCATGACATTTTAACTTGCATAAGGGTTGCTTTCCAAATTCTCTAATTTTCAAGATTTTCATTCTTTTAAGTGTACTGGTTGGAATGGCCCCATGGAACCCTCTCTTGAGTGGTTTTCCTTTTATTTGGCCATAGGAACCCTCACTTAATGGAATGACCTCCTACAAAAATGGTTTTCAAAAATCTCTCCAAAGATGATTTTCAAAGATGCATTCTCTCCATCTTTGTATTAAAAATGGTGCCTTAAAAAGTTGTCATCATCATGTTGATTTTTGGACCCCTTACACTCTTGTCAAGATTATTGTTATAATAGCCATAAGGAAACCTTCCTTGGAATGGTCTCCAATCACCAACCATATAAACTATACTCTTGACTAGAGTCAAAATTTTCGTGGAAATGATCTTTAAAAGGGTTGTCCACCAAAGTCCATTGCATAACATGTTTTGTTTTTCAAAATTCTTTCCAAAAGTGCATTAAACCAACTTTCGAAACCATTTTCTAATCCAACCCTAGGTTAACTTGACCCTAATTATCCAACCCTAGGTTAACTTGACCCTAGTTCAGTAACCCTAGGTTAACTTGACCCTAGTTATCCAACCCTAGGTTAACTTGACCCTAGTTCACTAACCCTAGGTTAATTTGACCCTTGTTCACTAACCCTAGGTCAACTTGACCCTAGTTGACCAACCCTAGGTTAACTTGACCCTAGTTATCTAACCCTAGGTTAACTTAACCCAAGTTAGTTAACCTTAGGTCACCCCTAACCTTAGGCTAACCCAACCTAGGATAATATGCTTCAAGGCTCCAACTCTTGAACCCTTTTCCAAATAATCACTTAATTTTAAACCATCCTCATAACCCCTTTTTCCAAAACTTTCTTACTCTCTTGATTTTAAAAAACCAACTCTATAAACTCTTCTAATGTTCTTACGCTCTATCTTCAAGGCATTCCCAAAAAAATATTTTCAAAAGGTCACAAACCTAAGGTGTCCCTAGCCCTCTCATGGTTAGAGATTCTAAGGCCAAGTGATAAATCAAGAACAACCTCTAAGATTGTCCATATTAGGATTCCAAACCATTAGCCATTTCCAAAAACCACTTTCAAAAATTAATTCATCAAAACATTTCTAAAATCATGCCTCCAAGGTTTTCAAAACAAGACTTCAAAAACACTTCCAAGTTCTCTTGAGTCATGCCAAAGCATTTTTCCAAAACTCCCTTAAGTTAATCCAAAAACATTTTTAAAACACTCCACCATCCAATTTCAAGTCAAAACTTCCAAGACCACAAAGAGTTTTCAACTTCCAAGACCACAAAGAGTCTTCAATTTCCAAGGACCTCCAAGTGTCTTAAACTTTTTCAAAGACCTCAAAGTATCTTAAAACTTTTCCAAAGACCTTCAAGTGTCCTAAACTTTTTCAAAGACCTCAAAGTGTCTTAAACTTTTCCGAAGACCTCAAAGTGTCTTCAAGCCTTCCGAAGGCCCTAATGCACCTATTTTCCATCGAGCTGTTACCCGAACTACGAATGACCTGATTCTCGCCAAATGAGATACGTAGGCAACCTAAAATGGTATGGTCATAACTTTTATTTCAACTTCAATCCCTTTTCCAAAAATTCCAATCGATTCAAAGTTTCTATTCCAAACTCTTTCGAAACCCCCATTATTTTCAAACTTCTTCCAAAAACTTGCATCATGCATCATCCATCCGAAAGTGATGACTAAACCCCGTTTTTAAAATTCTAAAGTGGATATTAAGTGGACAATGGTAACCAGTTATTCTATTGAGTGAACAAAGGGTGATTAGACATGTAGGTACTGAAAGGGCGGGGTAAGGTGATGATCTTAGGATATCTTCCCTACACGTAACCAACCCCTGAACCATAGATTTTTGTTTTCAAATGACCAAAATGGAGTTATTTTCTAAAAGGGCTTAAATCTTTCCAAAGGTTGCCAAACAACCTGTTTTCTTAAAAACCCTCTCTTGAGGGAGTTTTCAAAACCTTTTCCAAAAAACCCTAAGTTTAATCTTCGGATTAATACTTAGTTTTAGGTGCCCTAACTCATCTTAATCAAGTTAGGTGGCGACTCCTATTTTTCTAAAAAGGCCTTAGTCAAACCAATTTTCAAACCTAGTCGCACTTGTCCTTCTAGGAGGATGAGTTCTAGTGACAAAGTTCCATGCTTTAGGGTCTTCGAGCCGAAAGGACCTTGGACACCCAAAAACCGGGGCACAACAGTCACGCTGCTGTGAAGCAAGCTTTTGATAGGGCAAATGCTGCCCTAAGTGAATGAATTTTATTACTTTGATTGGATTGGACTCTTTTTTTTTTTTTTTATTAGGATGGATGTAACTTTGAATTTCATCTTTTTTACCTTTTGTTTTGTTTATGGAAATGAATGGGAAATGTGATGATTTCATTTGTTTTAGCCGTACACAATTTATACTCTTGCAGGCCAAGAGTATCCTGAGATTTATCACCTTGGACTTTGGTGAGGTGTTTTAGCAGTTTAGCCACACACTGCACCATCAGTGGGTCTTCAAATGAATGTTTTGTTGTATGCTTTAGCCGTTCACAGTTTATACTCTTGTAGGCCAAGAACTTTTTTTTTAATTATTTTATTAATTGTCCTAACTTTTGCCTAGGCCGCCCTTTCGGATTTTCAACCTGACGGGCTTATTATTATTTTTTTTTATTGCCTGAATTTTTGCCTAGACTACCTTTTTTTGGTTTTCAATCTAGCAAGGTTGCCCTAACTTTTGCCTAGGCCGCCCTTTTGGGTTTTTAACCTAGTGGGCTCTTTTTTTTTTGAATTAATTTTTTCTTTAAGGATAGTATCTCTTTAAGAACCTTACATTGGTGGGAGGTACAACTATTTCACCATCCATCGTGATTAACAAGTTGGCTCCATTTGAATAGACCTTCCCAATCATATAAGGACCTTCCCACTTAGGTTCGAGCTTTCCTTTAGTTCGCCGAGTCACAATGATCGGTGTTCGAACCATTAACACTAAGTCTCCTTTCTTGAAACAACGGAGCCTTACTCTTTTGTTGAAGGCATTTGCCATCCTTTGTTGCTATATCTCCAAATTTTGTTGGGCAAAATGCCTTCTTTCATCCAAGGTTTCAAGTTCAACCAATCTTACCATTGCACTTTCATCTTTAGTCAAAGATTCTTGTATCGCGACCCTTAAAGAAGGTATTTGAACTTCAAGTGGTAGTATCGCTTCCCCTCCAAACACTAATGAATAGGTTGTGGCTTGAGTTGGAGTTCTGTATGAAGTATAATAAGCCCACAAGGCTTCTTGTAGTTTTTCATGCCAAATTCTTTTATTTCTGTCCACCATTTTTTGAGTATTTTGCAGAGGGTCTTGTTGAATGCTTCTGCCAAACCATTTGCAGGTGCATGATACCGTAATGAATGATTAATTTTTATTTTGTACTTGGAATACAACTTGTACAATGTATTACTTTTAAATGATTGTCCATTATCTGTAATAATACTTTCAGGAATTCTGAATCTGTAAATGATGTGAGTCCTAATGAAATCTGCAACAGTTGTAGTTTTTACTTCTTTTAAGGCTACTACTTCTGCTCACTTTGAGAAGTAGTCTGTCCCTACCAAGATGTATCGATATCCTGCTGAAGATGGAGGCACAAAAGGCCTAATCACGTCGTACCCCAAGCTGTAAATGGCCAAGAGCAAGTTGTGACATGTAGAGGCTCTAGAGGTTGATGGATGAAGTTCCCATGAAATTGGCAAACTTGACATCTTTTTGAATAGTCAATGCAATCAGAGATCATGATCGGCCAATAGTAGCCTAATCATTTTAGCTGCATGTGTAGCTTTGGGCTACTCTGATATGCACCACATACTCCCATATGTACTTCTGCCATGACTTCTTGAATTTTCCTTTTGGCTATGCATCGCATGTATATTTCGTCCAATGATCTTTTGTAGAGTGCATCGTTCCACAAAATGAACTTAGTGGTACGCTGCCTCACCTCGGCACGTTTTGCTTTTTCTTCTAGCAATCTCCCATGTTGGAGATAATTCATGAAGGGCTCCCGCCAATCTTCCCCATCTTCTTTTGTGTAGATTGTCAAGACTTGAGCAATATTTGGGATTTTATTTAAAGGCTGCAAAACTTTTCTTTCTCCTATAGTTATGGCGATTGTCTTATTTTCTGGCAAGGCTAGTGATGCGGCCAAACCTGCCAAAGAGTCTACTCGAGTATTTATTCTTCTTTTGACATAAAAAATGTGCACTTTTCTGAATTGTGAAAGCAGTTGATCAGCCCTCTCATGGTAAGGAGTGAGACTTTCCTTTTTCACTATATATTCTCCACGTAATTGCTTTATTGCTAACTCAGAATTCCCATATATGGTGAGTTCTTCAACAAGAATTTGGAATGCTAGTTCCAGTCCAACAATTACGTATTCATATTCTGCCTCATTATTAGAGCATCCTTCTGTCAATGAGAAAGAGTGAGGAACTATTGCGTTGTCTGGTGTCACAAACACAATGCCAACCCCTGATTTATAGTTTTTGGGATTCTCTTGTTTCTTGCCATCGGGGCTTCTTGAAGCTTCATCAAAATACATTTCCCATCCTTTTCATACTTCTATCTACATCACTTCTTCATCTGGTAGATCAATGGAAAGAGGTGAGTCATCAGGAATAGAGTGTGTCGCAAAGAAATCTGCTAAGGCTTGCTCTTTTACAGCTTTTTGGGACACATATTTAATTGAGAATTGTTGAAGAAGAACAGCCCATTTCGTAATTTTTCCTAAAAGAACTGGTCGTGAAAGTATATATTTCAAAGGGTCAGCCCTAGATATTAATTTGACTTCATATTCTGAGACATAGTGTTTTAACTTCTGCAATGCAAATACCAAAGCCATACATGTTTTTTCAATTGGGGAATAGTTAACTTCTGCACCAACTAAAGTACGACTTAGATAATATAAGGCATTTTCCTTCCCTTGGTCATTATGTTGGGCCAAGAGTGCTCCTAATGAGTGATCAAGATGTTGGCCCAAGCAGGCAACCCAAGAGGGGGGGTGAATTGGGTTTTATAGAATTTTTAACAAGAAATTCAACTAAAAAATCGTTTATGGATTTTAGAAACAAATAATCAAAGTATATGTATCAAGCAAATGAAGTGTACATTAAAACAAGTATTTGCAAGCATGCATAATGAGCAAGTAAGCAAAACAGAGGCAGAAGAAATATGCACCAGATTTATAGAAGTTCGGCCAACCTTGCCTACGTCCTCTCTTCTTCGATCCTTTCGAAGGAATTCCACTATGCAATACACCTTACACAGCCGCTGGTTGTGCCACGAGTGCCCAGCTCACTCTTTACAAAAGCTTCTTCCCAAGCTTTCAAAACCCAAGAGATTTTGTCCAAGCTTCTCTTAAACTTACAAGTGTTTTTCCCAAGAACACTTAAACTTACAAGGTTACAAACCCTCCCAAACAAGAATGAATGAAGATTATACAAAGAGTGACTCTCCTAGTGAGTATACAAATGAATACAACTCAATGGATAACTTTAAACACTCAGCAAAAATATGTAACAGTTAGGTGCATGTGATTTTCAGCTTTGAAGCACTTGATATGAATGGTATGATTGCTCTTCCCTCTTGTTTGAAGCTGTATGTATCTCATATATATAGGTATGGATCGATTCTAGCCGTTGGAGAAGTATGGGAGAAGATTTGGTTGTGTTTGTGCCCATACCGTCTGTCAGAAAACTAGCCGTTAGAGTCTAGGAGTCGACTCTTTTCACAATGAGTCGACTCTTTTTGCATTTCAGCAGATTTTTCAAGTTTCTGTCCAAATGAGTCGACTCTTTTGTCCCAGGAGTCGACTCTTTTCAGCAGTCTGCAGAATTGTTTGTTCTCTGTTGCAATGAGTCGACTCTTTTTGGCCAGGAGTCGACTCTTTTAAGCTTCCAGCAGAATTCCAAGGCTCTGTTCGAATGAGTCGGCTCTTTTAACTTGAGGAGTCGACCCTTTTTCCAAAAACCCATATTTTTGCAACTTTTCTTCATTCTTTTTCAAAGCTTCCAATCTCTTCAAGGATCATCTAAAAAGGCTTTTTAAAGCTTGCAAACACTTCTTCAAGATTAGATGACTCCAAGAACATCTTCAATCCATTCAAGGTGAGTTTTCTTCATTTTCATCACTTGTAGAGCTCTTCCATTATCATAGCTTCATCTATTGATTCAAGTCTTCTTCAATATCTTCAAGAGAGCTTCCATGACTTAGAATCTTCATTTCTTCAAACAACATGGCTTCTCCATGGACTTCAACAACTCAAGAAAGCTTTTCAAATCTTGTGATTCCTTCCATGTCTTCAAGACATCTTTACATCTTCTAAGAAAACTTCCATATTTTGAGAGTTGGTATCTTTTTCTTCCATTCTTGCAAGATATCTTCAAGTACTCAAAGTCTTCAATCTTCTAAATCAAGACTTTGATCATTTTCATTCTTCTTCTTTGATATCCATCATCTTCATTCCCTTATAAAATCACCATTGTAGAATATGCTATTCTTTCATGCTTATCAATCTTCAATCTAGGATTTTCATCAACTTGAGAATCCTTTTTCTTCTTATAATATCACCTTTGTAGAATACATCACTTCATCATGCTTTTCATCATAAGTCCTCTATTATGATAAGCTTCAAGTCAAGATCTAATTAATAATTCATCTGCACACTAAGTAGAATTATTAGATCATTTAACCATGTTTTGTTATCATCAAAATCAAGGCATTGACTCAACACAAGAGCTGTAATATATAACAGAAGCGATTTTCCTTTTGTTGGGCTCTTGAGCACCAGGGGTTTCATGAGGTATTCTTTGATGCTATCGAAGGCATTTTGGCACGCTTGGTCCCATTCAAAGGGCACATCTTTCTTCATTAACCTTGAGAATGCTAAACATCGGCCAGCTAGATTAGAAATGAATCTTCTGATGTAAGCCAATCTTCCTTGTAAGCCTTTCAACTCCCTTAAGTTTCTTGGGGGAGGTATTTCAAGAATTGCTTTGATCTTTGTAGGATCAACTTTGATTCATTTGTATCGAACCACAAACCCAAGAAATTTTCCTGACGAAACACCAAAGGCACATTTCATCGGGTTTATCTTAAGTTGATAACGCCTTAAGTGTTCAAAAATTCTTTTTAGATCCTTGAGATGGTCTTCCTTTTTCCTTGTTATGATAAGAATATCATCAACATAACACTCAATAAAGTTATGAAGTATATCCTCGAAGATCATGGTCATGGCTCTTTGATAGGTAGCTCCAGCATTTTTCAGACCAAAAGGCATCACTTTATAACAAAAGACTCGTTTTGGAGTTCTGAAGGCTGTCAACTCTTCATCTCAGGTGCCATTCGGATTTGATTGTATCCTGAACATCCGTCCATAAATGACAAGGTCTCATACCATGTAGTTGCATTTATGAGAAGCTCGGTTATGGGTAGACGAAAATCATCTTTGGGGCATGCTTCATTCAGATCACAAAATTCAATGCACACCCTGATCTGGCAATTCTTCTTCTTGACTGGTACTATGTTTGCCAACCATGTCGGATATTTCACTTCTCTGATAAATCTAGCTTTGATGAGCTTGTCAACCTCAGATTTAATTTGGGTTAACAGTTCAAGTCAAGTTCATCTCTGTGGTTGTTTGACCGGTCGCTTCCCAAGGTATATTACAAGCTTATGAACCACAATCCTTGGATCAAGACGAGGCATCTCAATATAGTTCCATGCAAAAATGTCTCGATATTCCCTTAGGAACGAGATATATCTTTGAGCCTCTTGTTCAGTCAAGTTTGCACTGATAAATTTTGGTTTATTTTCACCTTCATCACTAAGGTTTATTTCACAAAGTTCGTCAATGGTAGCTTGTCCTCCTTCTTCTAGCTCTCTTGGTGCAAGACATGCCTCTTCATCTTCTTCTTCATATAAGTCTCCTGGGACTTTTTCTGTAGAGGCCATGTTTACCGAAAGCTAATTTTCTATAGAAGGTTCATGATATCCTAACCCCTCTTTTATTGAAATGATGGGTATCCCTTGTTGGATGACCTCTATTTGCGACTGTATTAACATAGCATTAAACGGTGCAACTTCTTTTGTTGAGACTTTTTTAGGATCCAAATCGAGTTTTACCAGCATCTGTGTAGTTTTTGCACTATATTTAGGCTTTACAGCATTAGAGATCGGGTCTTCTATATTTGAAACTTGTTCTGCATCCACTCTTTGTTCAAGATCACCTATCGAATGAAATCGAATAGGCTTTGACCCTTTTTCTTTAGGGGATCTACAAACTTGCTATAGGTGTCCACATATATGAATTCAGTCTTCCTTAAGGGTAAGATAAATTTATCCTTCAATTTTAAGGTTGGATTTATCGGGACTAAGGCACTTGCCCCCAGCTTTCCTTCAGACTTCGGGATGTATCAAAAAGATTTTGTTGCTAGAGCTTGAGTACCTTTTGTTTTCTTCAGATTTTTTTCTTTCTTTTTCTTTCGTGACGTCCCTGAATAAAATCAAGCATCTGCATAGTAGGCCTTTACCCCATTAAATGGATCATTGTCAGCTATAATTGTCCTTTCTTTTTCAGACCCCTCTTCAGAAGATAGTGGATATTTGATGCACTGATGGAAAGTAGAAGGTATTACATAATGATTATGCACCCAAAGGCGTCCTAAAAGGGCATTGTAAGAGGTAACCACGTCAATCACCAAAAATTCAATATCCTCCTCAATGTCTCCAAATTTTGTTTATAAACTGATTTTTCCCATAGGACGTTGTTCATTTTGGTTGAACCCCTAGATCACTAGATGACTTAGTTGCAGGTGTGAAAGTGGGACACATAACAAGCTCAGGTCCCTTCTTGGCAGAAGGTTCACAATCGATCCTCCATCAACCATGACCCGAGAGACATTGGTGGTGAGGATACGCCCAGTGATAAACAACAGACGATTGTGATCCAACACTTCGGCACACATGTCATCATCACCAAATGTAATCATAGACATACATATAGCAGTCCCTTCGAGACCCTTTACTACAGCCTCCTGATCAAAATCCTCAGGCCTTGACAAGGCATATATCAAAGACTTTCTAAGTTCTGGAGACATTTTCAGGGCATCATAGACACTCAATAGAGCCGGAATTTTCTTAAGGTGAGCAAGAACATCATACTTTACTTGCTCTTCTTCTTGCAAAACTTCTTTTCGTACAATCAATGTCTAAGGGTCTTGAGTTATATTACGTGGTCGCCTTCAATAAGTGAGGTAAGTTTGACATGCTTTGACAATAACTTTATTTTTATTCTCAACCTCCCTTAACTCATCATTAATTTGGACCATGTTGACAGACCCAGCAGAAGATCGATCATCATCATCAGTATTTCTCCTCCATCTTGCATTTTGGACATATTTCTCAAATGTTGTGGATCTCGCCTATAGAAACATTGAGCTTCTATGAAAGCATTTTTCATCACTTCCCAACTGGGTACCACAACTCCTTCAAGGGCACAATACTAGTCAAATGAAATTCCGCCAAAGGAAAGGAGAAATTGACGTAAGCAGAGAGCTTAATTTTCAGCTGTATCCCCGCATTACTTCAAAAAAATTTCTAATGTGTTTCTCAGGATCCCCATACCCTTCATATATCGCAAAGTTTGGGAGTTCATATTCTTCTAGAAATGGTGCTTGCTCAACCCATGGAGAGAACAAATCTCTGGGTCTAAAACTTCCAATTTCTCGCTGATCAAGGGTGGCTTCAATCTTTTCTTCGATAGTTCCTTCAAAATAAGAATAAGTTTGGATAGTTGTATGATCTTCATCTTCCCCAGGTTCTAGCATTTCAATTTCTATAGGTCTTAGTGTGTAAAATTTTCTATAGAATCGATCCGCCATTGTATCCCAATTAGGGATGGAGTTGGGAGGAAGACTAAAGAACCAATCAGCTGCCCATCCATCCAATGAGAGAACCAATTGTCATAGAAGCAAAGCTTAGCTCTTTACAGTATTCCCACATTAAGCGACAAAACGAATTAAATGATCCCTCAGGCAACCAACCCCGTAATATAATGGAAATCAAGGCACTGCATATCCTTGTGGGAATGGGATTCTTTTGACCTATTGAGGAAACGAATGCCTGGCATTGCATATCCTTGTGGGAATGGGATTCTTTTGACCTATTGAGGAAACGAATGCCTAGCAATTTGGTTAGCTTCAATTATATGGTCTTGGGGAGCTCAAGGTTCTTCTTCCTTTAAAGAAATTGTTACTTTTGCTCGATTCCCTCCTTTTTTGGCTTCAATCTTTGCTTTCTCATCATCATTTGGACTGCTATTGATTTGGACTTCTCCACTTACAAAATCTACATCAACAGTGATGACATTACAAAGGACATCAAAGTGGTTACTTGACACACTTTCGCCATCATAGGTTCTCATTGGAGAGTGGAATTGTGAGCTTTCAGGGGAAAAATTATGTTCCAAATCTTCACAAAGGATCTTAATTTGAGATGGCTTTCTTCATTTCTTAGAGTGACTCAGTAGTTCATCATCTGATTGGCATTTTAACTCATAATATTCAAATTGTAGTCGTCGTCGCGAATGTCTCACAAGCTCTGTGTCAGACTTGTACTCTAGATTTTTTTGCTCTGACTATCTTATATATTATGGAGTATTCAGATAGTACATTGGTGGTACCGGAGAGTACTCTGGTGAAACTACCATGAAAAGCCATGAATCTTCTTTTGGAAGGACTGAGGTGTATGTTGGTGAAATTAGTTCATGTTTCGGGGAGTCAGGTATACAAATAGGAAATGAAGCATACCCTCATTCCTTAGTTTCAGGACATGTTACATCTTCTTCATCATCATCGCTTATCACAATGATGGTTAGACAAGGGACTACATCCGCCTTATCTTTCTTTCTCTTGACAAAATGTGCTTATAACTCATCAGACTAAAGTTCTGGAGGCAAGAATTCCTCAAATGTGATTGAAAAACGAGGAGGTTGTTCAAAAAGCTCCTCAGGGACCAATTTTTCTCCTTTTCTTTTCTTGTGAGTCTTCTTCTTCTTGTCTTTAATGACTTTAGGTCTGTTCTTCTTCTTGGAATCCACCTTCTTTTGATGCTTCTTAGTTTTTTCCTTCAATGCAACATTTTATTTCATTTTCATACTTTTTGATTGATACACAATCTATTCTCCTTCACCACCATCATCAATAGTGACAAGGTTAGTTGTTGCTTTTTCTGGAGGGGGAAGAGTGATAACCTTTGAATCAAGGAGTTCTTGGATTTTATCTTTTAAGACAAAACACTCCTTTAATGGATGACTAATCAAACGGTGATATGGGCAATACTTAGGATCATTTGTCTTGCTTACTTCATGGGGTCTTTTTACTTCAGGAAGTGAGATCAGGTCTTGTTCTAGGAGATCTTCAAAGAGGTCTTCTACTAAATCATTCCTAAAAGAATATTTCCTCTCCATCCTTTCCTTCATGCTGACCTTTTTAGCATCTCCAGGCTTCTTGGCACCAATTATCATAGGAGCCCTATTCCTAATAACCACAGGAGCTTTATTTTTTGTTTCAACTACAACTGAGGTTTCAACTTTATCAACCACCCTTGGACTTTGTCTTTTGTTTAAGTG
This sequence comes from Euryodendron excelsum, assembly GCA_033060915.1. NCBI lineage: Eukaryota > Viridiplantae > Streptophyta > Magnoliopsida > Ericales > Pentaphylacaceae > Euryodendron > Euryodendron excelsum. The sequence goes on from CM065377.1 coordinate 19,338,547, forward strand.
TAACTCCATATCATATGCCTTGGTACACAAATCTCTTCAAAAAGTTTGAGCCATCAAGGCTGTCGATAGTTCACGACGGAAGTTGTTTAGGCACATCCTTATAAGCTCTAACTGGGTGAACTTCTGAGGACATGAAAATGTTAGAGCTCTCCACCTTAGTATGAAGTCAATGATCAGTTCATTGTCACATTGTTTCGTTTCAATGAGCTTTGGTACTCTAACACGTCTTTGTGTATTGCAAAACTGCTTGAGAAATTCTTTAACCATAATATCCCAACTTGGGATTGAGCTTTCTGGGAGGTTAGCATACCACATGAATGCGGAGCTTTCAATGGATTGCACAAACAATTTTTAGACAAAAAGCCTCATTTTGTGCTATAGGCCCATATCGTGACAAAAAGTGTGCCATATGTTGTCTCGGGTCACCTGTTCCATCAAACATCTTAAAATCTGGCTAAGAAAAGCCAGGTGGGAATGGAATGGCATCCACCCAAGCAGGGTAGGGTTTTGTAATCATCCGAAAGCTTTCATCATCTTTTTCTCTAGCTTTTCTTATTTGTTTCCTTACCATGTCATCGATCATGGCCATAAGCATTGGATTCATACTACTATTTGTAGGGTCTTGAATGCCAGGAAGATAAGGACCATTGCCCCCAGTGAAAGCTAGAGCAATTTGTGTCCCATTTGATGCCCCCTGCGCTGCGAGTTGTGCCCCTTATGCAACTATATCCTTTAAAGATAGAACACTTCCTACACCTTTTGGAGTAGATATCTGAGCTTCGAGAATTTTTATATGCTCCACCATGGTAGCTATTTCTTGTTTTTTCTTTTCAAGTTGGCTTTGTAGAGCCATCATCCTTTCTTCTAAAAGTTGTTGCTCTGGTCGAAGTTGCGAACTTCTATCTTCTTGTTCGACATCGGCCATCATTACTATAACCTTGCGGATAGTTTCTCTGTCACCCACTCTTTGATTTGTTGATGCAGAAGAGTATGACAAGGCAGAGTCATCTGATCCATAAAGTGGATTTTCTACTTTAGCAAACTTGTTGAGATTTGGAGTCTCTTGCTGTAGTCTTTTATTCTGAGTATCAATTTCTCTACTCATAGATCTTGTCATTGGTCTAAGCCTTAGTATATTTTCTAAAGCAACACTTTTTTTAACCTTCGTTCCCTCTGTTGAACCAATTGTTGCTGCTGATATGGTTTGTAAGTCACAGTTGGCAAACTGATCATTGTCCATAGCTTTAAAGGAGCCTCCTCCTTATTTTTCTCTTGAGTCTGATCTTTGGGATCCTCCCAATGTAAAGACTAGAGACTCAATTTTTTTCTTCTTTGAGTCTAAACCCCCAAGGGCTTTTTCTATTGCCCCTATGACATTTGCGGCCACAGATCTTTCTTCAACTCTTTTAAGAACTCAAATTTTCCTTTGCTTCTGCCTTTTTGTGCTTAATGCTTTTGCTAGTGTAACTGGTCGAGCTCCTATGAGCATTGAGGAGAAAATTTCAACCCCGCTTGTCAAGCCTTTTAGTTGGAAGCTCGGTACTGGAGAAGGATCTTTTCTCATAATCTTTCTGCCGATACCTATAATGATCACCACATTCTCTTTAGATGCAGCATTTTGGGCTGCAATCACTACCCTCAATGATTTCTCTGCTCGCTTGAGCAGCTGACTTGCGGCTCATCTTGTTGGAGCAACTGTGGTTGCACCCACTGTAACACTTGAAGCTTCGCAGGCCTCTCTTGCTTTGATAAAGAAGTTCCTTGTTAGGAATGTGATTCTCACTGCCTTTAGTACTTTTGCAGCTTTCAAAAGATCCTCAGTCTTTAACTTTACATTCTTTGCTTTTTTAAGAAGATTGTCATTTTCCATAAATATTATGCAAGTCAACCCTAAAGAGGGAACCGGCACACATGTAGTACGAGCCACCCTAGATTGGATAACAGGCACAAAAGGTTGTGGCGTGAGTCAACCCTATTAAGGGGACCGGATCATATGTAGTATGAGCCACCCTAGATTAGATGACAAGCACAGAGGTTGTGGCATGAGTCAACCTTGTTGAGGGGACTGGCACACATGTAGTACAAGCCACCCTAGATTGGATGACAAGCACGGAGGTTGTGGCGTGAGTTAACCTCGTTGAGGGGACCGACATACATGTAGTACGAGCCACTCTAGATTGGATGACAAGCACGGAGGTTGTGGCATGAGTTAACCTTGTTAAGGGGACTGGCACACATGTAGTACAAGCCACCCTAGATTGGATGACAGGCACGGAGGTTGTGGCGTGAGATGCCTTTGAGACAATAGAAAGCCTCAATAGCTCTAGAGCCTTGTGGGTGACAGGAGTTGGGGCGAGAAGGACATCCTTCCAAGACCTTCCTTCTTGTGCAGCATCAACATTTCTATAGATCCAAGAAGCTTTGTTAGAATGAAGCAAAAAAACTTTACATATATATTTTCTAGTTTGTATTCTTTAAAAGATGGGAGGGAAAACAGGTCCCACTGGGCGTGCCAGAAATTTGTTGACACAAATTTCAAACCCAGAAAGTTTGGGTTTGGATTTCAAATTTGCATTCACAAAATCCATTGTGTAGTGTTCACAGTGTTGATTGTTTATTTTGTGGACTCCTATTTCCAATCAAGACCTCCGATTAATTAAGAACAATAAAACCAAAAGAAAGAAATCAGTGAAGAAGATCTATATTGCATTTTGTAGGTTTTGAAACCTTGTTTACAAAATATAGGGGGTTAACCCCCTTTACAAATAACATAAGGATTGGAACCCTTTACCTATAGATTGTCATTTGTGGAATTCTTCAAATACTTTATTGTCGAATCCTTTGTCTTCAACTGCCCTTCAACCTTTATAAGCCTCGAAGTATTTCTGATTCTCTATGACCCCTTCCTTCTCTTTCTATGTCGTTTCTTGTCGAATTTTCTAAGTTCAAAGTTTGAGCAACGTCTAAAGTCCGAAGTTTTAAACGTCCCCTCTCCCAAATGATGACCCTTTTACTTATAGAGAGTCTTTTGGATGAGATTACTTATCTTTTCTTTGAATTTGAATTTATGATGTTTATCGTCATCCTTAATTTAAACCAAAGATATCTTCCGCCAAAATTTGTATATATTGTCATCCTTGTTTGAATTTTAAATTCAAGCTGCCGATGCTCTGATGTCCCAAGCTTCACAGGGGCTTTGTACGTGTCACCTCCTCATTTGTTCTTTGACCTTTGACCTCCTCAACTCTTATTTGGTTAAAATTTGTGTACCAACACATGTGTTGTTGGTGGCCTTAGAGTTTCATTTTGAGTCTTTAGAAAGCTTGTGGCTGTATTGGGATGGCATAGGAAGCTTTGGAGTCAAGTTGGGAGATTGCATTTTCAAGCCGCAGGGGGCTCTAAGCGTCAGGACGAAGGTTGTGACCGTCTTGACGAAAAGCTCATTAGTGTTATTTTGTTCTCACTGTCGTGCCCCGATTTGTCTCATAGACTACGAGTAGCTCATTAGTGTTATTTTGTTCTTTAAGTCGTTTGTCGCACCCCAATTTTGTCCTATAAACTATGAGTTGATATGGGTTTGGTTTTTTCCTTGGTATAGGTTCGATGATCCGAAAGTTCAGAGAGACATGAAGTTGTTACCTTATAAGATAGTGAACAAAGATGGGAAGCCTTATATACAGGTGAAGGTCAAGGATGGTGAGATAAAAGTGTTTAGCCCTAAGGAAATCAGTGTTATGATATTGGGGAAGAAGAAGGACACAGCCGAATCATACTTGGGAAAGAAAATTAAAGACGTCGTGGTAACCGTTCCAGGTAGGACCAAAATTCGAGCTATTTTGTTGCTATCTTTCTATATAATATATATACGTAATATTTATGCAGTGTCAATTTTTCGGCATGTCTGTATCCCGTCATGTCCCTGTCCGTGCTTTTTTAGGATATGACATACCAATAGATAGATATATTGTGCTGTAGTTTATATAGATTCACATGTTTTCTATATGGTGTTCACATTGAAAACATAGAAATAAATTGCAATTGATTCATTATTTTCAATCCAATAATGGAGTTTATTGGAGATTTTGTCTGTAAATTGCATACTTACATGGGTCTCTTATGTTCTTTGTTTTAGCTTATTTCAATGATGCACAGAGGCAGGGGCAGGCCACCAAGGATGAAGGCATAATTGCTGGGCTAAACGTTGCTCGGATAATAAATGAGCCGACTGCTGCAGCAATTGCCTATGGTTTGGACAAGAAAGGAGGAGAGAAGAACATTCTAGTTTATGACCTTGGTGGTGGTACATTTGATGTTAGTATCTTGACCATTAATAATGGTGTGTTTGAGTTTCTTTCCACCAGTAGGGACACTCACTTGGGAGGAGAAGACTTTGATCACAGAGTGATGGACTATTTCATCATGCTAATAAAGAAGAAATACAGCAAAGATATTAGCAAAGATAATAAGGCACTTGGAAAGCTCCGAAAGGAATGCGAGAGAGCGAAGAGAGCACTGAGCAGCCAACACCAAACCTAAGTTGAAATCGAGTCGCTTGTTGATGGTATCGACTTTTTGGAGCCATTGACAAGGGCAAGATTTGAATAACTTAACATGGACTTGTTTAAGAAGACAATGGGGCCAGTCAAGAAGTTTTTGGAGGATGCTGGTTTGAAGACGTCGGTTGTTAACGAAATTGTGTTGGTTGGAGGGAGTACTCGTATTCCTAAGGTACAACAGTTTTTAAAGGATTTCTTAGATGGCAAAGAACCCTGCAGAGGTGTGAATCCAGACGAAGCTGTTCCCTATGGTGCTGCAGTTCAAGGAGGAATCCTTAGTGGAGAAGGCAGGGAAGAAACTGAAGGTAATGGTTTTGGCACTTGTATTGACTTTCTTCTGCTCAATATATCTTGTAATCTTTTTGAGATACGGAGAAAATGTTCTGAGAATATTTTCAAACTGCAGACATTCTTTTCCTTGATGTTGCTCTGTTAAGTTTGGGCATCGAAACAGATGGTGGGGTCATGACAAAACTAATCCCAAGGAACACTGTTATCCCCACCAAGAAATCTCAGGTCTTCATAACCTACCACGACCAACAACCAACAGTATCGATAAAGGTATAAAGCACAAAGTTGAATTTTTGAGATGTCGCGCCCCGGTTTTTAGGGGTGTCCAAAGGTCCTTCGGCTCGGAGACCCTAAAGCACGGAACTCTGTCACTAAAACTCGTCCTCCTAAAAGGACAAGTGCGACTAGGTTTGAAAATTGATTTGACTAAGGGCTTTTTTAGAAAAATAGGAGTCGCCACCAAACTTGATGAAGATGATTTAGGGCACCTAAAACTAAGCGTTAATCCGAAGATTAAATTTAGAGTTTTTTAAAAAAGGTTTTTGAAAACTCCCTCAAGAGAGGGTTTTTAGGAAAATAGGTTGTTTGGCAACCTTTTGAAATGTTTAAGCCCTTTTTGAAAATAACTCCATTTTAGTCTTTCAAAAACAGAAATCTAAGGTTCGGGGGTTGGTTACGTGTAGGGAAAATATCCTAAGATCATCACCCTACCCCGCCCTTTCGATACCTACATGTCTAATCACCCTTTGTTCACTCACTAGAATGACCAGTTACCATTGTCCACTTAATATCCACTTTAAAATTTTGAAAACGGGGTCTAGTCATCACTTTTCAGATGGATGATGCATGATGCAAGTTTTTTAAAGAAGTTTGAGAATAATAAGGGTTTTGAAAGAGTTTGGAATAGGAACTTTAAACTAATTAGAATTTCTGAAAAAGGGATTGGAGTTGAAATAAAAGTTATGACCGCGCCATTTTAGGTTGCCTACGTATCTCATTTGGCAAGAATCAGATCATTCGTAGTTCAGGCAAGAGCCCGATGGAGAATAGGCACATTAGGGCCTTTGGAAAGCTTGAAGACACATTGAGGTCTTTGGAAGAGTTTTAGACACTTTGAGGTCTTTGGAAGAATTTAAGACACTTTGAGGTCTTTTGAAAAGTTTAAGACACTTTGAGGTTTTTGAAGTTTTGACCTAACATTGGATGGTGGAGTATTTTGAAAATTTTTTTGGATTAACATGAGAGAGTTTTAGAAAATGTTTTTTGAATAACTCAAGAGAGTTTGAGAATGTTTTTGAAGTCTTGTTTTGAAAACCTTGGAGGTATGATTTTGGAATGTTTTGATGAATTTGTTTTTTGACAGTTGTTTTTGGGAATGACCAAGAGTTTGGAATCCTAATATGAACAACTTTAGAGGTTGTTCTTGATTTATCACTTCTCCTTGGAATCCCTAACCATGAGAGGGTTAGGGACACCTTAGGTTTGTGACTCTTTGAAAGCATTTTTGGAAAAGTCTTGAAGAGGGAATGTAAGAACATTTGAAGAGTTTATGGAGTTGGTTTTTTAAAATCAAGAGAGTATGAGATTTCGGAAAAATAAGCTATGAGAATAGTTTGAAAATTTGAATGATCATTTAGAAAAAGGTTCAAGAGTTGGAACCTTAGAGTATACTAACCTAGGTTGAGTTAGCCTAGGGTTAGGGGTAACCTAAAGTTACCTAACTTGGGTTAGGTCAACCTAGGGTTAAGATGACCTATGGTTAACTAACTTGGGTACGGTTAACCTAAGGTGAGTAAACTAGGGTCAAGTTAACCTAGGGTTGGACAACTAGGGTCAAGTTAACCTAGGGTTGGTCAACTAAGGTCAAGTTAACCTAAGGTTTGGATTGGAAGTTGCTTTTGAAAGTTGGTTTAATGCATTTTTTGAGAGAATTTTAAAGGACAAAACATGCTATGCAATGGACTTTGGTGGATAACCTTTTTGAAAATCATTTCCATGAAAATTTTGACTCTAACCAAGAGTATGGTTTACATGGTTGGTGATTGGAGACTATTCCAAAGAAGGTTTCCTTATGATCATTATAACCTTTATCTTGGCAAGAGTGGGGGTTTCAAAAATCAACATAATAATGGCAATTTTTTAGAAAATCATTTTTTATGTAAAGATGGAGAGAATGCATTTTTTGAAAATCATCTTTTGAGAAAGATTTTGAAAACCACTTTCTAAGGGGAACATTCCATCAAGAGAGGGTTCATATGGCCAACAAAAGGGAGACCACTCAAGAGAGGGCTCCATGGGGCCATTCCAACCACTAAACTTGAGGAAATAGGAACCATAGAAATCAAAGAGTTTGAACATCATTCTTAGGTAAGCATAAAGAGAAAAGGGAACCATTCTAACAGTTTAGGGCTCCTATGACCAATATAAAGGGAGACCACTCAAGAGAGGGTTCCATGGGGCCATTTTAACCACTAAATTTGAGAGAATGGAAACTTGAAAATTAGAGAGTTTGAAAGCAACTTTTATGCAAGTTGTAATGCAATGATGCAAAAGTGTGAATTAGGGGTAGTAAGGGATTTTTTAAAGCATGACTCCTAAGGTCTCATCCTAAACTTCAAGGGCTAACTCTTGAAACAATTTTTGAAAGAAATGTAGAGCTTGAAAATAGCATAAAATTAAGAGCAATGTAAGTATTGTAGAGCATGACAATAAGCATAAAATGAAGCCAAGCATGCAAAACATGATCAAAATAGTGATATGCAAGGGGTCATGATCACATACAAGGCTTTTAGGCTACACCACATAAATAAAGGGCTCCTAGGCCATACCATCTTAAAGTAGACTAGTGAGAGGTCCCCTTACACGGTGGCTCTCACTTGCTTTCCTCTAAGCATGATCTAAGAGCCCTCTTGGCTCAAGCATGCAAGAAAGGGGGGTTGAAGATGGGGATTAAAATAGAGAATAGCCTAAGTAGGCTAGGAGGGAGAAGAGAAGAATGGGGGAGAGCATAAATGTAAAAGGGATACCATCTTTTGCCTTCACTACACTTGTAGTCTTCAATGGATATCTTGATTGGAGTTTGAGTAACTTCAAGAAGACTTGAGAGGCTAGAATGGAGTGTATAAGTGTGTATGAGGCCTTGTATGTGGAGTGTATAGGCTTAGGAGGGGTAGAATCTAGCTTAAGTGTTGGAGAGGAGGAATATATGTAGAGATTCGAGTTTCTGGAGTGATTTCAGCAGAACTTCGTATCAATTTCAGACCTTGAATATGCAAAGGGGAAGGCCTTTATTTGTAGATAATCTGGAACAGGCCTTGCGCATGTGTTACATGAGCATGGCCAAAATTTAGCCTTGCGCATGTAGCACATGCGCAAGTACTGTTCCATTGCCAAAAAGACAAGTGGCACACTATGTACTGGTTAAATCTTGACCGTTGATCGAAAGTCAGTCGATCTGATCAAAATTTGAGCGCATGTAGCATACGCTCCATCACCGAGAAGGTTCATCCAAACTTTGTCTCAATAATTGAGTCGATCAGGAAGGTTTCGAGGGAATCGGTCGCACTCGGGACATCCTCCCAAGGCTTCTGGTGAACTTTCATGTTTTTGAAAAGTTTGAATTATGTTTGGAGGTGAGTGATATCGTCCTGGGAAGTGTGCCAAAAAGATCACTTTTGCGGAGCGTCTGTGATACGCACCCTGGGTGTTTGAAAGTGGCTGTTTTCGTTTCATGTGATCGAGACCTTCGAGAAGCGATTTATTCAATCAGACTGTACTAATGGAAAGTACTCTAGAAACACTTTCTAGAATTTTCAAATTTATGTATTTCTCAAGTCGTTTGACGGTGCGTTTTGATTAGGGAATCGGAGAAAAAGTCAATCTTGGCGAAGCGTCTGTGAAACACTCCAGGGGTTGCTGAAAGTTATAGTTTGCACACCATACGATGGAGGGCTCCGGGAGGTGATCTATTCGATCGAACCGTATCAATGGAAAGATCTATGGACGGGCTTTCGAAAATTTCTTGATTTACGCATTCCACAAGTCGATTGACCTTGCGTTATAACCAAGGAATCGGGGGAAAAGACAATTTAGGCGGAGCGTCTGCGAGACGCTCCAGGGAACTTTTATCGCGTCATGTGAGCTTAGTGTCGTAGGGTGTTCCTTAGGTTAAACAAGGGCGTGTGGTGAAACCCTCCACTCGAAATCCTAAGGCCGGTGCTGTTTCGGAGCATTTTTGGGCTTCTAGGGGCAAAACGGTCATTTTGACCGGAGTTGGCTGAAAATGGTCAGGAATGGTTTGGTATGTTGTGTTAAGTGTGTAGGGCTGTTCAGTGATGGTTTTGAGAGAGTCTTTTACCGTTCAGCAGGGTTTGTGCCGTGCCAAGACTCTCGGGGGCAAAACGGTCATTTTGACCGGAGTGGGCCGAAATAGGACCGGATTTGGACAAAATGGCGCGCGGGGGACGCCTTATGGTTTAACAACATTTTGGAAGGATGGACTTATCATTTTAAGGAATTTTGAACTTTCCCAAAACGTGCTTGGAGGCCCAAGGGGCAGGTTTGGTCATTTTTTACCAAGTCGGGCTAACAACCGCCGGTGTTGACCTAGGTGTTGGTTCCCGAGACCGCCCGGTCTCGGAAAACTACCTGTGCGGTGTTGGTCTCTAAGAACGCCTGGCCTTAGAGAGCTACCTGTAGGGTGGTGTCGATTCCTAAGAACGCCTGGTCTCAGAAAGCTACCTGTAAGGGTGGTGTTGGTCTTTGAGAGCGCCTGGTCTCGGAGAACTACCGAATGATGGGCATTCTATGTTGGTGGGCTAAAAGGCGCCAGAAGTGAACCATCTAGAATTTTTGATGAGGTGTTGGTCCCCGAGATCGCCCGATCCCAAGAAGCTACCTGGATGGCGTTGGTTTCCGGGACCGCCTAGTCCGAAAAATTGCCTAAAATAGTGGTGCTTATGGCTTCGGCGGGTCCTTATGGGCCCGAGAAGCAACCATCTGGTTGGGTTGGAGATTGTAAGGCTCATCTTAAACCTGCATGTGTTGTGATGTCGGAAACCGATCCCGATCGGGCCGAAGATTGCCGAGCGGGCAAAAATGGGTTGCTTACATGGGAGACAGCTGAATTTTTTAGACACAAGCCTCTTTTTTCATTTTAAACACATTTGTTTTTGAACTTTCTTGCAAAACTTTCAGGTCTATGAAGGTGAAAGAAGCTTGACAAAGGATTGTCGCTAGCTTGGAAAATTCGAACTCTCAAACATTCCACCAGCTCCAAGGTAAGTTTAAGAGGTCGATAAGTCTCTGTTGTGTCACTTGAATACTGTTTCAAATCAGCTGGAATGTGAGATTTTACTTTAATTGCCTACCAATAAGTCCATTTTAAGGAAATGGAATGTGTAGAAATATACTTACTGGTGTTATAATCTCTCTTTCAGGGGAGTGCTCCAAATTGAGGTTACATTTGAGGTCGATGCAAATGGGATACTACATGTGACTGTAAAGGACAAGACAGCAAAGAACAAGCAATCCATTACTATCACCAACGACAAGAGGCGGCTCAGCCAAGAGGAGATTGAGAGGATGGTTAAGGAGGCAGAGGAGTTTGTGGAAGAGGACATGAAGATCAAAGAGAAAATTGATGCTAGAAATAAGCTCGAGACTTATATATACAACACGAAGAGCACCTAATGACAAAGACAAGCTTGCTGACAAGATCGACCCCAACAACAAAGAGAAGATTGAGAACACGTTGAAGGAAGCTCTCGAGTGGTTGGACGACAACCAAAACGCAGAGAAAGATGATTTTGAAGAGAAAATGAAGGAAGTGGAAGCTGTATGCAATACTGTCATAAGAAAGGCATATTAGAAGAGTGGTGGAAGTTCTGCAAATTCTGAAGATGAAGAGCCTAACGATGTGTTGTAAAAAAAGTGTGGCTGGTGTACACACAAATTTCTTGTCTAAGATAATAAGACAGAAAATCGCAGGAACAAATTGATTTTATTGCTTTTAAATGAGCGGATTACAATCTCTGAAACAATTTCTAATCAAAGAAATTAATCCTCTGATTCTTCTCTTCTAGAACATTGACTCGAGGGCTTGAAGCTTGATCCCGAATCACTCGCCGTGTTCTTCTCCAATTTATGCGAAGAAGACGATTGAAGGAGAAAGTTCTTCAGGGCTTTAACGTTTGATCTGTAGAGCTCTCTCTTGCTTGTGTAGGCAGAAATCTTGTCTTCTGTGTGTCCTCCTCTTTGAAAAGTCACCCTCTATTTATAGTTGAGGGTGGAGAATTTTGATAAGCTTGAACTTCCTCATGATAATTATCTCTATTTAATTTTTAAAAGATAATAATTAATGAGAATATTTATAGACACGTGTCCAACTTTAATTGGAGAAAATATGTGTCTTCTTTTTTGTAGGTCCCATTTGAACAAGTGGCACACTTTGATTGGCTCAAAACTTGTCATTTAAGGGATGTATCATTCTGACACATGGCGGCATTTTATTCGCCCTGTCTTGCAGGCTTTGACACGTGACAATGTTTGATCAGTCAAAACTTATGACTTTATAAAACACTTGGCGACTTCTGATTGGCTAAATTTTACGTGTCTACAAATGCCTCCTTGAGACTTGTTCACGTACATGCTCTAGCAATGGTAAAAGTGAGCAGGTCTCGAAATTTGGATCACATTTTCCATCAGTGAAATTTTCTATGTATTTGTCACTGACTTTTCGATCTTGAAATTTGATGTAAACTATTCTTGAGTAGGAATCTTGAATCTCCAAAATTAAGAAATGAGTTTGTCAAGATTTGCAACTCCAAATTTAACAAGGAATTGGCTTGAATTCTTTTCTTGTAATTCTAAATTTAATTAAAAAAATTGTTGAAAATAAATTTGATTTCCTTGGGACTAATCACAAGTCCTAATTTGATAAGGAATTGAGACACAATTTGGGTAGAAATTGAACTCATAATTATAAAAGGATTTATTTTTTTTCCTTCTATAAAAAAGTTGAACCCCTTAGATTTTGCCTCCGTTGATTTGGTAGAGTGCTCGTCCGAAGTAACCAAGGTTTGTGCAAAAAGCTTTCTTCTCCTCCTACGCCGCGAACGAATTCTCAGAAACTTCCTTCTTTTCTCCGTAGCAACCAGGTAAGTTCATTAATTGCTTTCTTCCTTGATTCTTTCGTTAAAACATGAGTTGCCTTCATCGCTATTATACACATTCACAGGTTCACACCTTCACGTCACGTCACGTGGGACATAGTACCAGTGAAGAAAATTCATGCACTAATCCATTCTTTTGTCTTATCTGTTTTCATCTAACCCATGAAGATATCTTTATCCCGAATGTCTTCATCACTTCATGCATATATATATATATAAAAGAAAAAGTTTTATCAATCAATACTGTTGCATTGTCCTCCAATAGACTGTGAACAATCTTATTTATTTCTTTATTCAATTTGGTTCACCAACAGTATGCTTGGATGTTTCAAATTGTATCTCAATGCAATCTGACAATTAGCAAGGCAGCCCCTTCGGATTTGACTATCCACTCATATTACTGCTTCTTGTAACTTGCCCTTTTTTTTATTTTTTATTTTTTATTGTTGATGAAAGCCAGCAACAGTAGCAGTTCTTTCTCGTTGTGTCAAAACCTTAGCACAATATTCTCACATGTATTTACTATGCCAAGGCTACTCGGATTACTGTTCAATTTTTTTTTTTAACCTAATTAGCCTTCTTTTCTGAACCTGACTAACCTTGATGATAACAGAGCAGCCAGAGGATTCCTAATTCTGGTGATTGAATTCTGGTAATCACAGATTCCTTAATCCTAGTTGATGAAGGGTCGTCCCTTCACAATTAGACATTATCTGTTAATGGTTTTGCCGTCAGAGCCTTTCAATTCCATGAAGGGCTGCCCCTTCACAAATCGCCGATGTCACCCAACTTTGATGAAGGAACGCCAAATTGATTCTGATTGATGAAGGGCCACCCCTTCATAATTAGACATTATCTGTTAATGGTTCCGCCGTCGGAGCCTTTCACTTTGATGAAGGGCCGCCCCTTACCAAATTGATAAATTACTCAATGGATCCACCTCTGAAGGCACCCAAATTTGATGAAGGGCCGCCCCTTCACAAATTACCGATGTCACCCAACTTTGATGAAGGATCGCCAAATCCATTCTGATTAATGAAGGGCCACCCCTTCATAATTAGACATTATCTGTTAATGGTTCCGCTACTGGAGCCTTCAATTTGATGAAGGGCCGCCCCTTGCCAAATTGATAAATTACTCAATGGATCCACCTCTGAAGGCACCCAAATTTGATGAAGGGCCGCCCCTTCACAAATTGCCGACGTCACCCAACTTTGATGAAGGATCGCCAAATCCATTCTAATTGATGAAGGGCCGCCCCTTCATAATCCATCAAATTGATGTTGGAATTCACTCTCTAGGCGTTATGTTGCTCACGAGTCTTTTTCCATGAGTTCTATTCTTCCTTTATGGTACTACCACCATGGTTGGATAGAACCTTCACAGGAAGTCTTCCAAATACATGTTGCCCACAATATTTATTCATTGCTTGCAAATTTTAGCACATCGTGCCACTAATGATCAATACATTGCTTTATTGTCATAGTCATGTCTATTGTCGCTTCTATAATGCTCAACTTCTTGATATTTTGCCTAACAAGTATGCCGATCTCACTTTTCTTTTTCTTTATTTTTTCAGGAAAAGCTCATACAATGGTAGTATTCAAAGGTCTTTTTTCTTTAACGAAGAAGTATTTGCTTATTTTGAGGAATGAAAGCGAGCTCGAGGAGAATGTCATAAAACTGCCTATTCACAAACCATTGATCGGCTTATTTGCCGAGACATGGCCAAAACCTAGTGGCTTTCCCAATCTGTCCAATTGGACATTAGCAGCCACTCGGGACAGTGATTCTAAAGTATTCTTGCGATCTGCACTCCACAAGATTTCACCAAGTCACTCTAAAGAATTCTCCACTCTGGGACGCAGAATTATCTCTGGCAAAGCACGTTGGGGCCCCACTTTGAAGATTTACGGCGAATTTTCCTTTATTCCCAATTATTAGGAATGACTTTAAGATGTCTTAAGTCGCAGCCACAAAATCTTGAAGGAAGCGTGCATTTATAAGGCCGTGTATGCGTCTCTGTTCACTTATGACCGGAATTCTGACATCTTTCGAGCATTTTGTGAAGCGTGGTGCCCTCAAACAAATTCACTACATACTTCTATAGGAGAATTGTTTGTCTCTCTCTAGGACCTGCACATCCTCGGAGGACTCCCTATATTTGGGAAGTTCTATGATGAGTATATCCCATGTGCAGCGAAATTGACTGGCAAATATGAACTGGGCAAAAAATTTACTCCGAAGAGTTGCGAATATTTATTCAAAGCATTCCACACTATTCTTACAAACGACGACAAGAAAGAAAGTGTTTCTATCGAAGATTGGATTGCATTCTGGTATAAGGGGGCCTCATCATATGTTAAGCCTCCACCACGGAAAGCAAAAAGGTATTCTTGCAGCAAAGCCACTTGGAATTCAACTGGATACATTGATGAGCCTAAGAAGCGGTCGGAGGAAGCCAAAGCCGTTTTTGTCAGCCTCGGTATTGACGATGACCTGGTGGAGCAAACTTATTTTGCCGCATTGTTGTCTTGCTGGTTATGCACCTTTGTCCTTCCAAGCGAAGAAGTCAACACTATCAGGCCGGCCACGTTCAAAGTTGCAAGCATGATGGCAGCTGGTCAAGAATTCTGGCTTGTTATACCTGTCTTAACAAGCATCTACAAGGGCTTGAACAAGATTGCAAACTCATCCACTCCTAGACGGTCAAAGTTTTATTTTCCTGCTCACTATCTTTACGCATGGCTTGCATACTACTTTTATACTCATTACCTCATCCAGATCGCACTAGCTAGCCCCAAGATGACTGAATATTCTGGAGAGGGTGCCGCCAAGTATTTCGACGGACTCGCTGCTAGAACTCTCATCCATAAAGGCGATGGTATATCTTGGAATTCTACTTCATGCTTTAACAATGTCAAGGGGCTATTTATTGATAAGAAAGTCGCAGACAATCCTCAAGGCCTTGCTTATTTCATCAGCATCCGTTCTAGTTGCTTAGTCCTTTGCAACAGTGACTCCTTCTTTGTAGAGCCATACAGCCCCCATCGTTTTGGTCGCCAATTCGGATATTGTCAAGAGATTCCGAATGAGCTCGAAAGAGATGAACGCTCCACTACTTCAGACATGGCCCTTAGACATTGGCGGATTAGTGTTCATTACAAAACTGAATCAAAAGCATTGTTCCCCTCCTCACCAATCAGTTTTAGAAGACATACTACCACTTCTTTTCAGCAATGGTGGGAAAAGGTACATGATGATCATCTCACAAAGGCAAAAGATCTTCTTACACAAAGTACCCATCCTGATCCAACAAAAGCTAAAAAAGGTAAAGGTGAGGAAGATGAAACACCTCAAGAAGCCAAACCCCCAACCAAGAATGTAAAGGATGTGAAGGATATGAAAAGCATTTCAAACAAAGCAACAGCTACCAAGAACATGGAGACTCCTGCTTGCCGCCTTCCACGTATAGTCTCCAAACCCTTGGGCAAACCTACGATGGTTCGTAATGCAATCAACAAGCATGCCATTCCTCAAGAAGGAGAAGAAAGCAGCACAAGCAAGGAAGACTGCAACTGGAAGCGATTACCAAAGAAAGCAAAACCCTCTGTCGT